>JAWNMS010000033.1:0-360000 GCA_035043785.1 Drosophila planitibia
CATATGTTACAAATTGGTCAATTAATTAACGAGCGCTGCCTTAATTAGTTTGCGTGCTGTTTGAAATATTAACACGTCGAGCTCCGATGGTAATCTAGATGAAAATGCACAAAGCTGTCATACATAAATATAGAGTAAATATATATTTGATAGAAATAGTCGTCTCAATTAGTCGCCCAAGTAATCCGATATCCGCCAATCATATTTTTGAACCGAACGAGTAATTGAAATGGAAATAAATAAATAACTACTGTGAACTGCACAGGGTATATCTAAATAGAGTAAAGCAACAAGCTATACCCTATAATACATGCTCTGGATTCAAGTAGAAAAACTATCGGAAGTTAACAGATTATCAAAAAGACGAAGAATATTTATTATAAACAGCTTTTATTCCATAGAACAATCAAATTTAAATAAAGTTTGTAGTTTTCTTCTCCTTTTCAAACAATCCATCTTTTAGAATCCTGTCAACTCAATCTGTGCTTAGTTTAAGATTTTCCATTCTAAATATATAAATTCTTGAATTGAATTTTTGTTTTTCATCTCCAATAGATGTATTTACTTAGCTGTAAGTTATACACATAGATATGGATTCAAGAACATAACTCAACGACCAACTTACACACAAACACACACAAATACACACAAATATGTCTGTTTAAATGCTCAGCACACGCACACACACACACACACTATATATATATATATATATATATATATGTATATAGATTTATATACACATAGGTATGCTGTATATATTTGTTGTCGCTGAATAGTTGCGGTGAGCGACTCTTATTTTTTGTGTACCGCCTAAATGCATGCAACAGTTTTTTTGCTCGCTGCTTTAAACTGCACAAAATTACTCATGCGCCCCGTTCGCCGACTGTTTTTGGCTGTGGTTTGTTTCTGCAGATCGACAGGCAGCGTGCTTTGCAACAACAATAGCAATATTGGCGCCGATGAGCGTGCAACAACTTCCATGGCACCACCACAATTGTCGGCAACATCTCCAACTCCAACTCAAGCACCAGCAACAACAACAACAACAACAGCAGCAGCACTGAACGAACAACAGCAACGGCAGCTGCAACAACAACAAGAGCTACAATTGAGACGTCAGCAATATAGCATAATACAGTTATCCCTGCCAGAGACATTTGGCCCACAGCACAGGTGAGTAGCCATAGTCAGGCCAATTGCGCTGTGTGCGTGTTGGTGTGTGTTGGTGTGCGTTGGTGTAATTGCCCCAGCAATTGGTATCGATAAGATAGGCAACAGGCTAAGGTGTAGTTAACGGCAGCTTGCCACTGCCTGTGTTGGCCACCTGTTGCTCGAACAGCTTATCAATAAGCCATTCGCGTGTTACCATTTTTATTTATTTATTTATTTTGTTTTTTTTTTGTGTCTGCCGCTACTCAAACAAAAGACTGGTTGGCTGGTTGGCTGTCTGGCAGTCATACGGGTTGTATTGGGGGCGTGACTGTGTAGTCATGCGGTACTATAAAAGATAAAGAATACATCAATAAAAGGATTTTATTGAACAACATAGATTACCTGGTATTGGTGCTGGCACTGGCACTGGCACTGGCAGCTGCAGCGTTATCTCAACCAATCAATTGCTTTCTTCAAGAGGACATTTTATCGAAAGTACTTCAACGAGTAACGTCGCTTTACCTTGGATTGTATTCCTTTAATAGACAGCAACGATACACTTGAAATTAAATATTGTTTAACTCTCAACTCTCGCACTAAATCATTACTCACTACTTGATACCATCTGAACCTCAGATGCCAATTTCCATTAGAGCATTCACTCGCTACTGACTCGTTGGTTTATACAATGAATTGGTTATACTCATCATCAACTTGCTACTGTTAACTGATAAGTAGTTAACAATATTATCGTATTCCACAAACTGTGACAACTCTCGTAGACATTATGAATCATTTGCGAGTGTCCAAGTCCGAGTTGGTTACTCATTACTGTGTTATTTGATTTAGCTAAGTGTTAACAGCATGTTTATCACTCAGATCAGATAGTTGATTGAACCGTAAATGACATTCAGTGGAAAATCATTCATTCAATCGCTAGTTTCTCACAGCCAAAAATTAATTTATCGTGCAGCAACAACATCAAATGGCACGTGTGGCCAACACACTAGTCGGCTAATGTTTATATAATCGTACACTCAGAAAAAAACGACCTGACTTTTAGAAAATTTGCGTTTTTTTTAGACAAAATTTCTAAAAATTACAAAGGCTTGCCCTAAATCAACAATCCCAAAGGTGGGATGCCTACTTTTTTAGATATAATTTCTATTATTAAGAAATGCATTTCAAAAGAGTGGAGAAAAACTCCTTCAAGAAACAAGTAATGAAATTTGTATTTCTTAAATTATATGAATTTATACACTTTAAATTTAATTTATTAATAAAATAAGCGACAACAAAAAACCCGGAAAATTTGCAAATTTTGGACAAGTTTGCCTTGAAATTAAGGAAAGAAAAACCCAGGTTTTAGAAATATACTTTCTGAATACAAAGATGTGTTACCGAAGAGTATGGTAAATTTCTTAAATTAAAATTAAAATGTCGATTTTTCTGCCATGTGCATATTATTTATGTTTGAATTCCACTCGAGTTCAATTGCATTCATGTTGTACTGCGCTCGACTTTTGATAAGGCCCAATGATTCATGGCTCACAAGCTTTCACCCGGGGGAGGGAGAGGCTATTGAGGTACCCAATAAAAATTGAAGAGGGTTACTCGTGCCACGCACTACTGTTTCCACCCCTTCACCTGCCCAGATTATGTATGGGATGACTCAGGGCCAATTGACAGACTGCGAGTTGTATAAACAATTAAATGTCATACATATGATTGTTTAATCTATGTACGATATTTATGTGAGCACTGATGGCGCCATGATGAATCATGCGACGCGCAAGCAACCCCAGCCAAAAATTATTGCCATTTCAAATATTTCTCACGCCCTGGCGATGTTGTGACACAGACAGTATTATTGCTATCTACAATGTTTGAAATAATAAATTCCATTGATATTGGAAAAAGACAAACACTTCAGCTCTCTCTCTCTCTATCTCTCTCTCTCTCTCTCTCTCTCCCTATCGCTCTCTTCTCCTCGCTCTCTCTCTCTCTCGCATTCATTTCTCACACACTGCTTTGCTATGCATAATATGCATTATCTGCCCACAGTGAATGATATCAGTTAATGAAATAATTAATTGACAATTCTTTCGCTTATATGAAACAACAAAAAGAAAACAAACAAAGCATAAACTGGAAACAGAATACAAAAATTAACAATTAACTAATTGCGTTAGAACTAAGTGCTATCTTAAGGCGTCTGCAATCGTAACAGTAACGAAAAACAAAACAACAGCGAAAAATAGATAGAAAATAAAAAGCAAAACAAATCACACTGACATGTATATGGAATACCCTGTAACATATGATATTGTATAATAAGGTATTATTACTATTTACTACTCAGCGACATCAATTATTGTCCATAAATGTTAATTAAAAAGTTACAATGAGTCGAGGGTATAAAGTCAGTTGATCAGCTGCGTTCTGCTTATCGTCGTCGCTTATGTTGCTCTACCGTGGAATGCAGCGGCGTAGTGTAAGCAATCGGTGAACATCGCTGATACTGCCGCTGCTAACGTCTGCGTCGACGCTTCGGTATTGACAATAAAGAGTCCAATAACAGTTGGCGCGCTTCAGTAAACGTGAAACGCTGGTGACGCACGCACACGACCAGCGGCAAACGGCAACTGATGATGAAATAAGCACCGTTACCGGTTATCCAGTTTCAGTGTTCAAAAGCTCCTATTTGCAAGCACTTCTTTCCATCATTGGTACAGCTTTTGGTTTTAGTTTGTGTATTTTGCATTGCGTGTGCAACAGTTATGTTTTTTTAAATATAGTGTTTTGAATATTTCTATTGTGCTTAACAAACTAAAAAGAAATGCACAGCTCGGATAATACGCCCGGCAGCAGTGACCGTCTCAGCGTCACCTTTGAGCAAGATTTGCTGCCGATCGATGCAGAGACATCGACGGAAATTCCAATACGCAGCGAAGCGTCAAGTGAATCGCTAGAAATTCCCGCGGTTGACAACAACAACAACAACAACAATAACAACAACAATAGCAGCAGCAATGAGAACGCTTTTAATGAGAGTCAAGATTTTATTAACGCCACACATCCGCCGATCGTCAGACGCCGCAAGAACACCAGCACACGTCCAACAGCAAATGGAACACGCGATCGCAGTTTTGTCCATGCGGCCGGCGATGCTGTCGTCGGCGGTGCACGCAGCGTGGCGCGCACCTTCAAGCGCATGTCGCTCATCGAATCGACCAGCAGCGGCAGCAACAACAACTCTGCAAGCAGCAGCATGCGAGGCGCACTCTGAAGAAGAGTCGCACGCAAGATGGCGTCGATCGGCTCAAGACGAATGCCAAGCGTAAAGAACACTACAATTCCACGCCGTAAGTCTACAAAAACTAAATCGAAGCGAATTGAAGCGAATTCGTGGCACTTTTTGCTCAATATCTTCTCCACGACATCAGTGAAATGCCTGCAAAATTGAACTGTAGCAAAAGTAGAAAGGAAGGCTTTCCTACCATTCGATGTGTAATATATATAAAAACTGTTTTGTAGTGAATGTTCGACAAAGAACTGGCAGAGATAGAAAGTTTCTAATGCACAAATGTGGGAGACTTGTTGTGTTTGTTAAAACTCGTTTGGCAAAACTGGAATATTTAATCGCTCATCCCAACTGCCTTCAGCTGGGATTTTGCATAACAATAGCTACGCAAATATTTATCCCTTATTATTCCTGTCGCAAATTAAGTTTCTGCATAGAAATTATAACAGAGATCAATAAACATAAAAAGCGATAGCCTCGAGAAATTAATTTCGAGAAAGAAAGAAAACAATAAATCCCAGTTCTTAAAATAGATGGTTTTCCAATGTTTTCGTAATCAAATATAAAATTACAATTTTATACATTGTATATCGTAAAAGTTCCAATATCAGAAAGCTGTACTTTGAGATCGGCTCATGAATTAGTACATGAATATTTCTATAAACGCTTTGCTTTATAGCTTTTGTGATGATTTCTCAAGAGTACGAGCACATTGCACAAGCGCTTTTAATCAGCACTTTTGACATCACCCCTCCAGGCAACTGGCGAACTTTTGACTAGCTACAAAAAAAAAAAAAAAAATAAACACGTAGATAGTTAAACAATGACAACATTTTGGTTGGAAGATGACTCAACGGTTAATAAAAGTTGAAAGCAGTTTAACAGTTGCTGAAAGACTCCATATACCAGCACCAGCAAATAACTGTGAGCTGATCCCTCATTGGGTTAAGCATCGATAAGATATGAAACAAACAGATGGCTTCGAGTCTTACCTGACACTCATTACATCTGCAGAAACATAAATGGAGACACGTAGGTCGCTCACCCCAATGAGCTAGACGGCTGCGTTGAGGCTTTGGTTGGTTCACACCACGAACCGATGTGTATAGATAAAAAAAAGAGAAGAAAATAACAACAACAAGAGCAACAGCGAGTCAAATATAAACTCGGCACACGAATGCTTATCATTAAAAATTGTATGAATGTGGAAAATTGTATAACATCAGCTCACTCTGATGGGAGATATATATAGATTCCAACATAAATCTTTACAATGCCATTTAAGCTTCAATCATTAATCGATTCGATGTGTCCCGATACGCCCTGTCAATATATCAATGCATTTAACTTTATCAGTTTAACAACACTCTATATATATATAAACATGTAAGAACACCCGTGTGAGTCGAATGAGCTCGATTGCGATATACCCTGAACCCATCCACCCAGCAACTGTTAAATATATTCAACTCTTATTGCACACCCAAATGTAAGCGGAAGTAAAAGTGCTCAGATGTCTTATAGCAGCCACTAAAGGCAAAAACAAAAAACAAACGACGAAGGAAGCCACTCCTCTCCTCCCTCAAAGATATATATTCCTACTCAGGCTCAATAGCCGAATCGATATAGCCATATCCGTTTGCCAGTTTGTACGAAACCCGCGTATCTCAGAGACGATAAGGCCTTGAGAACTGAAATAAAAGTTATCGTTTATTTATTCAAGTTTATTTCATTTCATTGATAACTGCCTCCGTTACGCGCATATCGATGCATATTGTTTTCCGATAGCAATAAAAGCCACAATTTTAAAGGCAGCGGCTTCTAATTGATATTTAACATAAATTGTGCATTGACAACATTTTTTAATGTCATCAGCTGCCCAAATTTCATCAAGATCGGTTAAGAATACAAATTCCTTTTTACCCATTTTCAATGGGTTCAGGGTATAACAAGAAAGATCCGCTATCTTTGGCAGACCGAAGATTACGTACCCTTGTAGGCCGCAACATCTGACCGACCGACTGACTTCTCATTGTTCTATTATTAAGTATTTCGAAATATTATTATTGTTTTATTCAACGGAATAGTCCAACTTAAAGCCAAGTCCATAGGAATACACGTACTAGTTTTGTATACAAGCATAGATATCGGAACTTGTTTCTTGTGGGGCATACAAATCTTATCGGTAAATTTCAAAATTTTCTTATTAACGATGATGTTTTTTGTAGTCAGGCGGTGGCTAACACCTGGCACCTGGCACCTGCCACCTGCCACCTGACCGACTGTGCGTATCGCTTTCGTTTTTATTACCACACACACACGAGTGGTCTATTAACCAAGCTGTATGCTTAGCATTTCTTTTTATTATTATTATTATTATTACTGTTATTATTAATATTATTGTTATAAATATCTCAACTTGCCATTCAATTCGATAAGTCTGTGGCCATGGTCTGAATCGTAATCTTTAAGATGATAAAGCCATCACTTTCTAAGGTGTCTGCCTGCGATAAATTCAACTGTGAACTAAACATTGCGACGGAATCCGCATTCAGTCACATATATATATATATCTTTTGATATGCGAATTATTTATGCATTTTAATATGCCTTGCAAAGTATGAGAAATTATATTAATTCGTAACAAAAACTAAAAAAGCTTAATTTATTCAATTAAAAAATAGAGTTTTTGTTTTGATGATATACATTCTTGATCAGCATAAATAGTCGACTCGTTATATTGGTATACAACTCATAACAATCGTTCGGTTTTCTCAATTACATCAATTAACGGAAATTATTATTATTATCATAAAATTCAAATCTGATCTGCAAGTTTATATAATCTTTTACTTTATTTGTCCATTTATGGCTTTAATCACTGACTTCTTCTTCTTCTTCTACTGTATCACTTGCAGTTCCTTGCCGCAGAGCTACATCAGCTACATTGGTCCGCTGCAGTCGAGCGGCAGCGCTCAGGATCTCGTCAGCAGTTCCAGTCCCAGTCCGAGGAGCAGCCAAAGCCAGGGTCAGGTCAAAGGCGGCAACAACACGGCCAAGCAACACGAGCTGCATCAGGCCTCGTCGGTGGCAGGGATCTCAACGTCAACGTCAACATCAACATCAACATCGGCTGCCGCTGCTGCCGCCGGAGCAGCAATATATTCAACAGCGAACGGCGTCGGTTCAGTTGTCGCAACGCCGCCCGAGAAGGAGAAGAAACGCAAGGAGGTGTCCAGTTCGCGTGTGAAGAAATTCCATCGCCACTTCTCGCAGGTCTCCAACGATGAGCACCTCATCAATTGTAAGCGCTCCACTGTAAACAATCCAATTGTTCTATTATCTATTTCATTATATTTGATAAAACAAATAGAATTTTGCATAGACAAGTTGCAAGTATTCGTTGAATTTATATTTGGTTTCAACCCTTTGCAGACTTCTCGTGCGCATTGGTTGGCGACATTCCGCTGCAGGGTCATCTCTATATAACGGATCAGCATTTTGCTTTCTATTCCAATGTCTTTGGCTATGTGACCAAGGTGAGTTTGTTGGATGATAATCGCATATACAGTCTGACCACATGGTTATTCAATAGGTTGTCATTCCCACGTCGTCGGTGACGAGGATATCGAAGGAGAAAACGGCCAAGATAATACCGAATGCGGTGGGCGTGGCCACAGCCGATGAGCGTCATGTCTTTGGCAGCTTCATCAGTCGAGAGGCGGCGTTCCGCTTGATGTGCGCAGTTTGCCCCCATTTGAATCATGGTGCAGAGATACTGCTGCCCAAGCCGCTGCCTGAGGAGTATCTGATCGATGACGACAGCAGCTGCTCCATCAGCGGCAACGAGAGTCCGCCCCAGCTTCACGATCCGGCAGCAACAGTCCAAGTTGCCAGCTATGAGCAGGAGCAGCAGGCATTGCTGCGACAGCGTGCAGGCAGCGACAGGCATCCCGGTAAGTGATCAATCTCTGTGTGTGACTCAACCCTGTCCAGGCTATGACCGACTAGATATACCCCCTTGATTTGGAATCATTTTGAATATATAATGAACATAATTTGTCAAGACTTGCCGATAATTCCTATCCATATTCTTATTGCCACTAAAACTGGCTGTCTTTTTGTTACTCCAAAGTTGTTCCAGGGCCAGTTAAACTAACCCATCTTTCGCCCACTCACTCTTCCATTGTAGAACTGCAGTCAAAGAGTTTGCTGAATGATGATATTGATGGCGCTGTAAATATACGCAGCTCTGCGCCACCCGTTGTCCACTACAAGGACTCAATGCAACACCATTTGTATCAGCTTAGTTCATCCGGCGCTGGCAGCCGGCAAATCTTCACATCCGCTTTGCCTTCCGTGATTGGCAGCTCGGGCGCAGCATCCAGTTCGTCGTCGCCCGTTACTGTTGTGGGCACGGGTGTTTCTGTGGCAGTGCCAACAACTCCAATTAACACTGGCAACGCTGCAGGATTAGATGCTGCTGCTGCTGCTAATGCTGAGAATCCACCGCGCTCCCGTTGGAGGATAATAGCGGCAGCGGCCCGCACACATCTACCCATAGATGGACCGGCGCTAACGGAGCTGCAGGTGCTCTACTTGGGCATCACTTTGGCCGTTCTGCTGGCTCTGTTCTCTGTCTTCTTGCTCTACCGCGTCCTCGACATTGAGGCCAAGTCCAGCCTCTACAATATGCCAGTCGATTTCAACTCGGTAAGGATCTCTTTCTCTGCAAGCATTTCCATGTTTTCACTATATCTATATCTCTCATTCCTTTAGCGGGGAGGTGACGACGACGACATCTTTGCGGAGGCGCTGCACTGGCAGAAGAAGCTGCAGGAGAAATCCACAGCTGAAGCTCAATATATTTTAGCCAAGAATCTGGAACAAATATCCAAGGTGAGAGACGACTCTCCCAATAAATATGCTGTGAGCGTGAGTGAATAGAGTGTAGAGAGTATTAACTGCTAGAGAGGATCAATCAAACAGAGTGGAAAACAAGATAAGATCCTGAGAGCTCAATATTAAGTTGTTAGCCATAGTTGATTAGTTGAGCAGGCTAACTAACGGAAGAGAAAGTTATATCCATCAAGACAAGGAGAGTAAAGAGAGTCAAAAAGTATTGGCTTTCATTTAACTTTCATTTAAAATAACTGGGTTATCTCAATTATATTTGAAGTCTGAAATTGAAATGATAAGTTTTCTTTCCCTTTGTGACGGATGTTTTTGCTATTGCTTTAAAAATATTGTTTTGAGTTTTGCTGGCACAGCTGCTTGAAGCAATCAATTAGATAATCAGAGTAACCAATGAAAAATCTATCATTTTATCAGTGCATTAAGCGTTTTGCATAATCTTATCAAGTGTTGGCCGGGTAGACTTTCTGGCCAGCTGGCTGGTGGTGGTAATCGCATATTTATTTTGCTTTATAGCGCATTTCAAAAACCATAAACAGCTCATAAAAATGAGACACTATCGATAACAATCAAAATACATTGAAACGAAAAGATAAAAATAATTACTAAGTCATTCATTTCCTTTCTTTCGCCCTTATCTTATACGTAACAGGTGCGTCGCAGTTTGGAGACGCTCTCGATGCTGATCCATGATAGGAGTACTGGTTACGCCGAGTCACTGGCCGATATCAACTCAATGCCCAAGGATGCGGTTTTCGCCAGCGATGCTAGTGACTGATTTAGATTTTTATTAAACCCCCTGCTACCACCCATCACACTTTCTCTCTCTCCTTTTTTTTACTTAACTTAAGCTTAAGTCGGATCAGAAAATTAGAAAATCAGAAAATCAGCAAATCAAAATGCAATTGAAAGAAAGCAAAAAGCCCAAAGTAAACAATTTCATATATAGTCATATAGTCCATATACATCTATATAGATATCTATTCGCATTAATATTCATCATAATTATAAATGAGATCATAAATAACTGAAAACGATTTCACACTTTGAAGGCGTCGTGAATTTTTTTTTAAATATATTTAAGCTTAATTAAATATGCATCAAAGCGTAAATTGAATTAAAATCAATTTAAATGTATAACTATGAGTGTAGTATAAATGTATGTATAATCTATGCCTGCTTTTGCTCCCAAAGGATAAAATAGTATGCGAAAACCCTTTGTTTTTAGGTTTCATGAAATAATTGAAATATAAATGAAAGTGATTATGTGAACATCATAACAACTAAGCCAAGTAAACCTCATTATGTATGATTTTTTCTAATGGTTTTTTTCTTCTTTATGTTCATCCATAAAATAAAATGTGCAACAACAAAATTACTATTTCAAATTATTATAAATTAATCCTGTGATATGCATATTTAAGTTGTTTTTTTTTTATATATATATATATATATTTTTTTGTGCTATTCTAAGTTCCCAAAATTATATATCGATTAGAAACATTTAAAACATATATATCTAAAAAATGTGTATTTGGATATCGGACGAATTTCTTTATTTTTAGTTTGCATGTTGAAACATGGTAAATAAATCAAGAACTGCAAATATCGTAATTATAAAATTCTAAATGTTAATTACATTCATGCAAAGCAAATATCCCATAAATATAGAGAACTACATGAACTATATATGCGCTATATATCTTTATATATTTGCATAATAAATATCTAAGTGTAACTACAACTTTTTTATTAATTGGGTATTATTGACGAGGTGCTTGCTGTAAACTATGTACTAAGTAAGTATGTGTTCTAAATGACCCACTTATCCTCATGCATAGGGTATGTAATATATTTAATTTATTATTTGATGTAGGGTATTTAACGAACCAACGGCTGGGTTTTCTTTTAGTGTTATACTAATGAACAATACAAACAGATTTTTAATCTGGCATATTGTTCTAGCTCCCAACTTGATTGGTATAATTTATGGTATAAATTCAATGCCAATTATTTTGTTATTTTAATATTTATTGTATTTTTTGAGCCGATTAACTCAAGATATATTTACATATTTATACAGAAGTATGTTTTTAGCGTTTCAGCTTTCTGTAAATTTCAGTTCTTATATTTTTATTTAATCTTAAAAGTATGCAATACATTTAAAATATTACTTAAAAGTTCGTTGTCAAGTTTCTTGTTTATTAATTCGCTTTCAGAATCTGCCTCTGGTAACTGAAAACACTAAGGCGTGCCACAGTAATCACTAGCTATGATGCATTGGTCATTTTGCTCCAACAATTTCAGCATGTCTATTCACATAGTGCAAAGATCATATCAGTAGCCAAATTGTGAACAACATCTCCATCAGATTCAGTGATTACTTACAAATTAGCTGGATCCACAAAAATCAGCGGATGACCAACATAAAAGAATGCTGTAGTCGGGAGAGCTCGTCTAGGAGATAAGGCGCAGACGGCGTATGCATTCTCCATTAGAAATCGATGAAACAGAATATCGATTTGTATCGATTAAATGAGATTGACTCGCTGTCTATCATATTTCGCAATTGCAATTGGTAACCAGTAAATTCCAAGCGATCGCGATTCCTTTTCGATTTACAAGCGTTTTGGATTTGTGACGTGTGATTTGGGAAACATGGCGTTGTCTAACTAGGCTGATTAACTAATAATAAAGCGACTACTAGCTGCTACGGCATTTCACAGGAACTGAGTGAGTGGCGGGCGGATGGTGTGCTCTCCTAATTGGGATGCTATTGGGATGGTGCTACGTAAACGGTGTCAATTTCAGCTCATTGAATATGGTCGTCTGGATGGGTGGCACCTGTTTGTCCTCGTGATGCTGCAACAGCTTAAATATCCCAGTGCCAATGCCCGCCGGCATGCCCAATATAATGCGTTCCGAGACACCATTAATGGCATCTATTTGGCCATAGTAGGCGGCATCAAACAGATGATCCGCCGTCTTCTCAAACTGTCGAAAGACGATGATGCCGATGAGTATAAGCAATTGGGATTGATATATTCAAACTCAATAATTGAACAAATACTTACCGATGCCAAATTGAAGACGCTTTCACGCATTTTGGCCAAGCCATGCCGGGTGATGCCGAGCACCTCACCGCGTGCCGTCATCTGGCTGGCCAGCAGCATAATGTGACGCCAGTCGACACTCATGCCATGGCCCTCCATCACGTCCGTAATCTCGCTCATAATAACGGTGCGCGCCGCCTCGATGCCGAGTGTCTGATAAATCTCGCAGATATTATTGCTGCGTGTCTTCTCGCCAACAACGCCATACGTGGCAATCACATCACGCAGACCGTAACCTTCGATGCACAGCTTATATGTCGGCGGGTGTTGGGCATCGTCGACGGCGATGACAGCGCGTGCTATATTTGGTAAGCCGCCAACGACGACATTCTGTATGGTGATCGCAAGTCGTGCGAGTTCCGCATTAATTGTCGCATTCTTTGTCGACTCGACACGGATAATGATCCGTGACTTTTTGGGTATGGCATGCACCTGGCCGGGCTTAATCCTTAGACGGGACTTCAATATGCTGGCTATTATCGTATCCAGATCGATGTACAGTCCCAGGACTTTAATGCGTGCGGCATCGATGTTAATAACGAGATGACAGCTATATGGACCACAGACAAGCTCCACATACGAGGAGAGCTCGCCGAGCGTTGTCTTCTCAATGCGCGCCTTCACCTGGCGGGCAAATTCCATGCTCGTATTATTACGCAACACGGCGGTGATAATTGGTGTCGATATCGATTTCGTTGCATTGATAATCTCGACAATGCGCGGCACACCCTGTGTTATGTTCATGGAGGCGACACCAGCGAAATGGAACGTCTTCAGTGTCATCTGTGTGCCCGGCTCACCAATACTCTGTGCCGCAATAGCGCCCACAGCGGTGCCCGGTTCGGTGACAGCCCGATTGTAGCGATCGTTGATGCGACGCAGAAACTCCAGCAATTGCTCCTGGCTGATGCACTCGATCTGGTTGCACAGCGCCTGATGTTGCTCACCAAACCGTTGCTGCAGCTGACCAATGCGCTTGGATACCATTTTCAGATATTTGCTAAGCAATAAAATAAATATAAATTTATGTTTCACATTGTTGACTTTACTTGATCATCAATTAATGATTGATTGATTAGATATGGTTTTTTTTTAGAGTACACTCACGTCACATCCAGCTTAAAGTCGGCGCGCGCTTCCTTGAACTCCTTCTGCTTGAGCATCCAGTCGGCCACACTGAGTATCTCGTCGTACTGCAGCGGAAGCTGATCGGCAATTGGCTGCTGGGCGCGCAGATTGTCGTATTGGTGCTGGAGATCGACGGGCTTGTTGCGCGTCTCCATTGAGACGGGATCGAGGCCGTCGCCGCCGTAGATGGTGTCGACCATTTCGTTGATGGCATTGCGCACGGTGCCATCGTAATGGACAACCAGATCCTCCAAGCACTTGACCAAACGACGCTGCAGATAGCCCGTCTCGGCCGTCTTGACAGCCGTATCGACAAGACCCTCGCGACCAGCCATCGTGTGGAAGAAGAACTCGGTGGGCGTCAGGCCGGAGTAGAAGCTGTTCCCAACGAAACCACGAGCGGCAGGAATCGCAGCTGTAACGAGTCAAATTTGGGTAGCGAGTGACGATAAGTGACGAAAAACAAGTGGTGGTGGTGTGTATCGATTGAATAACGAGGCATGCCATAAGCAACGAAAGTCTAACGAGTAGCGAATAGAAACAATGTTTATAACTGACGAGTATTGAATGATGCGCAATAATAAAAAGAAGTGACGACTATGAGAAAGAATGGAGAAGTCACTAATGACAAGAAACAAATGAGATTTAATTCATAACGAGTGGTCCGACATTAATGAGCAATTAAGAAGTGATAATTTTCGAGTAACAGATGTAACGAGTAAACAGTAGCGCCTGACATACATCGACATGCACTGCATTTAATGAAAACTAATAATGAGTAACGAGCAACATACAGCGAGTAGAGTAACGAGTGCTGTGTGCACTGCGCAACGAGCAGCAGGCAGGCAACAAGTAACGAATAGAAAAGAGTTCCAACAACATACAGCATACTTACAGTGCCTCTCAAAGTGGGGCAGTGCTCGATTCTCAAAACCGTTTGGCACTCGCTTGCCACTGACAGCCTGCTGGCCGACACAGGCGATCATCTGCGAGATATTGATGTTCGATCCTTTGGAGCCACTGAGGGCCATGATTAAGGCACTATTTGTGGGATGCAGTTCGGCAAAACAGGTCTTCGCCGCCTGCTCACGAATGCCGGACAATTCGCGCAGCATTACGGCCTCGAGAGTCTCCGCGGGCGTACAGCCGGGCTGACATTGGAGAGTTCCCGCTTTGAGCTTCTCGATGTACTCGTTGCACTTGGCATAGCCCCGTTCCAGCAGGACCTGCTTGTGCTGCAGCAGCTTTGCGCTCGGCGTCACATCACTGATGCCAAACGAGAATCCCCGATTCTGTATGAAATACGATGCAATCTGCAATATGAAACACAAAGTTATTTATAATTGTATATACTTACTGCTTACTGCTTACTTCTTAGATATTTAAAGTTTAAAGTGACGATTTCTCAGTATTCGTTTAACAATAAAGCCGTCAAGCGAGGCCACCAAATCGCGTCAGCCCTAATACCAAAAATAATTCTAGCGAAAGTCGTCGCGAGATTTTGATAAGTCGCCTAACACGTCAAAAATGAGAAAGAGCCGCATGGGGAGCAAGGTGAAGGGCAACAAGTGCTTAGCACGTAAATAATTCATTGCATGTCTTTTAATTGGTTAAATTCGCTTGTTGAAACAAGCAACATTGTCAGGCGGAGCTAATTAAATTACACTCGTCGGC
The DNA here is from genome assembly GCA_035043785.1 of Drosophila planitibia. Lineage (NCBI taxonomy): Eukaryota > Metazoa > Arthropoda > Insecta > Diptera > Drosophilidae > Drosophila > Drosophila planitibia. The sequence goes on from JAWNMS010000033.1 coordinate 15,289, forward strand.
CAAATGGGGGGGGAATATTAAAGAATTTATCGATTTGTCTATTTATATAATAATGAGATAAGTTTTGTGAAAATGGTGCACAGTGTAAGAGTGGCTCTTTCGAGATCTCTTTTTTCCGCTTTGTGTGACATTCGTAAACGTTTCACTGGCTGATCTGCGATTGATCGCTTTTCACTGCCTGCAATGTTTATTCATTTATGTTATACTCAAAGTAGAAAAAGCGAATTGCATTCCCAAAGTGAAGTAACTAGACAAATGCGGGCGAGAATATCGTTATATGTGTGTGTATATAGTGTGTATATAGAGCTAGAATCGAGTATATATATAGTAGAAGGTAAGATCCAGTTGAGGCTGAATTCTGTTGTCTGGTGTTGAGGCACGAAACGCGTCACGTTATCAGTGATAAGAGCTACAAACTTGGTTCGTTGGTTGGACAAAAGGCGTTAAGCAGACGCAGCAGCAGCAGCAGCAGCAGCAGCAGAGGGGCAGCTGCGAGGGGAGACAGTATTGGCGTGTGAGTAATTAATCTTATCGAAAGAGCAGCGCTGCCGAGCTGGCCAAATAACAAGAACGAACACGACTGCTTGATTTAATAAAAAAAAAATACGAAAGTTATTGTACAAAGCAAAAGACTGGCAAATGGGTTGGCAGGGCGCGAGAGAGAGAGAGAGACGGGGGTGGTTGTGGTGGGGTTTTGACAGAGGCCTGCATTTTGGAGGCCCCACATATAATTGCGAAAGTCGAGCAAAAGCGGCGCAGACGAAACCGAGCAATAAGCGAGCGCAGAAACCACAAAATCATGAGAAGAGCTCCAACAACAACAACAACAGCAACAACAATATGTGAGAAAGGATTGTTCGCCGGCATATTGTGGCTAACAGTGCTCCTGCTGTTGGCAGATGCGGCGCCACAACAACAACAACAACAACAGCGGGAACTCGACCCGGTAAGACAAAAATAAACCTTGAACCAAATCGAAATAAAAATCATGAAATGATTGACGATGATTTGCAGAAGGGTCGCATTATATCCGGACAGCAGGCATCGCCTGGCCAATTTCCGTGGCAGGTGATATTGAAGCGTGATGAATGGGATGATCTGCTCTGCGGTGGCTCCATTATCTCAAATAGTTGGGTGCTAACCGCTGGCCACTGTGCCTACGGCCATCAGTCGTTGTTCCTGGTCTTTGGCACCGTCGAGCTGAACGACGATCAGGCATTGAATATGACAGCAACGCAGCTATTTGTGCATCCCAACTACAATGACAAGATGAACAATGATGTGGCACTAATCCAGCTGCCCGAGCAGCTGATCTTCTCCAACACCGTGCAGCCGATCCAGCTGGTATCCAGTAGCCAGGCGAGCAACACCTATGTGGGCACACAGGCAACCATTGCGGGCTTTGGGCTGATCGATGACGAGTATTTGGATTACTCGCAGCAGCTGCTCTTTGCCCACGTGCAGATCATAGCGAACGACAGGTGTGCGTCCATTTTCGGATCGGGTGTTGTGCTCGCCTCGACAATGTGTGCCGAGGGCGCAGCGAGCAGCAATATGTCCACCTGCAGTGGCGACTCTGGCGGTCCTCTAATCGCTTACAACAGCAACGCTGGACGCTGGATACAGATTGGTATCAATTCGTTTGTCGCCGAGGATCAGTGCACTGCCGGCCTCCCCTCCGGCTATGTGCGTCTAACCTCATTCCTCGACTATATATCGGAGACAACAGGCTTGAGCCTGCCTTAAAAAACACAATAAATACAACAACAACAAAAGAGCACATTTTAAATAGACTTCCTAATATTTCACAATTGTATGCCAATTGGAAATCCCCAAGAATTAACAGATAAGATAAGACATGTCTCCACCCCGCCCCCCTTTTTGCCGTTGCATGATCAAATGAAAATAACGGCGAAAATATTCAAGTGCAGCGCTGCTTATTATCAATCGCCTTCTCGATACGTTATCGATAACGTTATCGATTCGACAGCTAAGACAAATGGCAAGTTCCGGTGGTCAGTTTTGTACAGCAAGCAATCCATCGCTCCAATTATAATCTTGACATTGCGTTATCGTTATCGTTATCGAGTCGAGCGCTGCTGCTGCGATTTGACACATGAATCAGTCTCGGTTATCAGACACAACAATTGATCTACATTCTTTGATAATAAAACACTTCCCCTGGTCAGGGTCGAAACAATTGAAGCTACGGCTAAGGTCAAAGAAACTTATAAGAATCAACACTTGCAAGAACCAATTAATATATATACAAATATCTTATGGGAATTATTCAGATTTGAAGCTTAACATGCAACACAATAATCATTTTATAAATGAAGGCAAGGCTTATTAAATGGATCAGTTAAATGCTAATCGAGCATAATTGAGAGAGAGCGGGAGAGAGAGAGAGAGAGGGCGAGAGAGTGTGAGAGAGAGATAGGAACTAGATAATACGCACCCTGGACAATCGCCACATGGCCTTGGTAGCGAATGCTTCGCCAAAGTCGCGTAGAAGCAGATAGAAGATGCACTGCTTGGTGCCGGAGCCCATTGTCGCCTTATCCATGGTGCCGCACATCAGCTCCGAGTTTCGTATGTGAATCCCTGGTATGCATAGACAGAGACAGAGAGACAGAGCGAGAGAGAGAGAGAGAGAGAGAGAGAGTAAGGTTAGTTGGGTTAGGGAGGCATACAAGTTGCAACATACGCACAGGAATCGTTGACGCAGAGATCCATGTTGCCGGCATAGTTGCGACCTTTGTTGACCATGTTGAAGAGCACTTGGCAGTCATCGTTGGGTCGCATCAGCAGGCTGAACATCTGTTTGCCCGTCCACAGGCGACGCGGCTTCCAAATGGCTGGCGGCGGCATTTGAATGCGCAGCGTCGAATCCTCGCTAGCCAGAAAACAGGCGGCCAGCTGCATGGCATCCTCCTTGGTGAGAAATACCTCCTTCTGGGTGAGAAGATAGCCGCCAGTGATGAAATCCTGCGTTGCCGCAATCAATATCTCACCATTCTTTGGCGTCACCAGATTCGATTGATTACCCATAAGGATGAGGGCCTCGGCGCGTGCCTCCTCCGTTTGCGGCAGATGGAGATTCATCTCATCGCCATCGAAGTCCGCATTGTACGGCGTACAGGCGCACTCGTTAAAGCGAAACGTCCGCTGTGGCTGCACCTTGGCCCGATGGCACATGATCGACATCTTGTGCAGCGACGGCTGGCGATTGAAGAGCACAATGTCATCGTCACGCAAATGCCGCTCCACAATGTCGCCGCACTTGAGCTCCTGGGCGACCTTCTCGCGATTGCCGTAGGCTAAATATTTCTTGAAACTGGATCCACGCTGCTGCACATAATTGGCGCCCGGATGGACGCTGGGACCATTGCGCACCAGTTGTTTCATTATGCGAATATTCGCGGGATTCACACGTTCCGGATAGGTGAGAATTTTGGCGACACGCACCGGAACGCCGACCTGATTGATCATCAGATTGGGATCGGGTGAGATGACGGTGCGACCACTGAAATCCACACGCTTGCCAGACAGATTGCCACGGAATCGTCCCTGTTTGCCCTTCAAGCGCTGCACAATGCCACGCGTCGTCTTCTTCGGTGCCATATTGAGTGGTATGCCACTGATCTCACTGTGGAAATACAGTGCCACATGCAGCTGCAGAAAGTCCCAATCCTCGTGTATTAGCTCAATCTTACCACCGGTGGCCATATGCCGCTGAATAACATCGTTAATTAACAGAATCTCGCTTTGTTTCATTGTCAAATCGTCCTCGGTGGTGCCGGCCTTCACCTCGGACAGCACCGACGGCCGTATACAGGCCGGCGGCACAAAGACGCGAGTGACTATCAAGTGTTTGGGATGAGCGCCGCGGGAGCACATGCCCAGGAGCGCCACATCGCTCTGCGGTATCTGCTCGAACAGATCGAGCACCATGAGGGGAGTTAGCTCCTCGGCGGCGCTATAGTTGCTCAGCGTTTGATTGAGATCACGATTCAGTTCCGTGGACCGCAGCATTTCGTCCATGTGATTGTTGAAGTGCGCATCCTTTTTGCGCCCCTTATATGGATCGTGCTGAATCTTGAGGAGGCCAGGGCCCTTCTTCACACCACCATTGGAGGCCATACAGTATGGACACTTGGTCACCTTCTTCGCCTTGGCAAGCATCTGGGAGTGCAGCGCCTTTTTGCCCAGATACGAGAAATTGGGATTATGCAGCTTCTTCTCGAAGACAATGCGATCCTCTGGCTTGAGCATGACATGCGCGCACGTCTTACAGATCATCTGCAGTATGTTGATCGTGGAACGAAAGTGCCCAATGTGGAAGACAGGCAGCGCCAAATCCAAATAGCCAAAATGCCCGATGCACTCGTTCAATCCCTGGCCGCATGTCTCGCACAACGCATCCTTGGTGCTGATGCCCATGCGGCGATCGAGAACTCCATAGGGCACCGGCTGACGCTGTGCCTGATACAGATTCTTCGATATAATCCGTACCAGCGACTCCTGCTGAATCTCATCCGAACCGCTGATGCCAAACTGCACATGTGAGCTGAAATCAAAATAATAATCATATATCGGCCATTGTAAGCATTTGGTAGCTCTGCTCACATTTTCTTGTTAAGCGCCGAGGCGCGAAACTGCTCTTTGGGCATAGCGTCTGTTCCAATCGAATACCCACAATTAGATCCACAATCGAGCAGCAAAATCCACTTTTCAAACCATACGACAACACGCTGCCGGCCACGGTGCTCAAAGTATCGATGTTTGTAAACAGGCTGCAGCGTTGCCACCTTTCCATAATGACTATAAGTACTCAAACCGTCGCTTAAAAGTGCTATAAATATCAGATGTCAATGACAAAGAACTAATATTTGGTCAATTTGCTTATTTAATTTTCGTAAGACTTAATGCATGAACAACAGCAACATATTAACATATTCTTTTGATATTCTTTGTGAAAATACAAATTAATTTGATGAATATAGTCAGTGTTTCATAATTTATTTGAGACGAATAGATAAAGGTAGATAACATGATAGATAACATAAATAACAAATATACAGGTACGATGAATATTAAGTTGCGATACTTCGATACAGTTAAGGGTATGCGATGAATACCATCAACATCAAACTATCGTTATATTGCAAATTTCCTTGCATCACTATTAGTGCACAGCAGTTTGTCGTCGTATCAACGAAGCGAAAATCAGAGCCGTCTGAAATTTTATATTTCCATATCACACAAACGATCTATGTAATTGGTGAATTCAAGATCCATATTGATTTGAGTTACAAGACAAAGGTAATAAGAAATATTTAAATAGCATACACAACCTCAAAAAGGTTAAATGGCGTGGCCTCTTCCATTGTGTGCATGTGCACATATATATATATGTGTGTGTTTGTGTGCATGTGTGTGTGTGCAGTAAAATTAAAAAAAAATTACGTGCAGTGTTGACGTTAAATATCTGTGCGATATTTTAACAGACGATTTTTGCCAGCTAACATTTACGAGATAAGCATTCAATAACAATTTTTTCATGTTGCGAAATACGTTCATATATATAGGTTTGACCCTGTGCTTGTGTGCAATTTCCCACAGCCCATAAGCTATTTATTTGGAAAGGAATACGAAAATCGTTGCTGTATTTTTAGTGTACTGCGCACGTTTCGTTTCGTTTCATTTCGTATTTTGTAGACCAACAACAAATGAGACACAAGCAATCACACTGTACACATACACGCAAACACACACACGCACATGCATGCGCACACGGATAGGCAACAGCAAGTTAACAGCTGAGGGGCCACTGTTGCTGTTGTGGTTGCTGTTGCTGTTGGGCAACATGCGCAATTAACATTTGCATATTGTAAATCATTTTGCATTATTCGATCAATATAGGCAAATCATTTGTTGTTGCAATTGTCACAATGTAGTAAACAAAATTGTTTCATATGTGTATGTATTTTTATTTCATTGCAGAGTTTTTGCAGCAGCAGCTACACAAGCGAAAAGCAACCACAAACAACAACAAATCCAAAAGCTATTCGCGTGGTTAGCGCTCCTAGCGGCCATCGCAAAGAGCGAATCTATTTTTTTTACAGTTGCCCGATATTCTCACGTGGCGACAAAAAAATAAAATAAAGCAAACGAAACGAAAAGTAACAAAGGCATAAAAAAACCATTATAAGAGCATCAGTTACGGTTACCCACATTATATATATATATATATATTTACTACATTCATATAGATATATATATATATAAATAAATAAATCAACAAGGCAAGCAGGCAAAACAAAAGGAATACATCATCCATCGAAGAACGACGAACCGACGAACGCAGAAATCAAATCAAATCTGACAATTTTGGTGAACCGTCCCGTCGTTGTGTTGATTGGAGGAGGAGAGGAGAGTTTGTTCATTCACTTACTTATCTAATTCGAGAGATTGCATTGCGCACCCCAAGCAGGGGAAACATAATATCTTATATGACTTTTGAAAGATTAAGTGGTAAGTAAAGACAATTGAGAATCGAGAAAACGAGATGCATATTCTTGCTACACTTGCACATAACTGATTCACGCTCATAACTATTTATCTATTATTATTATTAATATTATTATTATTATTATTATATTATTATTATTATTAGGCAAATAACTGCGAGTTCAGTTCTGCGATAGATTAGATCAAGTAGTCTATCCACTAAGCACACGTAACAGTTTTCTTTTTATCAAGAAGAATTTGAATTCTTTATTTTTGGATAGCATTGTACTATTTGAGGTGTAAATCAGCGATCTGTTTTATGTTATAAGCAAACAATAGCAAATACTCTGTTTCTAATTATCGAGAGTTCATTGTATAAACAAACGAACAAACAGTGGCTTAACATGAATACTGAATAAATTCTATTCCCCCTTGCCCTTTGTTTTAAGGCAGAGAGCACCTGCTACTACATACACACACATATATACATATATATATATATATATTTGCAGTTAGTATGTAAAATGAAATACACAGTATAAACATATGTATGTGTATGTAGAAACTGCGATCTGAACTCTTCAGACTGTTTATTTATCTCTATTTACATTTGCAAGGTTCTTTGCTTAGCAAATTGTTTGTGGTATATGCTGGAAATATTTTTAAATATGTGTATGTCATCTGTATTTGTATTTGCAAGCGTGTGCATGTATGTGTGTGTGTGTGTGTGGGGGGGGGGGGGGGGGGGGTGCTTTGCGATGCAATTCGTTTAATTAGCCATTCAAATTATTTCATGTTAATCTAATGAGCTGAAGCGGAATTTTGTAGTCAGTTTCGCAGATCCAACAACAATATGTATAATTTATTGTTATTCTCTTTTCTGCTTTTCACCTATGCAATTGAAGATCACGAACATTTTGTCGTAAATATCATTACACATTTGACGTATACTTTGTTTTTCTCTGCTGCCTTTCTTTCTTGCCCTGTGCTACGTACTCACCCCATACAGGTTTGTCTGCTGTGCACTTTTATTGTTATTGTTGTCTGTTAAGTTTCAAGAGTGTGCTGTGTGCTCTGCTCATGGCGTAACCGATCGACATACTTACACACGTACACACACACACACACACACATATGGACACGTTAACATTTCGCACACGGAACTACTATTATGTGGAACTGTTATTTAACAGTGCTCTGTTAGCGTGCAGCCACTGTTTAGCAGGCTAGTTTTATTTACACCAAACCACGTAGTAATTGTTCATTTTAGGCCCAGAGACAATACGTAATCAATCTCAATATTATGGCCTCGGTCAGTGGATATATATCTCCTGCCCACCAAATACATAGTTTATTTACCAGTTCCATTTGCATATGAACGCAGCAGTAGGTTTCTGTTTAAATTTTCTTGTTTGATATTTTGCAAGCGCGCGCCCAAACAATAACAACACACTGATCAAAATTAAAAAAAAATAAAAAATGAGAGTGAAAAACCAGTTTATGACATTGGTCGATTGCCGCATACTGCCCCGCATCATTGTATTACTGGGTCGGTATCATCATATGCCTCTTGCTAGTCTCAGCTGCAAATGCCTCGCCTGGGGTCACATCTGGTTGCGATCTATCCACATTTAGCTGCGTGTCTTGCAATGAAATCGCCTCCTTAAAGTAACTCGAAGTAACGTCCATAAGTTTTAAGTTGAGTAACTGACCATATATATATATTGACCATATATATATATTTACACGTTTATTGCTTAAGCAAGTGTTTTCTAGCTTCTTTCTGGAGCTTGAGTGGAAAATTCATCACACGATGAAAATCTAGTAAAAGGCTTATCTTGTGCACATCTGTTTGTGACAATCAAATTGTTTATCTGATTCACATTGGATTCTACTTCTTATTCCCGCATTAGTTGCTTCATCTACCACAGCTGACTACAGTTAACAGCTTGCCACTGGTGACTTGTGGTTGCTTGAGCCAGCTGCCAGCTGCCAGCCCATGCAACAGATATTGCACGTTTCGGTTACGCACTTTTGGTCGTGCCTCTCAAGGGGACACGCAAAAGCAGAAACAGCTTCGCTCACTCAACTCTCCCCACTGCACCACCCCTAAGTCAGCACCTCTCCGTCTTTCTCTGTCTTCATCTCTATCTCTCTTATGTACTTCTCTTTGCTTTGTTGAAAATATATCGAATTGGCTGACTTTTGATTAGTGTTGCTTTAACTAGTTTATTTCGTTGAAATACGTATTTTTAGGTGCCAGACACAAATCTTTGTGAATTTGAAATGAAAGTCGCGTTTTTCTTTTTCAATGCCTCGGATGAAGAGAGAGAATGTGTACAACGTTGAGATTAACGAGAAATCGTGTATACAACAGCTGTGCACGTTTATATATATATATATGTATATGTATATATATATATAGATATATTGTACATAAAGAAAATGTGGAATATATATAAATGCCATCGTTTAATTGCATTAGTCATGCGATTCTAGAAAAGAGCTGCTCACCATAATTGTTCAAGTGCTGCTAAGTATACAAAAATAAATGGGAAATGCGACAGGAGTGCACCTACTTGGTAGATACCCAGTGATCAAGTGATGTAATTCTAAGCCAACTTTTTCACATATGCTTTTCTCTGCTTATCAAATTCCTTTAACTTATATTATTAAAAATATAATTGTAAAAAAATCTTCTTTTTTAGTAATATTAGCATTGCGTTTGCGGGGGCAGTTTAAGAATATATATAAACATGTGTGTAGATAAATATAGATATGTGTTTTCCATTTCCAACAGGGTATTCATTCACTCATAATTTGACAACAGCTAGTCAAACATCACAGAATATGTATTGTGCTGCAATTGTCGCTCAGTTCCCAACAACAACAACAATAAGAGCAATAACAGTAACGTCAATCTTACGAATTGTTCTTGTGCGCTCTCTTTATCTCTCTCTCTCTCTCTCTCTCTATCTCAGCTGTTTGCAGTGCAGCAGCTTTCGCTCGCACACGCACACAGTTTACAGTTACAACCACACATATACATATTGAAATTCGCTCTCAGGTAGAATTGCAGTTTTGCTGCAGCTGTTTGGGTCAATTTTTTATTGATGTTTCAATTGCTCCTTTTGCCGCTGCCTACTTTTGAGGATGCCTTCAAAAACGGAAATTTGCTGCATAAGGCAAATGCAATGCAAATGTTAATTGTATGCACGCAACATAAAGTTTAACCAATATGTATGTTAACAGTGTGTGCGGAAAAAATGACCACACAATTGCATTACATGTGAAGCGAGCGACGTTAGTGATGGGTGCGTTTGGGGTGGGGTTGTATTGGGGGAGCGGTTCTCGGAAACATCTGTTTGGTGCTGCAAGGGCCACGGCACATGCGCAGTGCGAGGGCGATGACGACAAAGACGAACTGCTGTTTCGCTCGTGCCTTTGATTCCATCCCCGCCAGGACGATGTATTGGGCCTGCTGCTACTCAGCATCGCACAGCAGTTAGTTTATTCGTCAGCGTTAAACATATCGCAAGTTTTCCCGACTTTCCTTTCCCGTGACAATAAATTTTCCACACGCACAAAATTAGGAAACAAAGTATTTAACAGCAATTTTATTTATTTATTTATTTTCTTTTACTCTTTCCCCTCTCCGTCGCACCTAATGTGCACGTGTGCCAAAATGTTGCGAGAAAATAAACTCTGAAAACTTATTGGGAAAACTGAGAAACGTTTCCCCCATGCCATTTGGCATTGTAATTATTGAATTTTTTTTCTGAGTTGCCTGTGTGTGTCTGTGTGCGACCGTGTCCATGTCAAGCAGTAGTTGACTTGTTATTGTTGTTGGTGCTGTTCGTTTTTTTCTCTGTTCTTATTGCTGCTATTGAACCAAAATTCGAAATTCAATATGTACATATATATACATATGTGTATGTATTTATATATATATATATATTTTCTTTTAATTTGCTTTAGGTTTTTCTATATTTTGCAATCAATTGAAATGCATGGCAATATTATTATACAATTATTTCAATATGAGCATCCAAATCGGTGCCAAAAATCAGCCACGGAGCAAAAATTTACACAACAAAGAGACGAAAAATGCCAACAAATCATCGATGAACCACCTACCGATAAATCAATTGTTAGAAATCGAAACAGTAGCAGCAATAACAATAACAATAACATCAATATTTCAGCAAATCGAGGAGCAGCACAAGCAGAGGCAACACAAACACATCCGATCGTTAAGTTGTTAAGTTGTTGCGGGTGGACTTGTCATACACAAATTGCTAGGAGGGAGGGGGGATGTCTTTTGTTTTTGTTGTTGTTTTCGTTTTTGATATTTTGTCATTTTTCGTAATATTATCCGTCACACTCACAAATTGACACTGTATTGAACGTTTTTTAATGCTCTTTACGCTTTGTCTTTGGTATTTCTTAATTTGTTTGTCGCTTTGTCGGCTGCATAATATTTGCTTTCAACATTACGATAACAAAATCGAAAATAATAATCGGCCCGATGAAAAAAAAAACAGAGCGAAAAGGAAACCGTTGAAGCTGCCAACATTAACATTAATAATAACATTAATAGGTTTGCATTGAGTGCAACATTTACTGTTAAGCAAGATCCCGTTAAACACTGTGGTGTGTGTGCCAACTGCCTGAGAAAACGACATCAACCTGACGCCGCCCAAGCAATTGAAGTTGTCGTTGACGTTGACGTCGACGTTGCCATTCAAATTTCTGGCCGCGCTCGTTCAGCTCCTGCTCGTGACAACGAACTACAAAAGCGAGCTGCATCATATGCTGTGCGATTTAACCATCCAGCGACATACTGTGGCCATTACCTATGACCTCAGCGGTGAGTTAACAGTTTTCCACACAAGACACCGCACACAATAGACACACCACACAATAGACAGACCCCACACAGACACACACACACACACACACACACACACAACCACTCAGACACACAGCCACCAGTCGGTTCCTATTGGAATTTCATCCTCTACTCGGCTGTAAAGTGACATTATTTTAACAGAGCACGACTCTTCTGTTGCTGTTAGTTAGGCTCCTCGTCTGTTAAATGCAGATCCCCCTCTCACTCATTCTGTCTCGCTCGCTCTTTCTGTCAGTCTGTCAGTGTAACTGGACATATTTATCGATTAATCGATTTACTCTAATGTCTCAGCGTCACTAAGGATAATTCTCGAAAATTTAAGGGCATTGATTTATCTGTCAATCAGAGCAGAAACAACTCAAAACTCAGTCCCTTCATTCGACTTGAAAATTTACACACTTGGCGAAATTATTCCACAGAGTAAATCTCAAATCAAATTTTCAGTGAGTTTCATCTACGGTTCTTGCCCATTGACGTACAAGCAAATGTGCAATTCAAATTAGGCGTGCAAGCAAAAGTATTTGAAAAACAAAACAAACAAAAAATATATATATATATATATATATATATATATTAAATTCTCGGTTACATCTTGAAACTTTACCAGCATTTTTGATGTGGTCGCACTTCTGGCTGAGCTTTGTTTCAAAATTATTGCGTATCAAAAGAAGAGAGCCGATGAGACGGCACTAAAAGTCAGGCTTAAGAGCGAGCGAGCTATCCATCGTTCTAGCCCCAAACAAACTTCAACAATAACCAAAAATCAGATCAAATCGAAATCGTTCAGTGTGTCCTCTTTGTGTGTTTTAAAGTGGGCTTTTCCAATGTTTACTTGCTGGCCTATTTGTATGCCAATGTGGGTAAGCTAAAACGGGAGGCATTTTTCAAATGACACTAAACGCTTACCAATTACAAAAGCTTCGGTTCCACAGGTGATCATTTTGAATAGAATACACAACACGTACAACATATAAAGTAAATGATTTCTAGCCACAAACAAAAACAGTGGAAGCTCACATCGATATTAGAAAATCATAGTTGTTAGAAATACCAACTCGTATGCATTTTAGTAAATATCAATTTCAAATTTTCGACAGAATTATGGATTTTATATGGTTTTTTTTTATTGTTAACATGTGTTTATTACATACTTTTACGTATACAATTTCGACATTAGAAAAAAAAACACCTTAGATTATACATTTACGAATTATTAACCTTATTTTAAAGTTATTGTTTTCAGGCACCCAATTCGGAAGAATTTAACAAAATTGTTAAAGTAAAGATAAAAAAAAAGTAGAATTTCTGGTATATTTAGGGATGTGTTGATTACTCGATCTACGTATATATGCATTACAAACTACATGTACACCTGTTAATAAAAAATTTTTCTAGATAAATTCCATATTCTCATAAAATTCTCAATATTTTTGTATATTTTTCTATTGCAGAAACACCAGCAAAAAAAGGCGCACCTCCAATTCCACAAAAACGGAGTAAAAGCTTCGAACTGTGCATGAATTCAAAGAGGCGAACTATAAGTCATCGGTGAGCATTATATATGCATAACATATACCATATGTAAATACCAGGTTGCAACACGCATACACATATACATACACAAATGCCACACATGCCTACGTGCCGCCTGCCTACGGGTAGAGTTTTCCTCGAATTGGGTCACACGGATACACAGGAGCACAGCTGCTATCGATTATTATTTATTTATTGCTTGCATGTCTGTGTGTGTGTGTGTTGCATTAAATGATTAGTAATGGACTAAATCAGGCAGATACTTTTTCTATCTATATTATAGGCCAAAACTTGCTTGTTACTTGTTAACTTTACAGTTGGTGGATGTTGTCCATCTATTGTTGCATATGTTGACAGTCAAGCTTTTCACTAGTTATATACATACATATATATATAAATATTTTTATAAACAATAACTGCTGTTGAACTTGAATTATTTTATGATTGTTTTCTCTCTTCTGCACAGGACTTCAAGTAACAGACATCGGAAGTTACAGCCGTTCAGGTACACGTGAGCCAACCCTTGTACCGTTCCAATAGATTTTTACAACATATGAAAATAAAAAAAATACAAAAATAAAAAAAATTAAAAACCAAAAAACTAAAAAAAAAAAAAAAAAAAAAACACCAATAGATAAGACTATGCCGGATATAGAAAAGGCATACATATAAAGTAATATTTACCCACGCACTACATGCGAATAGAAAGAGATAGAAGGAAGCACCCGATAGAGAGAAAGAGAGCCACACACAGAACACAACAAGACCCAATCCGCGAGAGAAGACGAAGAAGAGGGCCGATATAAACTATAACCAAATTCAAAATCCAATCAAATTTATTAGCCGCATTTTTAATGCACGAGTCGTTGTCGATGCGCAGTGAATCAAAGTCGTCGGTGTCGGTGTCGGAGTCGAAGTCGAAATCGAAGTCGGAGTCCGAATCGCAGTCGGAATTCATCCCAATTAAGATCTAGAGCAGATCATCAAAATCAAAGTCGTTGAGTCAAAAGCAAATTTAATGAACGGGAACGAAGCGCAAAGCAACTGCAAAATAGCCGCTAAAGTCAAAACATTGGCGCTGCCAGCCGCACAAAACTCCATAGACAATTGAAATTAGTCGGTCGATCCTCGATCGCTGATCACCGCTCTACTAAACCCCAAATTGCCGCCAGCATCCAACATCATTAACATCATCAAATCGTCAACCGTCAACCCAAGATTCTAGATACAATAAACCCCAACAACTTGCAAGAAGCTAAGCTATAAACAACAACGAGCGGATTGAAATAAAAAGAACAGCTGCAAAATGGCGACCGTTAATGTGAATCGCAGTGTGACGGACATCTTCTATCGCTACAAGATGCCACGCCTCCAAGCCAAAGTCGAGGGCAAGGGCAATGGCATCAAGACCGTGTTGGTTAACATGGCCGAAGTGGCACGCGCCATCGGACGTCCCGCAACGTATCCGACCAAGTACTTTGGCTGCGAACTGGGCGCCCAGACGCAATTCGATCATAAGGTAGGAATTATCTTTATATATACAAAGGTTATTATTCAACTAACAAATAAATAAAACAACACCAATCACATCCACAGAACGAGCGTTTCATTGTGAATGGATCGCATGATGTGAACAAGCTGCAGGATCTGCTGGATGGCTTCATACGCAAATTCGTACTATGCCCCGAATGCGATAATCCGGAAACGAATCTGAGCGTCTCGGCCAAAAATCAAACGATCTCGCAGTCGTGCAAGGCATGCGGTTTCCATGGCCTGCTCAAGGTGAACCACAAGGTCAACACGTACATTGTGAAGAATCCACCATCGTTGAATCCGGCCGACAAGGCACCCTCGCTAACCGAGGGCAAGCGCTCGAAGCGTACGCAGAAGCAAAAGCTTGAAAACTCTGATGGTTCCATTTCCAACAACTCCATGGCTAATAATTCGGGCGGCGAATCCGATGGCGGCAATGGCACCAATCATGCCAGCCAAACCGAAGCCGAAATCAGTGCCGCCATACCGGAGAAGAACATTAACGAGGATGACGACGATGGCGGCTGGAGTGTCGATGTTTCCAAGGTCAGCTAAGCACTCTGTACAATAATATGACAGTAGTAAAAGCATAATCTGTTTATGGATTCTATATAGATATATGTATATTGATTTATGTGTTATATTTGTTTTATATTTTGCAGGAGGCAATACGAGCGCGTTTGCAGGATCTGACAGATGGAGCCAAGGGTATGACCATTTCGGATGATTACGATAAGACAGAAAAGGAGCGCATTGACATCTTTTACGAGCTGGTGAAGAACAAGCGTGACAATAAGCAGCTGAATGATGTGCCCACGCACAAGGAGCTAATGATTGAGGCCGAGCGTCTGGATATTGTCAACAAGGCGCCGCTTGTGCTGGCCGAGCTGCTCTTCACCGAGAACATCATTAACGATGTGCGCAAGAATCGCATCCTATTGCTGCGCTTCACCCACAACAATCCGAAGGGTCAACGCTATCTGATTGGTGGCATCGAGCAGACCGTCGAGCTACATGCGAATTCGCTAATGAGCAAGGTGGCTGGCATCTTTAAGATCTTCTACGATTTGGACATACTCGATGAGAAGGAGATACTCGAGTGGGCCCAGAAGGTGAGCAAGCGCCATGTATCCAAGAAGATTGCTACCGAAATACACGAGAAGGTCGAACCGTTTGTCAAATGGCTTAAAAATGCCGAGGAGGAGGATTCCTCATCCGAAGACGATGATGATGCTGGCGGTGATTCAGATGTCGAAATCGAATACGATGATCGTGCTCGCGTCGAACCGTTGAAGGTGGTCGCAGTCAGCGCTGCCGTTGCCGCTGTTAACAAGAAGAACGCCCACGATGACGAGGATGGCGATGAGATCGATATTGACGAGATCTAATTAACAACAGAACAGCGGCATCATCGTTTTTTTTTCTTTTCATTTTGTGTGGATAGGGTTAACCAAAATTATAAAAGCACATGGTTTGAATAGCAAAAGGCAGCATCAAGTGACAAGTGGCGAGTAGCGAATATCGAGTAGCGAGTAGCGAGTTACAAGCAACGAGCGTAAGCAACAAGTTACAACTAACGATTAAGAAGCAATCAGTTACGAGAAGCGAGTGACGAGCAAAGAGTAACGAGTAGCGAATAGCGAGTAGCAAGTTTCACGCCAATTACCGAACAACTCATTGGGCAAATCTAACAACAATTGCCAACACAAACACTTTGATGATGATGAGACGCAAGAACACACGGCTTTACGACATTTCGATTGTAATCACATTGCATTATCCTATATATATTATCCATTCGTTACAATAAAACACAAATCTTAAATTAAATGCACATGATCGATACAAATATGGCGCTGACTAACACTTTTCTCTCCCCCAAATATTGCATTGCAAGAACAGCAGCATCGGCTCCAAACAACAAACAACCGTAAAAACAACAAATTTGATAAATTCAATTATCTTTGACTTTCAATTGTAGTGTATTTTTCTTTTAAGGTTTCTTCAGTTTAGCACATCTCACGGTATAGTTTTGATTAAATAGTCCGTTTCCAATTTTAATAAGCCAAATTCTTTTTTTTTCTGTTTTCAATGATTAATTAATTTTAAGTGCGGTACTTATTAAGCTAAACGCAGTTTACAAACAATATGTGGAAACAATTAATTTAAATAGATATTCAACAAAATTTTTGTAAACGCATTTAGCATTCAAAAAATATATGAAATAAAATAAAAAACCGAAGTTGCAACTAATCTAATTAAATAATGAAACAATAAAATCAATTTTAAGGCAAGGCTAAAATCAAGAACAGTAACAAAAAAAAACACACACACAAATCCACAAGTCTTACAAACATTTCTTAAGCTTATAAATAATTGAAAAAAAAAACATAAAAGAAAAAACCCGAAAATAAATGATTAATAACTTTTACCAAAATATGCCTAAAATATACAACTAGCCGCATTTTTGACTTTAATCAAATTGATGCAAACACATACGAAAATTTGTCTTAAATTATAAGTTATTATTTAATACAGATATCCTAGTTTTTTTTTTTTTTGCAAAACCCAAAATGCTATATTCAAGAAATCTAATAAATAGAGACTTCAAAAATGTACAAGAGTGTATACTTAATATATATTGGGGATTGGTTATCATCAGCTATCAACAGTGATATTTATGCAAGATATCACTTAGTTTGGGTTAAAGATAATCCATCTAATTATCTATAATATATATATATATATCGCTGGCTTTGCAAATGAATCCATGGCGGTGTAGACCTCAGCTGCCCATCTACTGATCCCGGAACTTAGGGACACGCTGTCGATGCAGGATTCCCAGGTGGACGAGCAACGTTTGTGATTTGGAATAGTTGCTTTATCCACCTACGATAAGCGATATTTAAATACGAACAATCAGTTGTCAATCCGTGAAAGAGCGTGCCCGACAGGAGGAGCCTGCCTGGGATGCGCAGCACCTAGACTCACTTCAATTTTTTTCCTTATCCAATGTATTTTTTAGGTTATATTTTGTCAGAATGGCTCGAAAACTATCGGTCGATGGAAGACTTCTTCTTCTACTCTCGATTTCTTATATTTATAATCAATTTCAGTTGTGAGCGGGAGGGTATATATTTTCTCTTGTTTGGAAACTAAATTAACATAATTCGTTCTTTGTTTTGTTCTTGTTTTACAAGAATTAAAATTTAATATATATCTTGGCGCTTAGATTTGAGAGCTGAAATAGTCTGCTTAATAGCTAACATGAATTTTACAAGTCCCGATTTTTATATTCTAGACACAAGTGTAAACTAAGTTGACAAGATGATGTATAAGGTCGTATTATTATAAATGTTTAAATGTATGTATAATTAAAAAATAAACCAGCATGGTTATTAAGGATTGGTTCTTTTCGAAAGTAAAGGTTTGGGGTTTCCTTGCTTGCGCATCTGATTGCTTGGGGTTCTTATTTATTAACGTTCCCTCGAACTTTACGAAGAGATTACCTTTAAGATTAGATGCTTATATATAACTTAATAATAGTTAAAGCAAATCCAAAACACATCAACGTTAACACAATAGCAATGGCAAGTGACAAAGGTACATTGGTTGATCAAACTAAATAATTTCATTTCTTGAGCACCCACATAATGCTGCGCCTCGGCTCGGGTAGATCTGGGTTTATTTCGTCGCTCGAATAAATCTGCACAGGCTGCTTGGATTGGTTTTTGTGACGAACGCTCAACTCCTTGGGCAACTCGGATGATCGTGCCGGGGGCTCGAAATTCTTGTAATTCCGCACCTCATCTTCGTCCTCGCCGGAGCTTGCCTCATGCACTTGAATTACCGGCAGTGCCAACTTATGGCGCCAATGTTTGTTGGACAGACTGCGCCGGCCTACGCCCGCGCTACGACGCATTGTGGTTTCTAGAATGTGCACCTTCTTCTGTGGCAATCTTGCTGACCTTGCTGTCTGTTGACCAACCGCTAGGCGTTGGTTGGGTTTTCGCAATTTCGGTGACGCCTTCACGGAATTCAACGTTCTCATTAGACTCCGCTTCGCATTTGCCGTCTCTTCCCTAGCGAGATTATCGGAATTCGACATTTTTCGCTTGTGCAGGTTGCCGGTGGTTTTGGCCGCCGAGCCTGTCGTGGAAGCCAGCTTCCAATTGGAAGGAGTTGTGCGCAACGACATTGTCGATGAAGACATTGCTGACATGTTCTTCAGCGACATGGGTGTCCGGGAAGCCGTCGATCCTGGTGCAGCTGGTGGAAGCATTTTTCCGTTGGCCGATGATGTCATAACTGTGTTTTTGCGGGCAGTACTCTGCTGCTCCTTAATCTCTCGAAGGCACTCCCAATCGTTGGCCATTTGCTTCAATATGTCCTCACCATGAACCAAAAAGGGTGACTGAGTGCGCAACTCATAGGCTTTCACCAATTCGGTAATCTGCTGTTCTATTTTTGGCAGCTTGCTGCTTATAGCCTTGCGCTCCCGCTCCTCCTTCAGCAGCTGCCCGCCGCGATTGTTATAACGATTGGGATCGTTGGTCTTGGCCTCCAGAGCCTCCATACGTGCCCAAATCTCGGCGCGACTAGAAAAGAGCTCAAAAATCTCTCTGTTACTATTGTAGAAGCTCTTCAGATCATCGAGCTCGAGCTCATGCAGCTCCAACAAATCCTCGTTGTAACAGTCGTTGTAAAAGTTGGAAAAGCGTTTTCGCTCCTGATGTGATTTCAGAGTCAGCTCCCACCACTTCTGGATTTCCTCACGCAACTGATCAATGAAACATTTCATGTTCTTACGGCGTAGCTCCTGGCAGCGATGTAGCTCCTCACGCAGCACATCATAGGTCCGTTGCGTATACTCTTTGGCCTCGCGCACTCTGCGCATAGCAAACTCGTCCGATTCCTGCAGACGCTCCCACAGCACGTGGATCTTTTCACGCGTATTGTCAATGGCTTCGCGTAGCTCCGCCATCTGCTCAGCAAATAGTTTTTGCATGGAACGCAGCTTCGCGAAGACATCTGGCGTCAGGCTCTGGTTTGCCTGGCTGAGCAAATGCTCCTCGGCTGCTGTGTGCACCCGTATCCCAAGCAGCCTCATGTCTTCCTTGATCTTACTGCGCAGCTGGAACAGCTCCTCCATGCGGCGTGTCCGCAAAGCACGCAGATGATCGAGGTGCTTACAAAATGCAGACTTTTCTTCCGGCTTGGGCAGTGGATCGGCTGATAATGGCAATGGCAGCTCACCCAATTCTTCGCATAGCATTTCTTGTTGCAAAAGCAGCTCACAGATTTCAGCGCGATGCACCTGCAGCTCTTCACGCAGATGCTCAATGCTGTGGTCCAACTTTTGCTCCCATACGATCAGCGGCATTCCCATCGGCATTTCACCAATATCCACATTCTTGTGTAGCAGTCGTCTCAAGTCTGAGGCCTCAGCCTGCAGTGCGCTGATACCATCTTTGATAGCCTGCTCCTTCTCATTCGATTCAGTCAACAAGTCGACGTAGAAGGACTGAACGCGGTTCTCCAATTTAGTCATTAGCTCGACGCAATCTGCCTTATCGAACATGTGATGCCATTTGTGTAATAGCACATCCACATTTTCGCTGGTAATATTTAAAAGTGTTAATTTTGTTTCTTTTTCCATTTTTTCAAATTTGAATTATTTTCCCAAAATCTAAAATCCGAACAGGACGCTTTAGTCTAAATTTGGCGCAATATTACGTTGCCACTTTTTAAAAATGCTGCTTGGAAGCGATACTCAGAATTTTCAACCCTGAAATGAACATATTTTTATTCTTGGGTGGCTTTATTCACATTGATGGAAAGTAATAAAAAAATTCAAAAATGCTGAAATTATGTATTGACGGCAAATAAATTGTCCCATATACTAATATAAAACCGTAACTGGTAAATTTCTTACCATCACATATTTTTTATTTCAGTGCATTTCATACTTAAATTGGAAATATACAGGATTCATTATGATATTTGTTTTCATTATTAGAAAATAAATAAAATAGCTACATTCATTTCAAATTCAATTCAAATCATGAAAAGAAAGAAAATTGTCAGTACAAAGAGTATGTTCGAATACTTTCATTGACAATATTAATTAATTATTATTTGAATGTTCCTCTAATTATTTCCATATGGTAGCTAAGTTATTATATTTGCTTTAATTTTATTTAATTCAGCTTGTTGTTCAATACCTTCAGTACAAATTCCTTTCATTTCAATAAAATCGATAAATGCAAATTTATTAAGACTCCACGAAGAACGGGCAATAGGTGGCGCTCGTGTTATTTTCACAACTGCTCATTACAGAATATTTTGAAAAGGTGGCAACATTTATTTCAGTTTCAAACTTACTGGATCAATTCGTAGCTGTTTGGCGTCCTTTTTTGACAACAAATTTGACGTTCTAAATAATAATTAATGAATACATAAACATGGATGAACAAACTAAATCATCAATTCTGGTCATCACAAGTAAACATGTCGATTTGCTATTTCACCATTGGTCCCACATGTTCGATAAGGACTATTGCCACGAGCTAATGAGTAAATTGGAGGAACGTGTTCAGTCCTTCTACGTCGACTTGCTGACTGAATCGAATGAGAAGGAGCAGGCTATCAAAGATGGTATCAGCGCACTGCAGGCTGAGGCCTCAGACTTGAGGCGACTGCTACACAAGAATGTGGATATTGGTGAAATGCCGATGGGAATGCCGCTGATCGTATGGGAGCAAAAGTTGGACCACAGCATTGAGCATCTGCGTGAAGAGCTGCGTGTGCATCGCGCTGAAATCTGCGAGCTGCTTTTGCAACAGGATATGCTATGCGAAGAATTGGGTGAGCTGCCACTGCCATTATTGGCCGATCCACTGCCCAAGCCGGAAGAAAAGTCTGCATTTTGTAAGCACCTCGATCATCTGCGTGCTTTGCGGACACGCCGCATGGAGGAGCTGTTCCAGCTGCGCAGTAAGATCAAGGAAGACATGAGGCTGCTTGGGATACGGGTGCACACAGCAGCCGAGGAGCATTTGCTCAGCCAGGCAAACCAGAGCCTGACGCCAGATGTCTTCGCGAAGCTGCGTTCCATGCAAAAACTATTTGCTGAGCAGATGGCGGAGCTACGCGAAGCCATTGACAATACGCGTGAAAAGATCCACGTGCTGTGGGAGCGTCTGCAGGAATCGGACGAGTTTGCTATGCGCAGAGTGCGCGAGGCCAAAGAGTATACGCAACGGACCTATGATGTGCTGCGTGAGGAGCTACATCGCTGCCAGGAGCTACGCCGTAAGAACATGAAATGTTTCATTGATCAGTTGCGTGAGGAAATCCAGAAGTGGTGGGAGCTGACTCTGAAATCACATCAGGAGCGAAAACGCTTTTCCAACTTTTACAACGACTGTTACAACGAGGATTTGTTGGAGCTGCATGAGCTCGAGCTCGATGATCTGAAGAGCTTCTACAATAGTAACAGAGAGATTTTTGAGCTCTTTTCTAGTCGCGCCGAGATTTGGGCACGTATGGAGGCTCTGGAGGCCAAGACCAACGATCCCAATCGTTATAACAATCGCGGCGGGCAGCTGCTGAAGGAGGAGCGGGAGCGCAAGGCTATAAGCAGCAAGCTGCCAAAAATAGAACAGCAGATTACCGAATTGGTGAAAGCCTATGAGTTGCGCACTCAGTCACCCTTTTTGGTTCATGGTGAGGACATATTGGAGCACATGGCCAACGATTGGGAGCGCCTTCGACAGGTGAAGGAACAGCAGAGTTCTGCCCGCAAAAACACAGTTACGACTCCATCAACCCACGGAAGAATGCTCCCGCCAGCTGCACCAGGATCGACGGCTTCACGGACGCCCATGTCGCTAAAGAACATGTCGACAATGTCTTCATCGACAATGACGTTGCGCAAAACTCCTTCCAATTGGAAGCTGGCTTCATTGACAGGCTCGGCGGCCAAAACCACTGGCAATCTGCATAAGAGGAAGTTTCCGGTTTCAAATAATAGCGCTAAGGCGCATACACCAAACGCAAAGCGAAGTTTGATGAAAACTTTTAAAGCGTCGCCAGCATTGCGAAAGTCAAACCAGCGCCCAGTGGTCATTCAACAGAAGGTGATCAAGCCTCAAATTAAGAAGGTGCATCTGCTGGAAAACACACTTCGTCGCAGCTCAGGGCTGGGCAGGCGCAGTCATGGCACACCTTCCAAGAAGGTACGAGCAAGGCTGCCAGTGCACGAATTTCGGGTACAGACCGCGGCTAGCGATGAGTCCGATGACTGCTACGATTCATTTGAGAAGTCCATTGAACCGGCTGCTCGCTCCTCCATGCTACCACGACCAGGGGGCGTGTCCCATCGGACCTATAAACTGAGAAAGCGTTTGTAGATTAAATAATTGGAAGGCCTTACTTAGTTAGGATTTTAAGAGTATTATGTTTTTTTTTTGTAACTATCCTCAAACTATATAAGACGTATGAAGAAACAAAGCAAAAAATTCTTTATAAATCACTTGGGATTTCGTCCATTTTGCATATTAACACTTAACATAAAATAATAGATATAATATTAAATACTAGATAAGCTTAATTAAATGTATTCACAATAATTACATGGTCATGGATAATAAATAATTACAACTTTTATAGTGAGTTTTTAAAATGCAATTCTCATTTGAAAAATTGACATTTCAAATATTGATTGCTGTAATTGGTGAAATTTCTGGAATTTTGTGTCCCATTTCGATAGTACACATATAGTTATCGAAATATTATCGATATATGTCAAAGCAACTATAGTTTCGCTTACGCGCTTTTTTTGTTTGTGTTTACTGGAATCTCACTTGGTGCAGATAATTTGCAAAATTCAACATTTCATCAGAGTGAAACTGAGTTGAGGGAAATGAATACACATTTTGAGCCCCGCACCCGTATCAATGGCGGCATGCTGAAGCAGTTTGCCGGCCAAACCGTCAGCATCATGGTGCGAGTGGAAAGTGTTGCGGGCACAACGCTGTTGGCCAACAGCACGGATAACCACAAGTTGCGCATCAGTCTGCCCAGTGAACTGGGAGCGGCCCAGGGCGCCTGGGTGGAGGTGATTGGTAATCCAAATTCCGCTGATGCCCTGCGTGCCAAAGAGGTAAGTTCACTATTTACATGCCGTGACGAAATTGACGCTAATCTGCAATTTATTCGCAGGTCATCGAATTTGGTGGCGAGAACATAGATTTCGACACAGATAGCTACAACACAATGACCCAGTTGCTGACCAACGTGAAGCAGTTCTATCAATATGGCTAAGTGAAAGAAAGCCCTCGCTGCAGTCCTGTATCATGGCCAACACATTTTTGGCATGCACTCATTTTCATTTTCCTGTATTTTAAGCGTAATAAACACACAAGTTCATTTTCAATTAATTCAACATATGTATTTGCTTTATTGGGATTTGGTGCCCATATATTGAAAGGCTATCTGGTGAAGGACTATTCAACAGTTGAAGAAAAACAGGTGACAAATTCAATGGCGGGCTATTGCAGCACAGCTGCATTGGCTACAACGCTCGGATTGTTCACCACCTCACCGAGAGAGTCGAGCACCTCCTTGCGGTAATCATCGAATTCACCATCAATCTCGTTGATTGTTTGGTCCTCGATAACGTAAAGCGTACAACTAGTTTCCCGTATCAGGCGTTCATCGTGAGAGACTATAATGACACCGCCCTCATACTCGTTGATGGCCTCGGCCAATGCATCGATTGATTCAATGTCCAGATTATTGGTCGGCTCATCGAGAATGAGCACATCTGGTGCACTGAGGCACAGCTCGGCAAGAGCAACGCGCGCTTTCTGGCCACCAGACAGATCCTTCATTTTAATGGTATGGGCATGGCTGACCAGCCCAAAGGAGCCCAGCGCTTTGCGTGCCTTCTCGTGCGGCAAGTTAAACAGTCGCTGCAGATATTCAGCCGCCGACTCTTCGGCAGTCAAATGCTCGCCCGAATGCTGATCGAAGCGTCCCACATGCAGTCGATGATTTTTACGCTGCTCGCCCTGCTGCGGCTCCAACTCACCGAGCAGCAACTTGAGGAACGTTGATTTGCCGACACCGTTGGGGCCCACAATAGCAACGCGACTGGTCAGATCAATGCCAAAATCGGCCTTGATAAACAGTGGCTTGTGGCCATCAAAGGCAAACGTGACATTGTGCACACCCAGAATGGGCGGTTGCAGCTGGGAGGGCTCGGGAAATCGGAATTTCACAATGTACTCCTTTGGACGGGCGAGTAGCTCTTGGGGGCCACCGTCCTCGTCCTGTTTCTGCTGTTTCGATTTATTCTTCTCCTGCTTGCGTGTCAGCGTTTCCTTCTGCTTCTTCTCAGCTGCCTTCTTCGACTGGCCATGGGCCTTAAGTTCACGGATTCGCTTCTCCTGCTTCTCATACTCCTTGATCATCTCGCGTCGCTTCTGCACGTACATCTTCTTGAACATCGAGTAGTTGCCCTTGTAGTAGTGCAATTTCTTCTGATCCAAATGTATAATCTCGTTGCATACATTATCCAAAAAGCTTTGGTCGTGAGAGACAATTAATAGTGTTTTCTTCCAGCCCTGTAAATAGTTATCCAGCCAAATGACTGCATTCAGATCCAAATGATTTGTCGGCTCGTCCAGCATGAGCAACGTTGGCTCCAAATAAAGGGCGCGGGCGAGTGAGACACGCATCCGCCAGCCGCCAGAGAATTTGTTTGTTGGTCGATCCTGCATCTCCTTGCTAAAGCCAAGACCGGCCAGGATGCGACGGGCTCGCGCCTCCGCCGAATATGCACCAATCGCTTTTAGCTCAGCAAATGTATCGTTCAGCTCCTCCTGAACACTCATATCGCCATTGGCGAATTGCTTTTCCAGGTCTTCGCTCTTCTTCAGCATCTGGGTGCGCTTCACATCTGCCTCCAGTATGGACTCAATGGCCGTCTTGTCTGTGGCAACCACCTCCTGTTCGCAGAGCAGCACATCAATGTTGGGCGGAATGGCGAATGCGTGCGTGGCTATATGACGGAGCAGCGTCGTCTTGCCGTGACCGTTCGGACCCACCAAACCATAGCGACGACCATGGGCAATCAGCAGATTAGCATTCACAAACAAATCATTGCCTGTCAAAAATGGGTTTAGGAAAAACAAGGAATTCTCAATTATTATCCAACCAAACATAAACATATTTTGCCACTTTTACACACATTTCTCGATAATATCTGAGAAGATGAATGAACCCACCTTTGGCCGATATCGTGAAATTCTCAATTTTGATGTCAACAGCATGCTCCAGGGCCGCCTGTTGGCCAGCGCTCTTCTGCACCTGGGACATGGTGAAATTATTGTCGAGATCTGATTGACCAGTGCCGCCCTTTTTCGTCATTAGCTCTATTTGTCGTTCGTATTCCTGTTCCTTCTTTTGCTTCTTCTTCTCCTTATGCGACATTTTCTTTTCCTTGGACTCGGCAAACGCTTCCGATGACCCTTCGGATATGGGCGTGGTCGCCAACTCTTCCTCTGCCGTTGGCTCAGGTACTGGTTCGACTTCGTTTAGCGTTACGGTGGCAACTTTTGCGCTTAAAGATTCCTCTATTGGCGCTGGCGGCACCTGCTCCTTAATTAGCTCTTCCACATTTTCGTCATTATTATCGCCTGATTGATCCTTTTGTTCTTGCTGCTGCTTCTTTTTAGATTGTTTCGCTGCTGGCTTGACCGGCACAACTTCTTCCAGCTCCGGCTCCTCATCAAGATCCTCATAATACTCTTCGTCCACGTCCACACCCACATCATCATCGTCACTCAAGGCAAATTTATTGGATATATGCTGCTGCTTCTTTTTAGATTTCTTGGCTGCAGGCTTGGCTATGGCAACCACTTCCTCATCGTCCTCATCATCGTCATCATGCTCAATATCGTCATCATTCAGATTCACATCCATCACATCATCGTCGTCATCATCGCTAAAGCCAGCATTCGCTTTCTTCTTGTTGTTCTTCTTGCTTTTCTTTGCCTGTTGCTGTTTCTTGGCAGGTGACTGTGATTTGGCGACGGGCGCTGTCTCCTCATCGGAGCCATCGCTTGTGACTTTTGATGGTGGCTTTGCCGGCTGTTCATCATCACTCCAATCATCGTTTCGCTTACCCTTTTTACCCTTCTTCGCTGCCTTCTTCTGCTGCTGCTGTTGCTGCTTGCTTTGCGTGGACTTTACGCTTTCAAGATCATCGCCGTCAGCGTTGTTGTTCAATTTGCTGTTGCCTACGGATTCATTATCACTGGAATCGCCACCGCCGCCGACAGCACGCTTTCCCTTTTTGCCCTTCTTGTTCGCATGCTTCTTCTCGTTGGCAATCACTTTCTCTGGCTGCTCCTTATCGTCATCGAACCGCTCCTTATTTTTACCCTTAACCTTGGACATGTCGATGTGTCTGCTGTTGACAATCAAACAATCAAAACCAAAATACCAAATGATTCGCTGGCGAAGTTAGTTGGAAAGCTTACGTTTGCGTTGTCGTCGACGGCTTTCACGTGCACAGCTGGCAAATGTGCCAAGTGCGGAGCTAGCTAGCGGAAGAAGAAGAGTCACAAATTATGTTTGGCTATGTGTGAGTGTGACCAGTCTTTGTGCGTGTGTGTGTGTAATGAAACTACTATCGGAATCGTGATGTCATCGTTTGGAGCTAGCTCACAGATGAAATCGATCTGAGCCTTGAGACGCGTTTGCTTAAATTGTATATATATAGATTTAGAATTATGTACGCCGTACACACAACTTAAATTGTATTTGTTAATTTTTCATAAATTACGTGTAGCCTGCTGAAATTAGGCAGAATCATAGCCATGCCGTCCGATAAGAGTTCAAGCTTATCGATGTATCGATACATTTTTTATTTTTTTTTTGCCATAAATGTCGCCGAGCTACATAATTGTTTAATAAACAATTAATCACTAATATAAACAAAGTAGTGCAAATAGTGCGTGTGATATTCGAAGTAATATCACAAACTCTACATTGATTCATTTACAACCGTTGACCGCTTCACGGGAAGAAGACAAACAGACAAACAAAAACAACAACGAAAACAATATTAACAACAAAGCTACAGCCACAACCCCAAGGAGATTGAGATTCGCAACGCAATCAAAAAAAAAAAAAAAAATTCCATAAAACGGAAAATAACATACGCTGCGTTAAAGACTAGGGACTTGACAGGGGAAAGGGGCCGCGCGCATAGCCCAAAGGTGGTTAACATCAGCAGCAGCAGCAGAAAACAACAACAACAACAACAATAACACGACTATCGAGACCTTGAGAACTTTAAAGAAATAGCAACAAAAAAGCTCGAAAAAATATTAACAAAAAACGCAAACAGAGCTGAGCGCAGAGAGGCAGGCAACCACATCGGCCGCCAAGTTATGGAGAGTGACAATTTCCCGCAGCGCGCCATTTAATAATAATATTAATAAACCAAAAACAACAACAAAAACAAAAAACAAAAACAAATGCATGGAGAAAGGAGAACTCGGAAGTTGTGAAAACAAGTAAACGTAAGAATAAGAACCAAAACAAAGGCTAACGCTTTATACCAATAACCAATAATAACATCAGCAGTGCCGCCGGAAACCCGTCCAACCCCACCAACCCCCACCCCACCCTTCACAAGCACACACACTCTGACACACACACACACACACACACACATACATATACACACTGACATACACCAGCAGCAGCACAATGGCAGCGGTAGTTGCGGCAAAAGCAAACGGCGGCAGCGGCAACGGCTGCGTCGCAATTATGACAGCAGTCGATGCGGAGAACGGAGACGCCAGCTGCGCATCGAACGGACGCGAGGCGCGCAATCTTGCCGAGAAGCAGCGACGTGACAAGCTGAATGCCAGCATACAGGAGCTGGCCACAATGGTGCCGCATGCGGCGGAGTCCACACGACGACTGGACAAAACAGCCGTGCTACGCTTTGCAACGCACGGCCTGCGGCTGCAGTACGTCTTTGGCAAGTCGGCGACGCGACATCGCCGCAGGCTGAATGTGAAAAGCGTTGGCGGTGGCAGCGGTGGCAGCGTTGCCATTGGCCCCGGCATCGCTGGCAGTGTTGGTAGTCATAATAATAATAATAACAACGGTGTCATCGCTGGCGATACGCCGCAATTGACAGAAACGTTGATGCAGTTACTCGACAGCTTCTTCATCACGCTCACCTGCAATGGGCAGATAGTGCTCATCTCGGGCAGTGTCGAACAGCTACTGGGCCACTGCCAATCGGACTTGTATGGACAGAATCTGCTGCAGATAACCCATCCCGATGATCAGGCGCTGTTGCGCCAACAGCTAATACCACGTGACATCGAGACGCTCTTCTATCATCAGCGACGCCAGCAGCACTCGCATTCGCATCCGCACTCGCATTCGAAATCGCAATCAACGTCGGCCAGCGAGGATGATGACGATGAATCGGATATGCTCGAACCGGAACAGGATCAGGATCATGAACACGCTGACGATGAGGAGGATGTGGAACGGGCGCGCATACGTACGCCCAGTCCGCGAACGATCGCCCATTTGGCGGACATCGATGAGCGTCTACGCAGCGATCGACGCTGCTTCACTGTGCGCCTGGCGCGTGCCTCGACGCGTGCCGAGGCTACCCGTCACTTTGAGATGGTCAAAATCGATGGATGCTTTCGGCGCAGTGACTCGTCGGTGACGGGTGGTGCGGCCGCCAATTTTCCAATCGTATCGCAGCTGATAAGGCGATCGCGCAATAACAACATGTTCGCTGCCGTCGCAGCTGCAGCAGCAGCCGCAGCAACAGCAACGACAGAAACAGGAACAACAACAGCAACATTAACATCGCCTGCCTGCATGCCGCAACACGATGCGATCGCACAGGCGGCACTGCATGGCATCAGTGGCAATGATATCGTCCTGGTGGCAATGGCACGCATCATCCGCGAAGATTCCACCTGCCTGAGCCTAATGTGCCGCCAACCGGAGCCGTATCAATTGGAATACCAAACGCGGCATCTCATCGACGGCAGCATCATTGACTGTGATCAGCGCATCGGCATCGTGGCCGGCTACATGAAGGATGAGGTGAGTGGTTCCCCCACAGTTCAATCCTCAGTTACAGTCTAGACCAAAAAAAAATGAAAAAAAATATACAAAATATAATAGATGATAAACAAACTTTATTTAAGCATAAACAAATGCGCTTGAGAGGATTAGCTTTAGGTTGTGGGTGAAGTACATCAAATAAATTAAAATAAAAAATAAATTAAATAAACTATTACGAAGCAAGACAACTGTCAACCTTTTATACAAAGGAACCTGGTGACAGATATCTCTAAAGTCGACATTGCAATCTGAAATGAGCTCATCTAGTAATTGTAACAAAAAGAAATCTTGAAAATTGATATCATCATCAACTGTGGAGCAAAACACTCGGAAAAGTCAAACTATTTCAATGCCTTTTATTGTTTAATAACGCTAATCGATGTTTGAGAGTTTATTTATTGTTTAGAGAGTTCATTTTATGGAATAGCGTTAACAAATTTGCAAAACCATTAAGATTTTAAATGAATTAAATATTTTTGTTGGATCAATTAGATATTGAGGCAAGCAGTTAAGATAGGAGAGCTTCTAGTCTTCATAGTCTTAGTTGTAGTTGTAGCGATTAAGCTGCTAATATTCAGATATACTATATATGTGGATTATGTATATATATATATATATATATAGATATTGATCTGTGTGTTTCCTTTGTAGGTGCGCAACTTGAGTCCGTTCAGTTTTATGCATTTGGATGATGTGCGCTGGGTAATTGTCGCCCTGCGGCAGATGTATGACTGCAACAGTGACTATGGCGAGAGCTGCTATCGTCTGCTATCGCGCAATGGCCACTTTATATACCTGCAATCGAAGGGATTTCTGGAGATTGACAAGAGCAGCAACAAGGTGCACTCGTTTCTGTGCGTCAATACGCTGCTGGACGAGCAGGCTGGCAAGCGCAAGGTGCAGGAGATGAAGAACAAGTTCTCTACAATAATCAAGGCCGACATACCCACGCATACCAGTCCCGATCTGCCCGCATCCAGGGCGCCACAGCAGCTGGAACGCATTGTGCTCTACCTGATTGAAAATCTGCAAAAGAGAGCAAATGGCAACGGCGGCGGCGGCGGGGATGCTGCGGCAAATGGTGGCGATGCTAATATGGAAGCTATTGATGATGTCTGCTGCAGTTCGCCCGCCTCTAGCAGCAACACACCGACACTGGACGAGCAGGCGCCATCGCCCGCCCAGTTGGCACTGGTGCCGCCGGCACCAGGTCACGTCAAGCATTCAATATCCAAGTCGGTCAATGTGGTAAATGTGACCTCAGCGCGTAATCTTCAATACCAGCAGCAACAGCAGCAACAACAGCAGAAGCAGCGCGAGCTGGAGCAGCGCGAACGCAGCGGGAACGTTCCCAATGGTGGCGTTATACGCCAGTTGAGCTGCTGCCTAAGCGAGAGCTCCACATTGTCGCCGGCGAGTGCGAGCAGCTCGGAGCTGCCGGACGATGCCAATAGCAATACATCACCGCCACCGGCAGCGCTTGCGCCTGCGCCGGCAACATCACGCACCAGTGTTCTTCAGAGGCTAATGACATCGACGCCGCGAAAGGCAGCAGCATCACGAGCAACAGCAGCAGCTGCATCAGCATCAGCGGACACAGTTCAGCCACCGACGCAGCTGCAGGCAGCACTGTCGAACACGCTGCGCAGCCTGGGCACCCAGCTGGTGACAATGGGCGAGGAGGCGCAGACGCTTTACGAGCAGCAGCAACAGCAGCGCAACGCACTGTTGCCCAAGTTTGAGCGGCAAATGGATGCCATAATGCTGGAGCATAAAATGCAGAAGCAGCTGTTGGTCAACATTAAGAGCGAGTACGATGCGGCCGCAGCAACGGAAACGGAAACGGTAAAGAGAGCGAGAACGGAATTGCCAGTGCCACATCAGACGGTTTCAGTGATAACCAAACAGACGAAAACATCCAGTGAGAGGAGCACCAGCAGCACCAGCAGCACCAGTAGCAGCAGCAGCAGCAGCAGCAGCAGAACCAGCAGTAAATAGTGGGCACTCAATGGACGTGTTGTAAAATGCGTGAATGAAGTCAAGATTAGCTTACAAGTCGAATTAGCTGCAATGTTTATTTATTTAGTCTAAATAGCTCAGTATTCAGTGCACGGCTGAAGCTTTGGCTCCCTCATCACCAATACAACTCCACCACCCCACCCTCCCAAACAAAAAACAGAAAAAAAGAAAAACAAAGATGAAAACACCGTAAGACCCAGTGCGATCAGAGTACAAAATCATATATTGTTTTAAGTAAATCTACTCATTAACTTTTAACCGGTTTTAACATTTTGCAAACCACTAAGAAACGATAGAAATGATAGAGCAACAACGAAAACGAAAACTGAAATAGAGAGAGAAAGAGTGAGGTAGAGAGATCGAGAGAGAAGAGAGATCCTTAACTTTAATGTATTGTAATACAACACACACACACACACACGCACACACAGAACTATATGCGTCGTTCTGCAACACTGTACAACCTTGGATAACTTGTCAAAACTTATAAAGCGCTCGACTGAACAATAATCAATAGCCGGATCTGTTGTAGCGATACTGCAATGATTATGCCACACATTTAATACTCAATTATCTAATACAGAATATCAGTAAATGAACCTAACCTCCCAAAAACAACTCCCACCATCCCAACCAGGAGGAACTAGCGTGTTTGTTTGCTGAGCACTGAGCTATAGGATATACAGTTAACTTTTTATCTCTATATAGAGATATATGTTGGATTTTTTTTGTAATGTATGTTTTTTATTAATTTTTTTTTTTTTGTGGAAATCATTGCCTTTTATTTTATCTCCACCATGTTGGTTCAATCTGGTTTAATTTTTTGGCTTTAAGCCTGAGCTGCCCTTCCCCAGCCCACCCTCCACCCTCCGCCCTCCAACCGCCATCCGTCGTCCCCTCCCCTGCCCCTCCCAGGCACCCACAGCACAGCGAACATTGTTTTGTGCTCGACTCGATACGGTCATGTCCATGTTTCCGTTTGCCTTATCAGTTAGCACCTTTTGTTTAATAGCAAAATTTTTGTGTAGCTATTATTAACGACAAATATTATTATTTTATTTGATAGACTTCTTCATTTTTTTTTTTGTTTGTTTGTATGTGTATGTAGCGTAACTCTTGTTTTGCATTTCCTTTTTGCCCGTTCCGATTGTCTAGTGTGTAATATAATTTTAATAATTAATTTAAGCACATTTGTAATATTTTGTTTGATTTTTATATTTTATTTAACGAGTTGTGCTCTTAAAACACTTTTGGTTTATACATGCATATGCTACAAATACTTACATACATAATAAATTGATATATGTACATATACTAATACATGCACATGTCAAATGTGTATTATCACCAAGCAGGCAACACACTAAGAGGCGAGCCAATGATATATCTTTCCTACAATTGCAATACGCAGTGTCTTTTTGAGAACTGATTTCAGTAATAATGCCAATTTTAGCCTAACAAATTTGAAATTAGATTGCTTCCCATTAATTACTAGAAGAAAAAAATGTGTTACTAAGAAGTTAAAAAGTCTGCGGTCACCGAACTGATCAAAAGTTGAAGATGATGTATCTTTATCCAGAAACTAAAAAGATGGCAGAATCGAGTGTCAGCTTGCACACACAAGACAAGGACAGAGAGAGCGAGAGAGAGAGAGAGAGCGTGTTTGCTGCTGTCTTCACACACATCCAAGGGTCTGCGCGATTCGCTAGCGATTTTGCTGCCATCGATTTGACGCCTCTGTGTTTTGCCTGCTTAGTGGTAATATCTCTATATATATATATACATATATATATATCTATATATATATATATATATATATATATATATATATATATATATATATATATATATGTGTGTGTTCTTCTTGCGCTGTTGTGTAGATTTTTTGTAAAATTTAATTTATAAAAACCAATAATAACGATAATAATGCGTTACAAATGTTAGCAATTAAAAATTTAGCCAGTAATCTATTGATAAATCAACAATAATAATAACGTGAATAAAGTAAACAACCGCATATTTGTTTTTCAATTACGAAACAATTAAAAAGGAAATCCTCTGTTTAAAAACCCGTCTCAATTTTGTTTTAATATTGAACAATAAACCACATACATCAATGTATGTGAAAAGAAAGTATGTCTACATATAAATATATATATATATATATATATATATATATATATATATGTATGCATTTGTTACATTGCTGACAGATTGGCCATGTGTTGGTTTTATCTCATGTTTCAGCTAATATCTGTTTTTCTCCCACTGAAATAGGCTATGTATGAAATACGAAATATGTTCCGGTTTCAGACAATATTTTGGAATGGCTTTTGCTATTCTCCCACTTCTTATAGAGATATTCACTTTACTTTTCATTCTAGTCATTCTAATTACATTAAGGACTCATTCCATGCGACCTTTCCCTGAGCTTTTATATACTTATAAAAGGCATTTCCTATCTTGGCAGGAGAGCCCAGTGTTTTCCAACAACTTTCTTTGCCAGTCAGCTTGAACTCTATTATTCGTTCGGATATATCGATTTTACCGATGTGAATGGTATATGGCTTTACTGTATTCAATCTGATATTACAATGTGGACAGAGTATCTAGCAGTCACGGGCTCTCGGCCTCATCGTTTTTACTTGCAACACATATCTAGACTAAGATCGAGGCCATCAGAACGTTTTTTTTTGCGGTTTTAAATCATTCTCACTGTCAAAAGTAAATTTTGTTTACAGTTTATTTATTTATTAATTTTAATAGTTAAATTTAAAGTGATGTTTTTGTTTACATTGCATTGGTTTTGTTTTGTATTTGTTTCTTGTTGTTTTTATTTATTTATTTTTGTTTTTTTTTTGGCCTAAGATGAATTATTTATTGATTTTTATATATATATATATAATTTAACTTTATGACTATAAGCAAACGCTATTGTAGTGAGTGTGTTTTATGTGGTAATGCTCAAAACATGCAGACAAGTAGTTGCATAATTATTATATTTGTATATATCTATATGTATATATGCAAGTGATGAGTTATATTTAAAAGTATAGATTAGTATGTTCCGAAACGTTAAGTACGGTGTACGGTATCCAGAAACTGTTATTTGAATTAAGAGTTTACCGTTAATATTAATTTAACTATTTGTAAAGCTGACAAAATTTGATTTATAAATTTAAAAATTTAAAAACAAAAGAAAAGAAACAAAAATTAACGCTTTGTTTTTATTTCTTCTTTATCTTATTATTATACTATGCGAAGACTCCATTTTAATTGTTTGTACATAAGAAAAAACAGAAGAAAAAAAATATACATATATGTATGTTGACTATATACGACTGGATATTTGATGACTAGAATTGATTATTTTTTTTTTGTATAGACTAGATCGATACAAATAACTTGAAGGAATGTAACAAACAATCAAATGAAAATTGATTTTTTTGTTGTTGTTTTATATCATTTTTTTTTTTTTGCATTGTTTTTGTTTTAGCAACACCTTTCAGGTACTTATAAAATATTTTCGATAATGCGTCGTGGATAATGTACTATATATATGTGTAGTCATTCGGGTAACCATATAATAGAATCATATAATAAAATGCATTAATTCAATGAGCGTGTTATCAAGCATTTACATGCGTGATCGACCGATAATGTTGTAATTTTGTAATGGTAATGGAGATCATGTTACAGTATCGGTTCGATTTCAATTATAATTCCTGCTGCTGTCTGGTGTCTATTGCTCAATTATGATTGTGTCCTCGGCCTTGACATTGCCGGAGTTAATGGCCTCCATTGCTTTGGTCAGCAGGGTGGCATCCTTTAGGCTGACCACTTGGACCAGCTGCGGTTCCTGGCCGGGTCCGCCCTGGATCATCATTTGATGCATTCCAGGTGACATTGTAATGGTTTCCAGTTGATCCCCATTTTCCACCTGCCAAACAGAACATAAAAAAAAATGCCCATTAGATATATGTGTAAAAAATATCAGAGATAATCACAATATTTAAAAAATGTTATTATACAAATAACTAGATGATTTCCTGTATCGTATGGAATTGATAATGCAATAAATGAAAAAATCATACTTACTTAGGCACACAAAGGAAAATTATTAAAGAAATCAGAAGACCTTTAAACAAATAGACGAGCTGCTTAAAAAGAAAAGAAATAGTTAACAAATTAAATAGAAAAGTTCAAAGAAATAAATCAAAATTATAAAATCACAACAACAAAAGATTTATTCCACTATTTTTCTTCTTTTTTTTTTTTGCTTTGCATTGTTTACACATAATTAAAATTTGCACTAAAACAACTGTAATAATAAACATAATCAGTAATAAAAATATTAAACACAATAATAATAATAATTGTAATAAACATAAAATATTAATATGCGCTTAAATTGCTGGCCTCATGATTCCACCATCCACAATCCATATATATATATCTTTTTAATATTTTGTTTAATGGTATGTTTTTTTTTTTTTTGTTTTCCTTTTTTTGTAACTAGCTCAAAAATGGCATGTGGGCGGTACAATTAGCAGATTTTCTTTATGCTTAGCTAACGATACATTTTGAATGCAAATTGGCTACGTTGGACGAGTTTAACAATATGACTATGATTTTTTGGTGTATGTTTTAATTCTTTCTTTTTTTTTTTTTAAATTTAATATATATATATATTTTTTTTTTGTGATTGCGTCACACAATTTCTATAACAAAATCAATAGCATTCATATTCCCTGTTTGCTAAACCAACTACTTACGAATTAAAGCTTAAACAAATATTTGCATAACATTTTCCATTTATAGAACAAAAAAAAATAATAATATTAATAAGAACAATAATAATATAAAATAATTGTTGAACTAAATATGTTAATATTTGGCTTGTGTTTCGATTACAATATGATACAATTCGGAATCATGCACGAACTCAACTATAAAATACAAAAACAAACAAAATAATAAGAAAATTTCTATATAAAAAAAATTCCATTATTATTTCTTTTGTTTTAGGAACTTGACAAATTTGATTTTATATGATTTGTGGTTTTCATTATCTTTTTGGTTTCAGTGTTTCAATTATCAACAAATTTGCTTTGCGTGTTCGTTTTTAGCTCACGTTAAATTCAATGTGTGTGTGTGTGTGTGTGAGGGGCCGATGGGGGGCAGGGGAGTTGTTAGTATGGTATTTAATTTAAATATTATTTATCGATTATGCTATGTATGGTATCGATTACTTGGGCAATTCATTGCATTCTCTTTCTGCTGTTAATTGTTTACGTTCTTTTTTCTTTCCTTCTTTGCTTATCGCTTTTTTGCTTTTTGCTTTTTGGTATTCTTTGTCGGCATTCACAATTGTTTGCGTTTGTTTGTATGTTTGTATGTATGTATGTGTCTCTGTGTGTATATACAGCTATATATGTAGTTATGTAAGTAAAAATGGCAAGTTTCTGTGCTAATATTATATATATGTGTGTGTGTGTGTGTGTTTGCAGCGCCGCTTTGACTAGATTAGATATTGGCAATTGGTAGCTACCTCAAGGCGGGGGGAGGAGATGCTGGCAAGCTTGTGCATAGGTGCGATGGGGAGGGGGTGGGGGATGGTGGCTACAGTAGCTGCTTGAGGAAGTCTACTCCAAATGCTCTAATTTAATGGTTTTAGCGGGTAGCTGCAGCTGCGCACTGCCCAAATTTGTCAGTCTGGCGCTGTTCACGCAGCGTATTTCCGCAGCAGCAGCGCTGCTCGGTGCAGCCTCCGCAGCAGCAGCAGCAGTAGCATTTCTAACACCTCTGCTAACATTTAGCTTGCTGTTACTGCTGCTGTTATTGCTGCTGTTAGTGCCGTGGTTCGTCTTCCGTCGCTTTTGCCCTGTTATTGAGCGTCGCGATGCGTGCGTTTCATGACGTCGCTGCGACGTCGAGGACGACGGCGCTGCTGCTGCGGTTGTCAAGACAATGGGCAGCGGCATTTTAATTGTATTGTTATTGTTGCTGTTGTTGTTATTATTACTGTTAGTAATCATGCTGTTATTGTTATTGTTGTTGGCAAGATTAAAGCCAGCATTTAAATTGCTGCTGTTGCCGCTGCTGCTGGCGCTGCCACCGCATGCCGGGCCCGTCGCTGCCCAATATAAGCGAGCGCCTGGCGGCGCTTGCAATGTGAGCGCCGCCGGCTGTTGTCCGGCATTTGGCGCTGCAGCAGCAGCAGCAGTTGCTGTGGCTAAGCCAGCTGTGCTGCGTCGGCCCAGCATGGCAGCGCAGCCAGTGTTGATCACCGAGATGCCAAGCAGCGAAGTTGGCGCAGCAGCCGAGCCGCTACTACTACTACTACTATTATTATTATTATTGTTGGTGTTGTTGTTGTTGTTGCTGGTGGTGTTGCGCGTAGCACTATTGGAGGAGTTGGGGCTATTGCTGTTATCTACCTGCATGGGGGCCAAGCAGACGGTGCCATCGCTGTTCGTCTGCAGTTGCTGCATGTTGGCCATCACCGACTGGTACATGGAGACGGGCACCGATATGACATTGCTCACGGACACCGGATAGCCTGTGTGGGTTTATTAAAGATGTTGACACATTATCATTATCGTTATCGTTGGTTATCGTTATCGTTATCGATCAACATTTCACATTTGCCGCATTTACCTTGGCCATCTTCGGTGGTGATAAAGATTTGACCATCCTGATCCACGGTCATGTTCTCATGACCATTCACATCGGTTAAGCTTTGTACCGTTTGTATGGTGGCGCCACCCTCGCCCTGATGCAGCTGCAAAACAAAACGCACAAAATGTTCAAAATTTGTTGACTGATTGTTTGTTTGTTGTTGGTTATCCCAAGCGCTGCTTACCGTTGCCACACCTTGCACCTGGGCCGTTGTGCCATCGGGCAGCGTTATGATCGGATTGTTGGGATCCACCTGGATGAGAGAGACGGTACCATCGGCATTCTGCGACAACACCGTCTGTGTGGTGTACTGTTGGATAAAATGTGAAGCGGATTTTAGTTATATATCTTCTGCGTTTCGTTCAGTGTATATGCTGCAGCACAACAGAAAACAACGAGAAGAACAAACAATAAAAAAAGATATTTTAAAAAAATAAAACCTTTGAAACAAAAGGTTTAACAATAATAAAAAAAAAATGCAATGCAAAATAAATGGGAAAAATTGGTTTGTTTTTTCTTTTTCTTTTCCAATGAAACTGTCGATGTGTGTGTTTGTTGTTGTTGCTGTTAGTGTGTGGTTGTGTGTGTGTTGAGTTAACGAATGTGGTGTATTTACATGTGTGTGTGCTTAGTTTGGATTTTGTTGTGGGCGCTTGAAATGAAAACCACATTTAAAAGCTGCTGCAAACGAGAAAATAAAACCAGATAAGGGGAGAAAAAAATGAAAAACAAATCTTAGGCATGCCGAAGATTTAATACCCTTGCAGAATGGAGTCCAGCTGCTCAAATTTGCATACAAAAAACAAAAAAATAAAACGATTGAAGCAATCGATGGAAGTTATCCGATATAGTTCTCCGATGTGGATAATTTGTTGCAGAAATTAAAGAAGCATACTGAAAGTCAAACAAGAGAATATATATATGTATGTATATATATATATACCGACTCCCAACATATGCTTAGTTAATACAAAAAAAGGCGAAGATGTTCCAAGTTTCAATCAGATAACTTTTAAAGCAGGCAGACAGACGGACATGACTATATATATATATATATATATATATGCATATTTGATGGAGTCTCTTTCA
This sequence comes from Drosophila planitibia, assembly GCA_035043785.1. Lineage (NCBI taxonomy): Eukaryota > Metazoa > Arthropoda > Insecta > Diptera > Drosophilidae > Drosophila > Drosophila planitibia. The sequence goes on from JAWNMS010000033.1 coordinate 54,755, forward strand.
ATGTGTTACAAGCTTTACGACACAATTAAAAATCCCTCTGCCAGGGCATAAAAACAAATAGTATATAAGAAAAAAAATACATCAAAAAGTAAAGTAAAAGTTATAAATATAAATATAATAAATATTAATCAAATGCAGTTAAAATATCAAAATAAATAACAATATTCAACGAGTAACAAATTCAAATTCAGAGAAACGAAATACATAAGCGCAATCAGCAGGGTTTGAATATTATGCACCACATCAATCAAGTTCTAAATGTGTTTTTTATATTTAAACTTAAAACTTTAAACTTAAATTAAAACTGAGTGTTAATTAGATCATTTAATTTTAGGAAAAACACCCATTCATATAGCAGATCGAATTGTTTTCGAATCGCGTGAATTGAGTGGCAAGTGAATCATTGAATTTTAACAAAATACTCAGCAGCCAAAAGGCTAAAAAAAAGAAGAATAATTTGAATTGAATTGGCTAATGAATCAGATCGTTTTAAGACAAAAACACTCATCCATAGAGGAGATCGAAGTGTGCATGATATTCAGAGGAGCAGAGTAGGAAGAGTGAAGAGTTTCACTAGTTTAGTTACAAGTTCAGACAGATTAGTACGAACATCAACGTCGCTCAGCGTTATGGGCTCGATGCAAACTTGGGCATTGGCTATCTGTTGGGCGGTGACGGTTTGTGCAGCATTTGATTGCTGTGCCGCTTGTTGAGCGGCAGCCGCCGCCGCCGCCGCTGCTGCCGATGATGCACTTACAGCTGCCGCTGTTGTTGGCACTGCGGTTGCCGTTGCCGTGCCGCTCGCCGTTGTCAGCTGTATGGTCTGCGGCTGGGCTTGGCCTATCGCTTGAATGTGCACCGTATTATTGCCACTTGTTGTATGATGATGATGATGATGATGCTGCTGTTGCTGCTGATGTTGGTGGTGCTGCTGCTGCTGCTGTTGTTGCTGTTGCTGTTGTTGCTGATGCTGCTGCTGTTGTTGGTGGTGGTGATGGTGCTGCTGCTGCTGCTGTTGATGCTGCTGCTGGTGTTGCTGTTGTGGCGCCGGTGCCTGGCATATCTCAATCTTTGTGGATGCTGGCAGCGTGGCCGTTGTTGTCACATGCTGATTGTTTGTGCTCTGGATAATCGTTGGCGCCGGCGTATTCGATTGAGCCGTGTGCGTTGTGATCACCGTGCCGGCACTGTTAATCTTCACCACGTTCACCTGCTGTGGCTGTGGCAGTTCCAGTTGTTTGTAGTTGGTTGGTTGTGGATTGTGTTAATTAATGTGTTGATGTTTTTTTTTTATTAGTACAAGTTGAGCATGAAATGGGAATGTGGCAGGATGGATGGGATGTGTGTGAGACCAGTATAAATGCAAAGTCGATAGTCTAACGGAGCAGTTTGTTTGCGTCAATGTCGCTGGGGGCGGATTGGGTGTACTTACTTGGCTGGTGGTTGTGGTTACTGCCGGTGCGACGGTTTGCACCGTTTGTATGGTGGGCGTATTCGACAGCTGCTCCATGTCCTCGTCCTCGTCGCCCGACTGTGAGATCAGCGCGTTCACCTTGTCCTCATCGTCAGCGAATGTGGGCAACAGATCCTCGCGTCCATGATATTTGTAGCAATTGATCACGATCTTGCGCAGCGCATGCGTCCAGCTGATCTGTTTTTTTTAGTTGGTTGGTGGTTGTGGGAAGGAAGAAGAAAGGGTGGCGATTAATAAGACACGATTCGATGTTTTAGGGCGGCTGTTGAACACCCACCCCACCCACCTTCTGCTTGTCATCCTCGGAGCGGGCATCCATGCGTACATTTGCCCACGGCAACTCTTTGGGCCACCACGGCGGACGTGTCGACTCCCTGCCCCAGCCGGGCTTGCCCCGACCCGTCGAATACTTCAGCATGAGCGGTATGAAGGCGCGCAGCTGGGCCTGTGTCATCTTCTCGACGGGCGTCGGTATGCCATCGATGACCAGGCCGGGCAGCTCGAACAGCGATGGATCCTCCTGGGGCGGCGGCGGCGCCTGTTGCGCCAGCGCATTGTCCAGCTCATCCATCACAATGTTCTTCAGATTGCGCAGCACATCCTCCAGCGGCTTGGCGCCAAACACCTTATAGCTGGTATTCGGTTTGCCCGGCGTCGCCACCAGCACCACAGCCTGTTTGCCAACACGGCCGGTGAACTCGTAGATGATGCCACGCAATTTGCGTATTAGACGATTCTGTTGACGCTTGCGGACCGATGGATTCGTTTCGAAGCAATGCGGACGCTTGCGTTTCTTTGAGCTGGCAATGGCAGCTGCGGCTGCCACGCCCACTGGCCCAGCGGCAGCCAGCTGATGGGCAACATCATCGTTAACAATGGTGGCAAGATCACCATCATACAGACTGCCCTCGCTACTAATCAAATCATCGTCCTCGTCATCGGTGCCCAGACTCTGCATATCATCGTCGAGCATCTCGATTTTGTAGGTGGTGCCATTGCTCTGGCCACCCGACGATTGCGCCTGCGAACCACTGCTGGTTGTTGTTATTGTCGTTACATTGATGCCGCCGCCACCGCTGCCGGAGCTGTTGCTGCCGCCGCCAGCGCTAATCGTTGCATTGCCACTGCCGCCGGTGCTGGTGGTGACGACAACATTGCCACCGCTTCTTTGGCTGCCAGCCTGCGCCACAACCAGTCGATAGCTTGTGGTGGCCAGCTTGGTGCCTGCCTGCTGCTGCTGCTACTGCTGCTGTTAGTCGATCGGGTTCGGTTTATTAACGGGCTGTTGCTGTTGCTGCTCCTCTTGTCCAACTCGGACTCACACTGTGGCCCCGGCTCCTACGCTGCGTGGTGACTTCAGTCGCATGCGCGATGTGAGAGATCTGCGGGTGAGAGCAGAACGAGAGTTAGTCTAAAACTGTGTTAGATGTTTTTAGTCATTCGATTGAAACGATTTAGAAGAGCATTCGATGCAAATGATGCCAAGAAACACCCATTAGCTGCTGCAATACTGGAAGGTCTTTCATCCAACCACTTTTACCAGCTACATATCCAACTAATTGCCACAACTGTGGACTAAGAAATAAAGTAGGGCATAAACAATGTTTCATATGTCAGCAGGTGTTTGTATAGAACATATTTAAATCTCAACGGATGTCTTTGTACTGTTTTTAGATATATAATATAAAATTTGTTTAAAAGAAAAAAATACTTTCTGAAACTAAGAAAATAGTAAAAATAATAATAATAATAATAATAATAGTTTGAGCTTAGCTCATTTGGAAGTCGCTCAAATTGCGAACGAATGATTCAGAGTGATAATTCCCATAAAACTGTAAATTCTTTTAAATGAAATTATTTGTTGGAATAAAGTATCTAAAATGTTGGCACTAAACTATCTAAATGTTTCCCGTTCTTGGGAATATACTTTTTGATTGATAAGTTGAGTTGCGCTTAGCAACTTTCTAGAATTTTAATCAATATTTGACAAAAGGGCGATTTTTTTTTCCAAGTGTACTCCAGAATAAATGCTAAGAACTTGATTTTAGTTTTAGTGTGTGCGATGGAAGGCTTCAATGGCATTCGCTTTGCTGCATTCATTCCTAAGATATGCAAATTGATGACCCCGTTTCTAACCTAATGACGAGTGCTGTGCAAGTACATGGCGACAGCGACGACACAAAAACAAAAACAGAGCCACAAAAATAAAAAATAAATAAAAAAATAAGAAATAACCATTTACTGATAAGCAATGAATGAATCAGGTCAAAAGCGCGCATGCGCAACATTTTAAGCCAAACAACAAAAACAACAACAACAACAACAAGAGGAACAAGAACACACTGATCTATATATATGTATACTATATAAATGTATGTACATAGTCAGACATATATACATATGTACATGTGTGCATGTATAATGAATTAGTACAAACTGTCATAGTTTCTGTGTGTTGTAGCAGAGTAACTAATTTGAACAGCGCTCAACTGATTAGCGACGCCAACATCATTGTATATATATATATATATACATATATATATATAGTATTTGCTAAGTACGAGTTATCTGTCAACGATCTGGGAAAATATATACGAAACGAAACATGGAACATGTGTATTTCTGTATTTGATAATCAATCAAAAAGGGAAGAAAATTAACTAAACTTATTAACGGGAGAGTTTATCGGCCGACATGGAAATATTATAGTCCAGAGTTTGAAATATTTTTATGCTTATTTTAAGCAAATTTGATTTGTTTAATATGTGTTTCCTGTTTCACGACTGCCTGTCAACTGAATATTCCACATTTGTGCAGTTAGATTATATCAGAAATGGTGCCATGGATTTTGAAGTCTATTTCGATACCTTGGAACTTAACCACTTCTACCTATGGCAACTATATGATAAAGTGCTCCGATCTGCTTACTGACTTGAGTGACAAAATAAAAATATATATACATTTATAGGCATAATTATTATTCAGAGTGTATATTTGTAAAACGAATTATTGTGTTTCACTAAAGGGGATTTCTTCTCTTAAATACAGCGTACAATTTTCTACAATTTACAAAAATTACGTATAGTTTTCAGGGTGCTTTAAAATGTGTGTAGAAAAATTTTTTTTAATAATTTCAAGTTAATTTTTGTTTTTTTCGTATAGTTAGAAAATAATTTTGAAAGCAAAAAAAACGTCTAGTTTTTAGTTTCGGTGGATTTTTGGTTTATTTTTTTGAGTGAACTCAAAGGTGTATAAAAAAAATGGAAAATGAAATTCTTTTATATTTAAAGTTTTACATTAATTTAAAATTAAGGAGAATCGATCGGCAAGCTAATATAAATAATTTGTCTGGGTATCGCCAGATTTGAGAGATACAATAATAGAATGCACTCAAAAGCTGTGAATAAGAATCAATTTATGTAAGTTGCCACAATGCGCATACTCAGCATGCTTCCATTTCAATTCCCAACTGATTTCTCACACACACTTCGTTGTACATCTAAATGCACCCCATTCCAATTCCAGTTCCAACTGCAATTCTATATATTTTCGGCGACCGCTGCACGTGCGCATTGAATATTGCTTATACATTTAACACAGCTTGCACTTTTTTGCAAATAACAATATATGTATATATACATATATATATATATATCTATATGTATATAAAATATATAAAATACTTAATGCTTGCCTTTTGCTGATTTTCGTTTTTAACACACTTCACAACACAGAAGAAGAAAAAATTCGATAAAAAAAAATAGGAACACAGTTTTTTATTTTGTTAACTTTATCGGGTTTTCTTCTTTCTTTTTTTTTAATTGTTGCTGATTTGTGTTTGTAACAGATTGTCATATAATTGAAAGCGAAATTGAAATTGAATTCGAAAACGAGTCCGATTTGGTGAAGAATTGGTAAACGCACCGCACAACGTGTTAAAAGAATATGATTGCAGTTCAAGTTTATTGTTGTTGTCTGCAGTTGGACTGCTGCTGCTGCTGCTGCGCCGCTGCTGCTGCCGCTGCTGGTGCTGCTGTCAATTTTGCCGTTACTCGTGCTCTGCGTTGTCTTTTCCGCCTGCCCGGCTGAAGTTCTATTTGCGATTGCTCAGTTGACGGCGACGACGACAACACACTGGCAATAATAACAGCAATACAATGTATGTAAAAGCAGAAACAGCAAAAAGAAGAGCAGAGCAGAGCAGAGCAAAAGCGATACGAGCGATTCGAGCGATGAGCGATTCGAGCTATGAGCGATGAGCGACCACACTGCGCCAAACCACCCCACGGATTGACGACGCCGCCGTGTGCATGCATTTTCATTTTCATTTTCGGTGACGGCGGCAGCGTCGACGCAAACGGCGGCGTCGACGCAGTTAAAAATCAATACTGCGCCCATGCGTCGACATTGTCGCTTTGCGCGACGCGTGTGAGTCGACAGCCAGCACAGCACAGCACAGCACAGCAGAGCACAGCCAGGGAGAGAGAGAGCAAGTGCGACTGAGATGGTCATACTCTTGCTGCTGTGAGCGCTGCTGCCAAATGCAAGTCTGTGTCTGTGTGTGTGTGTGTGTGTGCGTGTGTATGTGTTACGTTCTGCTCAGTTCTGTTGTGTTCTGTTTTGCCTTTGCGTATTATTATTATTATTATTATTCTTCTTATTGTGGTTGTTGTTGTTGTTGTTGGGGTGCGCATTGAAAAGCTTTGCAGAGCAAGCTGTCACTTGCATGCGTGCCCAGCCACCCACACTTGCTCACAATTAAACAGAGACAACTATATGTGTGCATGTCTATGTGTATGTGCGTGTGTGTGTGCTTTGAGAAGTTAGCAAGAAGGGCTGCGCAGCTACCCCAAAAGCGAATCAGAAACATCCCCCAAGCACAGTCAGCAGCAGCAGCAGCAGCTAAGCAACAACAACAACAACAATATTAATTCTAGTGCACGCAAACGCATTGCGCCTGGGCAATATTGTGGATATTGTAGCGGTACCTTTCCTTTGCCATATGGTTACGCATGCACTGCTCGCACCACCCACCACCACCACCACCATCAGCAACAGCACCATCAGCGCCAGCAGAATCACCACCACCAACCTTAGAAGCACCCCTACGAGGGGGTTGTTGATGTTGTAAGCTCGTTTCACTTGCGCGTGGCTAGGCAGCAGGCAGCAGACAGTTTGCCACACGCTTCTTTAACACTGCTGGGCATTGAAAGTGTGCCACACATAGAAAAATAGTCAGTCCATAGATTGCTCAATCAACAACAAAATAATAATAATACCTTTACCGCTTTTACTCAATACTAAATCAATTACTAAAATAATTATATTCAATTTGCCATCCACAGCGTCTATTGCTGCTTTTTGTAAAAAGTATTTGAATGTCTGTATTTTTATTGTTAGGTAAACAAATCTCATACTTATTATAAATTCACTAAGAAAAAAAACATACTTAAGCAAAAAGTAAATTGAATTTAAATGTAATTTATTTAAAGTTTCCCGTGTTTATGCTATGCATATATTTTAATAAAATGTTCTCAATTATTATAGCTGCACATATTTTAATAGCCGCCACTGTATGTTCGTTTGATTTTACTGTTGTTGGTTGGTGCGTGCGCAATGTTCACATGGCTTTACATTATGCTTCTTTATTTTTTTTACCGATATGTAAGCATGTATATACACACATATACACTCGGATATATACATACGTAGGTGGGCGCGTGTGCGCAAAGTTTGGTTAGGTGCGCTCATAAGCATGCTATAACGTTTGAAAAACGTTAAAACTACACACACACGAATATGTATGTGCGTGTGTGTGTGTGTGTGACTAGCAGTGCGTGAAGGCAACCGGATAATGCGCCAGCGCCAAGATATCGATACATGTGGCATACACACATAATTATAAATATTTATTTGTTTGTGTGTGTGTAATATTTTCTTCTTTCTTATATTTTGAAGCAGAAAACCAAAACACAAAGAAAAAAATAACAACACAACCGTTAATAGAAGGGTCACACCTGGCGCCTGCGCTATGGTCACACTTTTGGCATTTTCAAGTGAATTGCCACCCGCCCAATATAAATATATATCGAAATACATACATGAAGTGTATGAGAATTAGAGTGAATTTTATTTTCATTATTTATACAGAAAAAAAAAAGAATTTGTTTCTGTTGCTGATTTCCAGTGGTTTGCGCTGCTTTTTTGCTTGAGTGTGTACGTGTGTGTAAGTGCATGCGCTCGCCGCCTATTATTCTAAATACGTACATACGTATTCACATATATGCGTGAGTGCCTGTGTGTGTATGCATATCTCCCACTGCGTCAGCGCGCTCATCGCCAACAAAAATGCTTAAATACATAGACACATATACACAGATACATACACATATACATTTACACACATACACGCTTATGTACGCTACACATTATAAATAATCGATAGCTATTGTTTTTCATGTGCTCTCACAAGCGAGTTTCTGCCTCTCGCTCTCTCTTTTCCGCTCTCTCCCTCGTAGTTTGCACACACAGACGCATATATGTACTTGACGCAACGTCTACAATAGGCGATAAAGTAGATGACAAAAATGAAAAATGACAACAAAAAAACAAGTAAAGAACGAACGGAAAAAAAGCTACGCATGCGGCGGTCGTGGCAGTGGCAGTGGCAACGGCGACGGCGCAAACACCAACACCTAAAAAAACCCAACAAGCAACGAGAATATGAAATGGCCAACGCATGCCCTGTTTAATTTTTTTTCTTCTTGCTTGTTGTAGAATAGAGTACGTAAATACAAAAATAAAAAAAAACCGCATAATAGAAACACACACATCAGCGCACTTCCAATTGGAACTGTACTTGCTCTGACTTGTTCTGCTAAGAAAATACCGCACCAGCCCCCTCCACACCCCTATCAGACAAATAAACAAATTTGTACACAGCTGAAAACAGTGCTGTCCCGTTCAGAGTGTACGGCATGGATTTCTCTGCTCTGTTCTCACGGCTGCTGTGTGTATCTGCTGCCCTTAATTGAAGGGTGGACTGTGCTCAGCAACCCCCATGCACACGCACACACACACCTACATATATGCGCACTTGCAGGCCCAGCACAGAAAAATTCGAATTGGAATTCGTTCGTGGAATCGAAAAGAGAAGAGAAAACAACAAAAAAAAAATGAAGAACAGCAGATGAAAACAGAAAAAAATATTGGCAGACATTACACATACGCCATGTTTTTGCTTACCCTTTACCCCACCCTCCCACTTTTAATGTGCATTTTCACGAATTTATATAAAAACGTAACAGAAATAGACAAAAGAAAAAGAAAAAAACGTTGCGCATGGAACGGCGCATGTTTGAATTGCGGACACTCGCAGTAGATGATGTTCATGTTGATTTTGATGGCTAAAGCGCCGCTGCCAATGGTACCCAACAACAGGCAGCAACAACAGTAGCCACATACAAACACATATGTATGTCTGTATGTATGTATTTGTGTACATATACATATACAAATCTGTGTATGCATACATACGCATGTACCGTTAGGCAACGCAAAGGCTCTAACGGATTATCTAACAAGAATGTATGCACATACACACACACACATGTATGCATTTATATATAGACGCCATTTTGGCCCCAGTAAAATTTAATTATGTACAAATGAAAAAAAAATGTAGGAATTAACTTCAAGCGCATGCAAAATTATTGTTGCATTTTGCATCAATTGGATTTTGCGTGAACAACTTTTTGCTTACTGCGGCTGTCTGTTTTCAAAAAATTTTCGTGATGCCCTGCGCGTGCACACACACATACACATATACATGCATACACATACAATTACAGTGTTGCGTGTATGTATGCATTTGGCTGGCGCGGAGCAGGCCCAGTGCGAAATTGCAATGGAAAATCGAAAATTCTTCACGTCTGCGTCGCGCACACACACACAAACAAATATTGGAAATGTGCAAAACTGATACGCACCTGCGTGTAAATGTGTAAATAGGGTAAATGTTCTTAATTCGCTGCTGTTCTGCAACATCCAACGCTGAGTTTTTTTTATTGATAACGCACACATTTACATACGTACATATGTATTATATTTCTAAGCACACACACACTCACTCCCACTCACACACATTCAGAGATTGGCAACTGACAACAAAATAATACACACACGCGCGTTGGGAGTCGCGTTGTCGACGCCGCCGCCAACGTTGTTGCTGATTTTGCTTATGGGCAGCTGCCGCTGCGTCGTCCAGTTTTATTATCACAGCCGCATTTTACATTTGCGCACTACTGTTGCTTCGTTTTTTCGTATTCTTTTGATTTTTTTTTGCTATTACAGTTTTTTTTGTTAGTTCTAGCTGTAGAAGCCAGTGCTGCACAACTATCGATGCCACAGTGCCGCAATTATCGATGATTCTGATATAAAATGTCAGATAGTTCTGAGCATTGCGGAGCAATTCTGTTAAATGTGGAGCAATTCTGCTGAAACAAGGAGCAATTCTCTGTTACATAACAGCGTTACAACTAACAATGCCCTTGGCGCGCAATTACAAAAGTTTCGCTTCACACAAAAAAAAAAACCAAGACAAAAAAAAATGCTTTCTACGATTTCCTTATGCACTCCAGATATCCATCCAGTGATTTGTATAGCTATTTATTCTTTTTCCTCAGTTGATTTACAATTACACGTAAGCCCTTCACAAGGCAGCTAGCAATATCAAATTGAAAAGCAGCTAAGCCCGCCAAATGAGGGACTCACATGCAGTGCGCTCTGATAATCAGAATTAAAAAAAAAATCACACTATATCAAGAATAAAAAAAATGATGCAAAATTTAAAGTTGTTGCTCGATTTCCCCCGTCCAGTGACTTTGGCGACAATCCGATGCTAACTGATGCCAGCTGAGGCAGACGGCGGCCTTATAAATCGGCGCAGGCAAGCGGCGACTTGCCCCGTTATGTGGTATATTTCATATATTTTTATATAAAGATTAGGATACAGGCTGATAAAAACGCAAAACGCAACGGCAACCGACCCAGCCGAGGGTTTCTACGGAATCCCAGCCTGTCACTGGACCACAGCCCGCACAAAAAAGTGTACATAAACATGCCTTTATATATATGTATATATGAATATGAGCATTTAAATATATATTTACATATATATTGCTTATCGCTTGGGAGTCACCCACACACAACAAGGTTGCCAGTCCGGCACCAATCTATTGTGGGATATTAGGCACTTGACGTGGCACAACTTATTAGCTTAAGATAAACTACGATTTGACTCTTGGTTCTCTAAAAAAAAATGCTTTCTGAAATTAAACGAATATGAGAATTTAAAATAAAAATTAAATCAAAAATTATTATTTTTCGCAAGCGAAATGCAATAGCTGTTAAGTTAACAGTGTAACTTTTGTTTAGTTAACATTTCACTGCCAAGGTAGTTTCTTTTAGGTTTGCATGTATGCGTGTGTGTGTGTGTGGGAAATTATTGCTGCTAATTGAAAATTGGCACAAAAGCCACATACATATGCATATGCATACATATAGATGGACGAATTCATCATAGGCTAACGGTTCTGGTTCTAGTTGTGGCTGTTTAATTTGCGTTTTCCGTTGGATTTATCATTTTGCCCTTTCGATTTCAAGCACATTTGCATGTATATGTGTGTGTGTGTGGATGTTGGGTAGATGTAGGCATTGGTTAGCAGGCTAGCATCTTTGCATCTTTCACTGGTCACTGTTACTGTTATCAGTGCCTGACGTCACAGACGTCACAGCTTCCTTGGCGTGCGTCCCTCATGTTTATCGACATTATGCGTGTGTGTGCGTGTGTGTGCGTGTGTGTGTGCGACCGTTATAAAATATGTATTTCATATTGCTTACTTGTATGTTGGCGGCACATGAGGGTTCCACAAGATGGTCCCCTATAATGCATATATTTAGCACAAGCATGCTTATGTTGGTACATACATACATTTTAACACACATTTGAATATATGTTGTTTTTTTCTTAGATTGTATTTTTTTATTATTTATATGTAGATGCATGTTAACGTTGAAGATCGCTTCGGAAATGTCATAGATAAGGAATAAATCTAAAGTACTTTGCGTCTTTGTAAAGTTGAGATGCTTGCCTCCCTCTGTATATGCTCTAGGCCCTTGTAAATATATATATTATTAGTATTATTATTATTTTCATATATTAGTAACGATTAACACAATTCAAGAACAACGATTTATATTCTTAAATATCTACAAATCAAAACATATTTTTCAAATGTTTTACTTAATTCTATACTTTATCTTTCAACGGAAACTAATCTTGACTTACACATTTGGCATAAATAATAATATTATTAAAAATAACTATATTTAGCGATAAAGTCTGTACGTGTGTGTTATCAAAAAACAAAAAAAAAACAGCGATTGAAATACATTTAACATTTTGATATGGGGAAATACAGTTAGTTATGATGATGATGCCCAAATATGAGGAACGTAAGTAAGTAATTAATAAGCTCGGATATCTTACTAAAGAAACCCGATCGTTCCTATGTCAGATATATGATATATATATATATATATATATATATATTACAAGCTTTTATGTTCACGGTTTCAGTCTCTCTTCTATACTTTCCAACTAATGCATATTTAATTTATGCACATTTCTATTTTATAATTTATTGGATTTTTGTTTTATTTATTTGGGCCGAACTAAACCAATATTATACATTCAATATATTATTAAATCCAACTAATGACAAATTCGATATGCCAATGAGAATTCGTAAAAGAATATGTATATCAATAAAATATATGATGTGTCTATAAATAATAAATTGATAAGTAGAACCAAGTCTGTTGTCTATTTACCTATTTACCTATTTGTCAGGTCGCCTGTGGTTGTGCAGACATGGTTACCTGTTAAGTCAGGCACAAACACTCTAAGTTGCCCCCAGTGGGGTGTAACTCAGTGGGGGATTACGTTGGGGATGGGGGGTTGGTTGTGGCAGAATGGTTACCGAATGCCAGAAAGACAGCTATGCTTCAAAAGCCATCAAGATATGCACGTTTCAGTTCCGAATGATTTTCAACTTGCAGCTATCCCAGTGCGTAAGCCCATGTGGTATGTGGCATGCGGCATGCGGCATGAGATTATATGGCATACACTGCTGGTGGACGTAATCAGAAAAACAAGAACAACAAACACTATCACAATATACACATGTCAAAACCGGCCGGTTAGATTTGCATTGCGTATTTCGATAATGACGCGCCATTTATGCGTTGCATTGCTTTAAGTAGGCGTGGCGGGCAGCGCCCTTATAGTATATCACTTTATATTCAATTCGAATAAAAACAAAAACAAACAATAACAGAACTACGAGCGATGAGCGTCGAGCGATGAGCGTCGAGCAGCGAACCGCTTGCTGGTCAGAGTTTAGAATGACGGTCAGGCAGCCGGGCGCCGTGAAACTGCTTACAGCTTTGGGATATCGGTTTCGAGTTCGGTTCCTGACAAATGGCCATGGCCCCACGACGACACACACCAGCACACACACATACGTGACTCACATGTTAGTCGGGCAGTCGAGCGACCCAGCGACCCAATAACCGAAACACCGCATTGCTCTATGTGTGTGTTAACCAGTTGTAGCGCGAATGCTTAAACGTGAGTACTATCGCTACTACTACTACTACTACTACTACTACACACACACATACACACACACACACACACACACACACTACTTATATGGCTCATACGCAACGTGGGCCGATCTGCGCCTGCGTCTATTTTGAAAAGCGTAGTCCTGCCTGACTTGCTGGCTGTACTCACTAAAAGCTACGGCGTATTCATTTGCAAGACTCGCATAATATATAGCAGATATATATATATATATATATATATATATATATATATATATACATATAGCAAATAACATTTGTGTATTTAGGATGTAGCATAAGTCTTATCATGCATCTGCCTTGACAAACAGAAACCATGAAAATTTCAATGTTATAATTAACAATATGGTTGGATTATGTATGTACTTAGTATGTCTATATTTATGGGAGACATGTATTACCCCTGGGACATATGAAATGGCCTTAAAAGGAGGGGAAAGCAAGAAAGATGGAAAGGGTATAATAATGTCTATATATATATGTATATATATATACCCAAAATAATAACTATCTATTAATATTGTTAGCAACCGTTGAACCGTTATGCAATAAGCATAAAATCATATATTCTTTTATTGTTTTCTATTTTCACGTATTTGGCAACACTGCTATAATTGGAGGACATTGTAATTTCGCCTATGCCCAGGCGTCATCTGCTGTAACCTTGAGTTAGGTCCAACCGCACACTTTACGCTTATTTGTTTGGCCTTGTGCAGATGTTTGTTATGGTCGCTGCTACTAAAATACACACACACACACACACACACATTCACATGGATGCATATCCCTGCATAACCCCTTTACTGTTATGGTGACACTATTGATTTTCTTTTGGCTTGCCACACCTCTTTTTGGTTAGCAGTCGAAGCAAGAGTTGTTGATACTGTTGCATACAGAGTATATTTTCATACATATCTATATATAACTCATAACAACTCAGTTTGAGCTCAACATGAAGTAAAATATGAAATATAGTGGAGTTTTGTAACAGGCAGCTTTTATCAGATGCCCAGTTTGTATGGCATTCAGCTTTAGGCACGTGCAAGTCAGCTGTGGAGGAAATGCGCTTAACGATTAATCTGAAGCGAATACAGTCAAACTTCATTAGCGTGAACGAAATTCAATTGACATACATAGATAAAATTCTATACAACATTATCTGCAAAACAAAATTTCAACTGAAATTCTTAAAAATGTTGGTATCGTTTTTAGTTTTGCTTGACAAGTATATTTTCCGGAAACCATTGATTGCGTTTTGGCTTTTAATAACAATTTCAAGTTAATAAGTGTCTCCCCTAATCGTTGGAATTGTTAAAAATATATTCCTAATTTGAAGTCTATATGCATATGTATGTGTTATTTGCTTGTGTCATCATATTGGGGCTCTCGTTATAGATGTTGGACTGTAGTTGGATTCAATTGCATTAATTTAACAGCTGATACAGCATCTCAAAGCATGCGCAAAGCTCGTCCGCAGGCACTTTGTTATCGTCTCACGATTAATCAAATGAACTGTAGGGAGTATTTTAATTTATCATCATGGGAGTTAGCTTATAAAATACGCTTAAATGGTGACGCGTCGGCAATTTGTAATTATCCACATATATTGATACATGTATGCACTTTAAGCCGCAGAACAAAAGAATTTGAATGTAGGCGCACAATAATATCAATTAGCCTGTGTCAAGCGACGCTTCATTCGATACTTGTGGCATTCAGCTTTCAGCCACGCGCTGGCGCAAACATGGCGGACTCAATAACAGTAGATTAACAATTTGTATGAATTTGAATAATTGAAAAACTCATTTAATTTGTTATTTACAATCTACACAAGCATAAAACTCTCCAATTTTTCTTTTCATTTATTAATTTTTTTGCATGATTTTTTCCTTTTATGTATTACATTTATAAATATACATATATTTATTAATATATATTTGTGTATGCATTTGCCGTAGTTATTTATTTATGTATATGTATGTATACATATATATTTATAATATATAATTATTTAAGATATTTGTCCATCTGCATTCTTCTTTATTATTTTTAATTTTTACTCGGCTCAGCCACATCATATGGTAACTACTCGCACACACATACATACATATATAAAAATTGTTAACTTTGGATCTAAGGGAAAATGGAGAAACCGCAGATGAGAAAGAGATAGGCCAAACGAGTAGTATGTATGTTCCAACATGACTTGTCTGATAAGATGTATTTTTGTTTTTTTTTTATATTTTTGGGTTTTACCTGTTTCTTAAATTCACATCAATAAAATGTAATTTTGATATTGCAGCGGCGTATACAACGAACACAACCTTAAGCTCCAGATTAAACTACAAATTTCGGTATTCATATGTATATCCAAGCATATAGATATATATGCACACGATTGTATATATGTTTATCTATATATAAGTGCATGTGTGTAGCATCGAGTACAATGTTGCAAGTAATTGGAGAACCAATAGATTGATAGTACTATATTGCAAGTAACTAAGGGATCAATAGAAAAAATTTAATTTCAAATATGCCCTTACTTTGCCGCCAACATATGTC
The DNA here is from genome assembly GCA_035043785.1 of Drosophila planitibia. Lineage (NCBI taxonomy): Eukaryota > Metazoa > Arthropoda > Insecta > Diptera > Drosophilidae > Drosophila > Drosophila planitibia. Next base: position 70,503 of record JAWNMS010000033.1, read on the forward strand.
AACTTCCTTATAATTCCATCCTATTTTTTCGGTCACATATTAAACTGACTTGCCACGATCTGGTGGAACGAAAAATATAGCGTATTGGCTGCTCCTTAGGATTTTAGCAAATGAGATAAAGCTTATAGCTAATTTTGATTTAAATTAGCCATTAGTCAGAAGAAATCAACTACACGAATCACAAAAATAAAGTTGTATTTTTTTCTGGATTTTGGGTTTTATGTATCATATTAATAATTTAATTAAGTCGCACGTTACTAATTACATTGAATACACAGAACATTGGCTTCGTTAGGTTGTTATTTTTTTTGTGTATTTGTCTTTCGTTTTAAATTGATTCATATATGTACTTATATAATGTATGTAAGTTCAGTGAAACTTCTCTAGCTCTATCAAATATCTGCCTCAACCAAATTTGACTTATAAACACATTGAATAGGAGCAAAATTGTAAGAAAAAAAACTAAATACACTTTCAAAAATGTCAGAAAAACTTGAGTTTTAAAACTAAATGCAATAAATTTTATAAATATTAAAATAAGAAATGCATAAATTCCATTTAAATAATAATGTATATGGAATAAAAATTTGTGTTCGATGAGTACAGAAATTCAAGTTATGCAGATGAAATTGTACAGAATTTTGCCTTTTAACGCTATTGAATTTCCATCGGGGTTTCCCTGCAAAAATACGACTTAGAGAAGTCTGATCTGACATGCATTGTTGATTTTGTAAATACACAAAAAAAATTTCACATGAACTGTATCTATAACTTTAGATTAGTATTTTACGAGCTGGTTTTAGTAATTACATAAATTCACGTTTTTTTTTTCGTTTATCATATCGATATTAATACTTATTAATAAAGGTTTTACTTGGGCTTCAATATTTTTATATGCATCTCAATAAATATAACATTTTGTTCTCAAATAATAAACACTTAAGCCTTGCTTGTCTTTTGACAACATATTTGCAATGATATTAATGTATTGATTTCAATTATCTTTCAGATATTTATTTTATTCCTCAGTTTCAATATAGTATACATATAAGGATTAGTTATAGCCATTCAATCATTCTTTTTATTTTTTTTTTTTTGGTCTAATACTATTGAATATTGTGTGAGTTTTTTTTTTGTATTTTGTGTTTGTCTCTTTAAAGAGCAATTGAAAATGTTGTTTATTTTGAACAATTTAAAAATAAATTGATTAGATTTGATACGAGAGCTACAGCGCACATGATAATTATGCCCATTGAACGTTCTTTATATGATGCTCGTTAGATTTATTAGTAAATGTAAGTATATTATAAGTATTTAACACAGACACACCAAATAGAACTTGTATATTTACTAAGTACATATATTTTGATAACTTTAACATGCTCTGGCTCAGACCATTGCATACAATACATATATCATCATAATATAATAATAGTCGTTTATTGTACCAGTGTATATAAGTACGACATTCAGTTTCCATTCTTGTTTAGTTGCTTTTTGTTACTTTGGTTGTCCTTAATTTCATTTTGTTTGGTGTTTTCATTGCATATTCAATCTTAAACTTCTTCTTCATCATCTCTTTATTCATCATCTTCATTTTTCTTCGTTACAAAAATTTTCTTCTTATTATGCTTGCCTAGTACACCTACATACATACATACCTAACCAACTACAATACGATACGTACTAACATTGAATAATATGTAAAAAAAATATATAAAAAATTACCTAACCAATTTTATTCACTACGCATTTGCTTCATTTTTCAACAGACCATACACAATCAAGACTATTTTCAGAGTTTCAACAGAAAGAAATGTATATACCCTATAAAACTATGCAACAGTAAAGTGTATTCCGAACTTGAACATTTTTTCGCAGGTTCATTTTTGACACGTTTTTTTCTTCCGATATTTTGATATAGCATCGCTCTAGAATAATATCATGCAACTGTGTTTGATGATCTTAAAGATGTTTACATATTTGGTCAGACTTATGCCGATGACTTCGCTGTGAGCTATACTTTGGCTTTGCACGTTTATCGGTTTATTTAAGGTGTGGCATAAATTCATTATTCGGATTCAGAATCTGATTTAGCTTATGGACTGTCAAATGTTCGGAATACAAGTTTTTGTTTCTGATTTGCATAGTGCAATCTAAGAACTACATATTGATCCACTTCATAAATGAGAAGAAATGCCAAGAATTTATTTTGAGAATATGGGAATAAGATATATGTATTATGAATATGACCTGTTCAGGTGGATTATCTGACGAGTTGAAGGAAATGTGGTGTTTTTTTCTTATTTCATATTAATTATGAGAAAATGAGTTCCTCAAGGTAGGCAAAGGTTTCATGGTTAATGGACATGTTAAGCTTCGTACAGGGTATTTCCTAGTCGATTTCTCTTGTTCAGCTTTCAAAAGCTGGCGGGGCAAAGCTCAAAACTAGCGTAGTCCTTCACCTGTCAGCCGGGACTGAAACCAGTTTATTAATTCTTTTCTTTGTTTTCAGATATAATTGCCATTTCTAAAAATACTAACATAATCCGCTTAAGTGTGTATATTACGGTAAAGTACAAAAAAAAAAACAGCTAAAACATGTTTGTAATTAGACACAGAAGCGATCCAGCAGCTGCCTTCGATTGGGCGTTGTATTTGCAGTTTTTCTTGAGTAAAATATTTGTATATAGAATGGGATAGTAACTGTTGTATACGTATATCGCGATTTGAATATTGCAGGAGTACGATATACTTTAGGTAATCATAAAGTTTTGTAAGTTGTTTGTTTTGTTTTGGTCAAGTTTTTAAGTTTGGCGTTCGATGAAAACGCTTCACTTCAGATATTGTCACGTATTTACAGATTTGTGTGCAGGGTTTGTTAGGATTGCCGCTTCAATTCTTATATAGATGGTTAACACATCTGTAGATCTTTTACATCCATAGTAAGGTGTGGTATATATATATAGCTGTAGAAATATCTAACATTTATGTTGGTTTGGGAATTTTAGCTACAGATTATGCATACAATATGTTGTTGGATTCCAAAAACTAGACTTGTTGAGATGGGCAAAGAGAGAGTGAGAGAGAGAGAGAGTGAGAGAGAGGGAGAAAGAGACAGATATAGGGAGAGAGAGAGAGCGACATTGTGAGACAAAGAGAGAGAGCGAAAACTTGCTCGAGATAGGTACTAAAGTGATGAGTGAGAGGTACAATTGAGTCGCGACTATAATAGAATCGATCATAGATACATAAGTGTAAATCGTTTTATTTGTGAAACATTGAAAACCATTTGTAGGAGACCGTTTGTTCAGTTGTTCAGTTGCATAGGTTGTTTGTTTTTTTTTTTTTTAGGTTGATGCTGATGTCATCGGCTTCGCCTCGCTTAGGAAATCGTGCAAGAGTTGCGCTTGGAGCCCAGGCTGCGCTCCTGGATGCGCTGCAGATGCTGCAGCTGTGCCGGCGTTGGTGTGGCTGAACCGTGCCCCCCGCCAGCGGCACCAGCCGATGTTGAGGCCGAGCCGCCACTGGAGCCATGCGCCGTACCCTGTCCATGCGTCTGATGATGGTGGTGGTGATGCTGATGGTGCACCGGTGTGCCCGGTCCATTATTGCCAATTTGCTGCGGCAGCGACTGACGACGACGCCGTAGCGCCGGGCTCAGATTGTATGTAATTTTTGCCTGGGCCAGCAGCTCTTTAAAAACCTAGCACACAGCAAGAGAGAGAGAGAGAGAGAGAGACAGAGGGAGAGAGAGAAAGCAATGATCAATTGTTGCCACTTAATTGCTGCATCATCCAATCCACAAGCACTTACCTGCGTAATGTTATCGTTGTTCGCCGCCGATGCCTCCACAAAGCCATTCTCCCAATCGACAGTTACCACCGACTCGGTTGTGGCATATTCCACCTGTCAAAGAGAACAGCATTTTAATTATGATCCATCATCTAATACAATTCACAGCATTACAGGACTTGAACAACAACGAAAACAAATCTGCTGCATTTAGATTCATGAAATGCAATTTTCTTAATAAATTTGTAATTATGTTTTATTTAATTTTAAACAGAATGTTTTTGTTACTGTCAAAACACATAGAGTAATAAAGTGATCCTAATAATGCTGGATAGACGAGTCGTTGTAGTCATGCTCGTCCAATTTAGTTGCAAAACCATATCGATAAGGTTTGTAAAATAGTCAAGTGCAATATATATATATATATATATGTATATATGTCTGTGTGTAGAAAAGGGCGCACTTAATCGGAAACTGTTTTGAGATTTCAAGGAAAACTCATTCACTCATTATTGATGCTGCGAGTAAAGTGCACAATAGAGTAGGCCTTAGATTAAAATTGATGTTGTGAATGGAAGTGAACATTTTTGTGAAATTACAATTGAGTAAAGTATGAATCAAAATTATGAACTGGCGCCAATTGGCTCGGAGCGAGCCGAACGGCTGGCTGCCATGAACAGTCCAAACAAGCCACAAATGGTAAGTGCGTTGACCATGGCGAAAATTGGACACTCTTTTCTAAAAGCATCCGCAGCGGCAGCCACAAGTGAACGCAATAAGTCCCGAATTCAATGCCTGGCTGCACTGGAAGCGTGTGCTCCAATTCGAGGCGGAGCGTCAACAGCAGTTGTCGGTGGTGTGGCGACTTACCCACGACGAACAGACGAATGACAAACAGAAGACGCCGGCACAGACGCCGGCACAGACGCCAGCCATAGACAATCACAAGCTCACCATGCAGCTGATGACGGCTAAGCACATGTCTCGCAAATTGCTGCAGTACATCGAACAGATGCTGCCGGCAATGCCCAATCGCCAGCAGTTCGAGGTGTCGCTGATGCAGTTGCGCCAGCTGTACTTGCTATTGAAGCATCAGCTTCCACCCCCAATACGAAATCATCCAATGCCATTGCAGGGAATCGAACCGGCTGCATCAGCACCACAAGCACCACAAGCATCAGTTACAGCTTACACACAATCACAGCAATTATGGTCGCATCGTGGCCAGCAATGGATACAGCAATGTCATCCCCATACTATGCCGCATCCACAGACACAGCAGCAACAGCAGCAGCAGCAACAGCAACAGCAGCAACAGCAGCAACAGCAGCAACAGCAACAGCAGCAGCAACAACAACAGCAGCAGCAACAGGAAAGGGCACAAGCAGCACCGCAAGCACCACTGCTACCACTATCATCGGCACCATCGGCACCACTCGCAGACTATACACATTCACCGCATCCTGCATTGCCCCATTTCGTCAGTAATCGGCACTTGGCATGGGACATAGCCCACCAAAGGCGGATGCCCCTTTCTGCGTTGACAAGTGAGATGGCTATCAATCATAACAACTTACTGCAGTCGCAAAATAACAACAATTTTAACAATAATACTGATATTGACAACAATTCCAATAACATCAACAACAATCAGGGCCATTTTAACAACACTAGCGGGCAATTCACGCTCAACTTGGATTAAGAACTACAGCAACAATACTGCTAATAACAAAATATAAATCTGGAATCAGTTGGGGGAGAAGCTGAAATCAAAATATATAAAAAATCTGTACACATATTAAAAAGAAAGAAGAACATATCGTTTTAGACACTATGTAGAACCAATATAATAAAAATACAACACCTTAAACCATGAATATCCAATAAAAAATTAACGTTGCTCAGAAAACTTCAGCATCATTGGACCAATAAATAACTTTTTACAATATGTCGAATACCAAACTATTTTTTATGAGCTTCGATAATTATCTTTCGCCGCAGACTTTTATATCGAGATTAAAAAAAATTGTTGCATGGGCAGAATGTTTGAGCAACTTTTATTTAAATCGATTACGTTTAAGCAAAAACATGAATAAGACTTCAATAGAAGCTAACAGCAATACCCAAACATACCATGTAAAACCAATCCAAAGCATACCCAAAGTGATTGAACATTGTGCGGAGTCTATTATGTGCTTGGATATTATTTCTTATCGGCATCGAAACGCACATAGACGTCTAAATTGCGGCGGTAATGAAAAAAATGAAGGGAAAAAATGAAGTGAAAATAAATAATAGTCGATAGAAGGGCACATAGAAATACTTATATATATATATATATATATATATATATATATATATATATATATATATATATATGTACAGGCAAAAGGGAAAAGGAAACTGCTGACTGTAATTTTTTACGGGGGACCGAACGAGAACAAGAATGTGAGTTAAACTAAACTGAACAGAACTGAACTAAACTCGAGCCCAATTCTTCCAAATGAACAAACCCAAAGAGCAGCATCACAAAAAGAAGAAAAAAAAAAGAAGGCAAAAACGTGCGTGGCACCTACCAGTTGTTGAATTCGGCCCATCTGGCCAGTTTCCCAGCTGGTAAGCTATATATTTTTGTTGGCCCTGGCCAACATGGCAAACATTGGCTTTAAAATGGCCAACAAACTCTGTATGTCCTGGCATAACCTAAATACATAGTAAAAACCTAAAGCGCCAACAAAAAGTTAAGTTCACTTCGTTAAACAAAAAATAAAAACAGAAACACGCTGAAGCTACCAAGAGAGAGAGAGAGAGAGAGAGAGAGAGGGAGAGAGAGAGACGACGATGGGAGGTAAAAAAGAGACAAAGAAAAAAAAACGCGACAGTTCGCCGCTGCTGGCGGTGCGCAATTTGCATTTTTATTATATTAGAACTCGGTTAAAGTCAATACACCCAAAAGACGACACTTTTGCCAGCGAGCATTGTCTCGACTATTGAAATTGACAATAAACTGCTGGATTTGCACAGTTGTCCCACGCACCACCCACTTTGTGTGTGTGCGGTAAAAAAAAGGCACGCTACAAAAAAGGGGCACATAATGAAATATCAAGTATACGTCAAGTGGTCCAAACGCTGGTGGTGCCAAACAAAAACAACAACAACAATAACGCAACAACTTCGCACAAAGCCGAAGATAAATTAAAATTGAAATTTCTAAAACGGTTAGCAAAAAAAAAAAAAAGGCAAAGAGAAAACTAAAAAAGGGTTGGCTGTGCTTAAACAAGTGTTGTACGATTATATTTACAAGTAATTTAAAATTATATTATTATATTTAATTTGACAGTTGAGAGTGATTTATTTTCCACTGCCTAACTTTATATTTTCGATTTTTGCTGCCTAGTTAATAAATTCTATTTCAAACGTTTTTTTTCGTACAAATACAAAAAGAGTTCATCTCCAAGCCAAATGCTTAAAATGGTTTGTTTTATTGAAATATAAAACAATGTATAATATATATATATATATATATTATACATATGCTATGCATGTGGTTGGAAAGTTCAAAGTGAGCAAGTTCTTTGAATTTATGGCTTTTTTCTTTCAACTTTTTTCATTGAAACTAAACTAAAAACGCAACTATTTCAGTCGAAACGAGGAAAACTGTATCGAAAGTCGTTTCACTTTCATTTTAGGCAAATTATGTTTTACAGTAACCTGTAGGGTAAAGCAGGTGTATATGTATGGAAGTAAGCAGCTCCGAGAAAATTTAAAAGTAATTTATTTTATTTAAGATTGTGTAATCTTTCGCATGATGACGATGCATACCATTTTTATTTTTCGTTTATTATGCGTTTGAAAGGGAAACAGAGGTGAGTGAGGGTCAACCAAAGAGACGAGACATGTATAGAAAAACTGATGACATTTCTATTTATACATTGAAATTGGCGACTATCTCAACTGTTCTTGAACAGAATGAGGAGTTGAGTCCATCAAGAGATCACAGAGAAAGTTGGTTTAAGTATGTATTGTTTTAAAGCTTTCATTAATAAAAAATATGAATGTGTATCTATCTACATATGTATATATGTTAGTAATAATAGAAAAAGATCTAACATCTAGTCTGCGTTCCCTAGATGATGCGGCTCTGTGTGAATTGCTATTGGGATTCGTTGAGATCGGGGCACAGGATATCTGCCAGTGTGTCACTTAAACTTCTGGCCTCCACATCAAGTTGAATGAATATACTTTGAGTACTTCAAATTGAGTTTAAAATCTAAACTGGCCGCAGGCTAACATAACAACGCAGCTGGCCCGCCCCCAAAAAAATTTGCATAAACTAATACAAAATTCCATTTGGGCATTTACCCGAACGATAATCATTTAAGATATAGCACACCCAAGTCGCTTGTGGAGCCTCGCTTTAATCCCGTGTATTATTAGTGAATATATATGTGCTGCACATACACATATAAATTTATTTATTATGGCGTCGCTCCTGGCATTGCTCGCAAATAAAACAAAATGCGACAAACGCAAATAAGTACATAACTACATATGTATTTCAAGTACATATGTATTTGTTTGTGCTGTACATATATAATGTATAAGCTTTTGCCGTACTTTTGAAAGTTGCACTTAATATGCTAAATAAATATGCCGACACGCTCACAAATGTTTTCCATATTTGAATGGAATTCTTTTCGCGTGACTTTCGCTATTAGTTTGCACGTCATTTGAAAGGCCAAAGCATCTATCTGGTTATTTATCTGACAACACATTTTAGTACTCATTTTAAAATCACTGGCTAACATATCTATTTATCCGCTTACACATCTATCTATCTACCAATCTATCATTCTAAAATCTTCTACAAGCAATCAAACATCACTTTCAAACCGAGAAAAATGTGCAAGCAAAAATTTACGTAAATCACAAAAAATAAATGATTCATATTATTTAAAAAAAGCCGAACAGGTTCACATGATTTTTCTAAACTTTAAAACTTTTAAACTACTCTCAAAAATCTGTTAAATTATATATTGTTAGCCGTGTTGATTAGAGGATGGCTTTTAGCTTGTGTTCGATTTCTCTCGCCTGAATCGGCTTAGTCAACTTTTCTATCGTATTCTGCTTTCTGACATTTGTTACATACTTTCGCGTGGGCACTGTGATTCATTAAAATAATAACAGGGAAGAAGTTAGTGGAATTCACTCTGAGTGAAATATAAATACCAGCAAATCTGCCGCCTAATGGAATGATGGAAAATTGTTTAACTGACTTTGGGTGCGTCGGAGGAAAAAAAAAATCGAAAAGAAGAAAACAACCATTGCTTTCGGCGATTTGTTAAGCAAAAATTATTTTACTTTCGCAGCAATTTGGCAGACACAGACAACGAGCCAAAGCTGAGCAGGCATTTGGACTAGGCCAACAGGCTGGAGTTGGTATCCTCATCGACATTGTTCCCGTCGGTCTCGTTGCAGCTGGTCACGCTTCACAAACTTTACATAATTGCTTGGGACGAAACAAAAGCAATTTGCATAGCTTATAAACGGGTTATGAGTTACTCTATGTGGTGTTTGTGTGTGTCTCTGAGTGTGTGTGACTGTGTGTGTGTGTGTGTGTGTGTGTGTGACCTGTGTGTGTGTGTGTGACTGTGTGTGTGTGCTTTACTTATTGTATAAACACTCCTTTGAGTGCTTTTGCCAACAACAATTAAATCAGTTAAATTGAGGTTGTCGCTGTTGTCATTTGAGCCACAAGGCGCAGCTTCAAATTAAATGTTAACAAACACACACACACACACACACGCACACAAATAATCAAATAATAAAAATTACACAATGACCTTGGGCAGGGGGAGGGGAGGGGAAACTCCGTCACTCCGTCGCTCCGTTACTCACCTCTCGCAGTTCACCATCCTCGGCGAGCAGATCTGTTTTATTGCCAACAACCACAATTGGCACCGCTGTGGTTGCCTTTGTCTCGTGTATCTGATCTCGAATAGCGCGCACTTCCTCAAACGTCGCCGCATCGGTGACATCGTAGACCAGAATGAACGCATCTGCCGATGATATGGATAGAGCTCGCATTGCTGGAAACTGTGAAGAGCCAAATACAAATGCGGGCATTACAATTTTACCAAACCAAATTACAATAAACAGATGTAAAGAGACCGAACGACCGGCAGACCGAGCGACTGACAGACAGACAGACAGACAGACACATTGCCTATCTACGGGAGCGAGGCAGAGTGAAAGTGTAAAAGTGAAATTACAAAATGAAATGCCGCTTTAAATTTGCATATTATTTGATGTATTTGCATATGCACACACACACACACACACAGGCACGCTTACGCACACACACATGCATGCATATCCTTCTATAATGACAGATAATTATTAATATATATTTTGCCAAAAAAAGGGGCTTTCGTTGACTTTCCACTCACCCACTTCATTTTTGGCCATTTCATTTTTTGGCATGATATAATAATAATAATAATAATAATAACAGGTCTCAGCAGGTCTCAGGACAAAAACGATTTGAGCAGGTTAGAGCCTTGGAGCAGAATAGACTTAGATACTTTTCGGTCTCTGGGCAGCCCATTGACCCTAGCCAAACTGGGTCAACAGCGAACTTTGACTTGCTTGTGACAATAAGAAGGAATGCTGAAAGCACATCATAAGAGATTGTGTCGCCTTAGCCAGGAAAAGATATAGTATTTTGGGGAAACTTGCTTTAAACTCGAAACACATAGAAACTGTAAACCCGTCTAAGATTTTCACATTCGTGCGGCAATCAGGGTTAATGGAAAAGCAATTAGGCTTAATAAGTATAACAAAAATATAAATTTTTGATTAGTCCATTTATTTTACGAGTTCGTTTTACCTTTGAAAAATAGCAGTCAGCTAATTATCAACAAAATCAATATCCAATGATTAATAATAATACCAGAACTATGCAGCTTTTATTTTTACATTACTTAAGGCTTATGAAATGAATGCTGCCTTTAAATGCATAATTGATTTAATTAAAATCCACATCGCTTGCCCAGGATTACAAGGATCAACCAACACGGTTCTAATTGTATGAGTGAAGATGACACACATGACCTAATTACGAATTCCATAATGCCGCATCCTCTCCTGAACCTGCCGCCTCGTTAGACACATGAAATTGGGATTAATGCTTTACATTTTTAAGCGGACAAATAAAGCCGTGAAATATGCCTTGTCTTTGGTCTATATATGATCTATTTTTTTTCATTTTAAATTTTATTAAAGAAGCTGCGTTTTTAGCATAGTTGTAAAAAAATGTAAAGACTTAGATAGATAATTTTCAAACTAAACTAACGATTGTTTCAGAATTTTGGAAAATATTTTAGTTGGTTAAAAAACTATCATAGGTTGTATATTTGATTTTTCCTATAGCAACTATATATGTACATATATCATTTGGTACCTAATAAAGTAATTTGCATATATGCAAACCAAATGATCATGCTAGTTTATAATCGATAATTATTTTTCAAAAGATCGGTAAAATGGTAGTAATATAAACATGCTTTGTGATTTGATGCGAGTGTTATGGATTATGAACGGAGAACAATAAGATAAAATCCGGTATATAGTCAAAATAAGCTATAACAAGTAATTTATGCTTAATGCTTAAACACTGACACTGTAAAAAGCTGTTTTCCTCTGTGAAAGCTGGTGAATAATTGCATGGGACAAATTCGAAAACCTATTAAAGCCGCAAATGAAACGAGTTAAAAATACAATACTGTTAAAGCTAAATCAATGAGTTGAATATCTGTGGCTGTGGCAGGGTTTGTTCGATGGTGGTTGGTTTCTGTTTGCTAAATTGCTGGACCTCTTCTGTGAAACAGGAGATGTTCTGACTGTCTCGGAGCCACAATCGCAACGCTCTGGCCAGGATTTGGCTTTTGGTGCTTCTGGTCGTCACATAACACTAATACTGGCTCTCAAAATCATAAGCTATGCAGATGTTGTTAGAAATTGAATGCGTACTGGCCCAGATGCAGCCACAGTCACAGTTCACGGTCATATCCACAACCGCATCCAGAAGAGCAGACATTATTTGTGTTTTTCTTTAATATTCACGACTCTTATGAAACACATTTATTAAAGCCGGCAGGTGAGAAAGTTGCAGTCGGGCGTAACCGATTGCGTAATACTCTGACACCACTAAGTAATACCAACTGGGGTGGAAGGATGGAAACAAGTCTGGTCTATGCATTTTTAATATTATGAAATAATACCCTCAGACAGAACCGTGTGCCTAGTTCTCGGTGTGAGCAGTTCCTTTCTGTGAGCAGAGGCTCAACATCTGCATTGGGGCAGCTATTCAATACGGTTTGCAGCTTAATTCCATTCTGTACGGCTGTGTTATGTTGCAGTGGTTGCGAGCAAATCAAAAGGCAGCCATCGAAATGTGAACGGCACTGAAAATTGAAAATGAAAATCCAAATGAAAAGAATAAAGGCACCAACAATGGAAAATAACAGTGCCGGTCAAATCTGCCCACAGCCAGACACAGCTCAGTCCAGGATACGTGAGCTGCGTGCGGCACGGTTCACATGACCCATATGCTGCACAATGGCAACGAGGTAACGATGCAACATAATACCACTCTGACTGACCATGCAGTCCAGTCCAGTAAAATACAAAGCTCCGTCCGTGTGGGTATTTCATAGATTTCAATTTTGTGAAAGGCAACTAAATCCTTAAGAATCATGCATCAGTTGACTAGCTAATCAAATCAGGTGGATAATACAGTTTTAGGCTTACAATTCAATACATATTACTGCTATTCTCATAACTTATATTAAAATTACAAGCTTTTAAGCGAATATGTATGAATATAGCACTGAATACTGAAGCGCCTTTAACTCAGAAGCCGAAGCCTGCCATCGCCTACTGTCTCACATTAGCCTTGAAGCAAGTTTCCGCTTGTTCAGCCAATCAATTTTAATATTTAAATTAAACAGATTATTCGGATTGCGACGAGTGATTGATTAGCTGACTGACGGACTGACAGTCTGAGAGTCTGAGTAACTGTTTGATGATGGACCAAATCGAAAACTATAATTTAGACTGAAGAAAGGTGTGTGAGAAAATTCATTGAAGATGTATTTCAAATATGCGCGAAAGCTAACTTTTAATATTCGAATTCTTTGTAAGTCATATTTCTATTGAAAAGCCAAAAAAGGGGGGCTGTCTTATCTTTCTTTTGTATTTCATGAAAATAATTAAACGCACATTTCTCCCTTTGAAAGTTTGCAGCAGGCAATTAAATTTATTTTCAAACATTTTACATATTACAATATATATTTCAAGTTTCTTCAGGATACCTTTAAACGTGAAAGTCATTGAGATGGACAGTTGGACGACTAGGGTAGTTATGCTGGGTAAGAATTTATATTTGCAGGGCATATTTGAAAATATTGTTGTTTTTGCTGGTGCTGCAGCTGCCTTTGTTATCATTACATATTATTGTATCGGGAGGGAGGAGGAGCAACATCTGCGGAGCAGGCAGGTGGTGGAGCAAGGGGTGGAGTTGTGCGGCTTAAACGACTTATGGGCACGCGCTTGGCCAACCTGTCTATGAATGAACCATTTTTATGCACACTCCGAGACCAGTATGATTGGCATACAGACAGAAAGACAGGCAGTTGGCAGGTGGCAAGCTCCTACCAGAAAGCCCTCCGTGCTATATCCAGTTCTGTCGACGATGACTGTGGTTTCAGTTCGTTACACATTCACTGACAGCTTGGCAGCAGCGAAGGACTCTTGTCCTGCTCTCGCTGCCAAGGCTCTTGCTGTTCAGCTGATACTTTCACTCATATGTCTTGCCACTTGATTTCTCAATGGATTCGAAATTATTGCCACTTGTCGTGCTGTGTATTTTTCATTCTTTTTTTTTTTTGGGGTTTTTTATTTTTATTTTTTGGCAGCCTGTGTTTTTTGGCATACAGCCATTCAATTGGATTATGGACAAGAACAATAATAACAACATATGTTGCAATCGAATCCAAGTCATGTCTGCAGCTGTTGCTAGATGCTATTGTTTATAAGTTGGCAATTGGTTTAATTGGCTTATGGCCTCCCAAAACTGGTACTTTATTCATTCCAATCGAATTCAAACGCAACCAAAAATGCACACTGCGCATACACAAAATAAAAAAGTAGCAATGCTAAATATAGATCTGGGTCAAGTGAACCACTGAACTGATTCTAAGAAATTTTCTAATGTCATATTCAGTTACCAACTGCATATGCATTTGTACGTTATAAAATGATATTCTTGTTAAAATGTACTATAAATATATGCTTTCCCAACGTATGAAATGCTAGTTTAATTATATAACTATCAAAATATGCACCAAGCAATAGTATGAATTTAAGGAGCTTTTTTTGCTGTTTTATATTCAACATTTATACATTCCATAAAATTACTAATGGTACAAGTCACTCGTAACCAAATAGCTTGTTTAATGAATAACAACATGAAAGCGTGTAATTAAAAGTGCACACAACTGCATTAAAATAATGGTCATCGGTAATGTATAGTAAATAAAGCGTAACTCTCTGAATTATGATATTAATTGTATAGTATGTGTATAATGTCAGCAGTATAATAATTATCATTTTATAATCACTTTTAGTACACTCAGAAAAGAAAAAATAATAAAATAATAAAAATAATTTGTAAATATTGGGAAACCAAAAATCTCTTTGCCCTAAGTCGAGAATCTCAAAAAATAGTGAAATCAACCTGTCAACTTCGGTCAAGTTTTATATATTTTATCTAAACTAAGTCTAAGCAACTAATATAAAATAACTAAAGCTAATATAAAATTCTTCAATGTACACACATAATATTTTAAAAAATCCACCATGAAATTTTGGGTATGCGAAGCCATGAATATAAATGTTAGAAATTTACTTTGTGAATAATATGATAACGAACCATTATCTAAAATTTGGTTCGAGTTTGTTTTGAGTGTATGTTATTCAAAAACTGCTAAGTACTTGAACATTTACTGTGTGATTTTGACTAGTAGATACTTTAAACCCAAGTACATATCAATAAAAATAATAATAACTATAATATTATGCTTTAAGTGCGCTTTTGTGTCTAAAACAATTAATACAAAAATAATAAAATCATAGAGCACGTGCACTAGCACAAAAAGTATGCGGCGACGGTTATCTGTGTGCGCTGTTTGGACAGCCGGTGGCATTTGTACTTAGCCAATGGAAAATATGACCACCAACCTCCCACAACACACACAAAATACATACACACAACAAACACACACAGCTTCCGTGACGATAAGCGCATATCCAATTGCTGCAATTAATAACATGAGCTGCATGAGTAAGAATATGTGTGTGTGTGTGTGTGTGTGTGTGTGTGTGTGTGTGTGTGTGTGTGTGTGTGTGTGTGTGTGTGTGTGTGTGTGTGTGTGTGTGTGTGTGTGTGTGTGCTGCTGTGTGTGTGTGTGTGTACGTGCTCGCGCTTGATTGTGTTTACTATATGCCACCGTACAATGCACTTTATTGCGGCTACTTGACTGGAAATGATTGCGCATACGTACTGGTGGCCGCAAAAAAATACAAACACTATAAATACACGAATTTATGAGCGTAGAAATGAGAAAATGCATTGAACTTTGCTCTATATACCGCATGATTGTTAACCCATAAGATAACACTATATATGTATTTATATATATAGGTTATATATACATATATGTATATATATATTTTGTGCAGTCTCCGTCAACTCGAATTGCCCCAGATTTGTGCGACAGTAAATTAGTCATTTGTTGTATATAACAATTTGCAATTATTTAGTAATTTAAGCCGAAGCGATTCGATTTAAATTACTCGAATTGCTGAGCTAAATTAAGTGCCATGTGTCACATCGTTTTGGCCAATATTTGCCTATGATATTAATTTGGCATTGTTAGTTATTATGAATTTATCGAGTCCGTTAGCCCATACACAAGTTTCAAATTTCTGATTCAGTAACTGCTCCAATCCAAACGAAGTTTTAGTTGCGTTCAGGACTATCCTACAAATAGATTGGATAGATTAACCCAATCACTGCATAAATTTATTTATTTTTTTTATTATGTGTTGTTGCTTCTGCACTTGGAATTTAATAAAATATTTGGATTTTTAAATTGGGAATTTAATTTGGTTTAGTCACTGTCAGATACATACATTCCATATATTCGCCGCTCGTTGAAGTTTCTATAATGTGTGTTATGCATGAACGGACACGTCGGTGAAAATAGTTTGAAGCCAAAATGAACGAAAAAAACATATTCAATTTCTGTCAGTTAACATTTCCATGGCTAAACTTCGATTTATTTGTGGGCTTATCCAAAATTTGGCAACTGATCCAACTTTGTTGTTCAATTACAGATTTTTACTTCTGCCTATTTGCTTGATGAAAAACTAAAGATAATAAATATTTGAATAGCTCAGTATAAAAAATAAATAAATTTTGTAAATGACAGGTTAATTTCAATTTTAAAATTGATCCATTCAAAGTTATTTTCTTGTCAGCATGCACAAAGTTTGACAAGCAAATGAGCATGTGGGCTTAACTTGTTAAACAGACACTGACGTACACATCAAAATATATATAAATATACATATACCGACATGCATATCTATATGTGGGAGAACAGAGATCAACGGTTTGACTTTTTGCTATTCCAACATGTTATAAGCCGATATTTTGCTGGCAGTAAATTGTTATCTGTGCCATAGGAATCAAATCATGCTTTATTTTCAATCATGCGTTGATTTCTTTTCTCCTTTTTTCTTTTCTGTTAACTGAATTCTTGAAACGCATATTGTACGCTTGGATACTTTTTTTTTATAGCCTGAAAAGGGTATTATGAACTTGTGCAAATCTATGTAACAGCAAATAATACCAACAGCAATTTTGATAAATATATTCAATAAAGAAATACTTGAAGGGGTATCTCCTAGGCTAACTCTCTCTCTGATAGAGTTGTCTTACTTGTTATTTATTTATGCGATGATTACTTAAAATTAAGTTTGATTTACCCAAATGGAAGCAAAATGTATGGTAGACACATCAGACAGCATCGATGTCGACCCAAATGTGAGAGCAAGAAAAAACAGTCTGGCTTCTGCCGCTGGCAACACAGTCGACTCACTCAAGATACACATACAAGTCAGACATGCAACAAGCAACTGAGTACATGTTTCTTAGATGTTGCAATATTCTTTTGGCATCGACCGCCCGCTGTCAGCCTGTTGGGCACGGAAATTGCGACCATGCTGGCTCGTAAGCCAACAAGACAGTTTTCCAATCGAAATCTACATACATGTTGCATGTTGTTGGCACTACGAAGCAGACGCATTAAGGGTTTTCTATATTCGTATGCGTAAAGCGGAGCTGCTTTAACAAATGCCAATTTTTCTTTATATTTATGCACAATGTCAAACCCATTACGATGCCTGACCAGTAAGCGATTACTTTTATTCAAATGAATTTTCTGGCATATATAAATAGTGTCTCTGAGAGAGATTTGGTCAGCTCATTGAATACTGGCATTATTTTGGGATTTATCTTAGCGAAATCAAGATTGTAATTTCATACAAATGATTGATATTAGAGTTGATATACATATATTGTAATATGTAATATAAATAAGTTTATCGGTGTCTGAACGAGACTTGACCTAAACCTATTGTGTTAATTTGCTTGATGACACTAACTGAGTGACAGCCTTGCATTATTATGGAATTTATCTTAGCGAAATCAAATTGATGACTTCGAGCAACAGCCGAATTATTGATATTGGAGTGATGTGAATACTGTGAAATAACGTAAACTGATGATGACACATGTTCCAGCAGTTGCTGTATCAAGGACAAATCCAGCTGTTGAGCATCCTTTTGGCGCAGTCACAGTTGACTTGGTTTGCATTCAATGGCTGCCTGTATGTGCCTGTCTGTGTGTGTGTGTGTGTATGAGTATATTCATATATATATGGGTGTGTGTGTGTGTGTGTGTGGTCCCATTCATATTTCTTTTCATTTGCCACCTGCTGTTGCCGTTTGTTACTTGCCATTCAGTTTTATGAACAAGCATTTCAATTCGCGCTTAGCGGAAGTGGCAGCGAAATTGAATCGCAGGCTGTAATTTCCGCTGCGCACAAAGCCAAGCGAGACTGCTGTAGATGAATGAGGACGAGGATGTGGATGTGGATGTGGAAAGGTGGAGAGGTGGAAGTGGAGCATGGAGAATGGAGCAAGATGGTAAAATTATGTTTACTGGACGTTGTCACAGCGTCGCTTGGATACGTTAAAAACTAACTAAATGCTTGTGGTACTCTAGCCTGAAACTGATTAGAGCCAGGTATACATACATAAGGATATGGTCCTTACACACACACACATACACAACAACTTGATTTAGTTAATGAACTCACTTAGCCAACGGACTGTGAGGTTTGAGGTGGGTAGGCTGAGGAGGTAGTAGGGGTTTTTTGGGTGGCAACTTACCTCATAGGAACCGGCTGTATCGAGTATATCGAGCGTTAGGCTGACGCCCGCAATGGAAAAGTTGCCTTGGTGCATTTCCTCGATGGTCCGTTTATATTTGGTGGTAAATGTGTTGTATAGAAATTGTGTGATTATAGAGGTTTTGCCCACTTTGGCCGCGCCCATTACCACAATTTTATGACGTGCATTTGCCGGTCCAATGGCATCGTCCACTGCATTATTCCGGCCAACTCTGTGGAATGCCACAGCGAGAGAAAGAGAAAGAGAGAAAGGGAGAGAGAAATAAGCTGAGTATAGTAGAAGAGTTCAACTGAAGTTGAGTTAACTTAAATTAAATTATTTTTCCTGTTCATGTTTAGTTATTTAATCGCACACTCGGAAAAAATTCAGTGGGGAGCCAAATTAAATTACATAACTTTATAAGTTATCTTAAATGTTTGTATATGTGAAATCTTTAAATAATATTCTTTAATAATACTAATATAAGCATACAAAATGCGAATGGAGTTTTTAGTTGTTAGTTGAAAGTTGGACATCATTTTTGAATATTATATTAAAATGCATGTAAATTAAGAAAAGAAAACTTTGCCTTTTAGAAATATGCTTTCGGAATACTAAGATACGCTTGGCGGCAAAAGTAGTGCGAATTTCTTTAATTTATGGTCATTTTTTTCTGAGTGCACTTATGACTGTGTGTGTGTTTGTATATGTATCCATGAGGTATTGCATGCCGCAGTATATATATTTAATGTAAGCTGAACACGGAAAAAAACCCCAAAGGAAAATGGTAAGTCGTAAGGGGTGTAACGCTTCAATCTCCTTGGCGACTCATTAAAACCGTGCGCTATATTTAAAATTAATCATTTCGCCGCTAGCTCAATGACAGACCGACCAATGTAGAAAACTTAATGTACGTAAATACCCCTACCTATGTACTTACATATATCAATTACAATATTCTCGGGATGGCTTATTCCTTTAATTCGTTATTACAACTACGGCGTAAGACTGACTTTGTTTGTGTTGCCATCGTTTCAGAGACATTCGTAGAAGCTGTTAATGGTTTACATTTCTGCTGGATCCTTATATGAATAGATACGTAACTAATAGTTAAATAATGCCCGGATTTGAGCCTTCTTTTATTGTATTCAATTGTTGTATGCTTTAGCTTAAGTGCTAAGAGATCTAACAATCCTGATTGATTCGTGACTTTATCAAGAGTTCTAATAGTGTTTCGAATTGATTGGAAGGTTTTTCAATAGTTCTACTGGCTAGTTTTAAATGTTATTTTGTCTCGCAGATATACCAACTTTTTATTTACAAATCGATCGATTTCTAAGAAATCCCGTGTTCAGTGAATGCAGCAGTAATTTTTTTCTTGTTAAAATACCAATCACATTCCAACTTGAAAAGCTTTCCGGTTCTCTTTAATAATGCTTGGCCTGCGCATTGAGGGTCTTCGACACAATAGGATTTCTATCACGCTGGCAGCTTGCAACGGAGAGCTTGCTACGTAACCAGCTTATCATATTTTCAACATCGGCTTGTGGCATCAACAAAAAAAAAACTATATATATAAAATAAAGAGCTGCAAGCAAACACTATCGAACAACTTAAAATCCAAAAATTTAGAAATGTAATTGTTCTAAAGAATAATAATTTCCAGTTGAGAATTTATTTTAAGCTATTTTTGAAACCTGGTATTTTTGTAGAGGTGCTCTAGCATTAAGCATCATATACTATATAAGGTTTGCTATTATAGTTTATTAATGAAATTATAATGGAATTTTTTTCTTCGATATCATCGAAATATCTTTGAATACATTATTTTTTTAAAATGTGTGGCCCACCAGGCAGGCTATATAATTTGTATAATCTTTTCATTATGTTAAATTGAAAATAATGGCGTTTTTCTAGATGTCACAATTTGTATATTCAAGAATTTCGTACAGATTTCAAGATTTTGTTTAAACGGAAATGATCGCCAAGATATTTAATTTGCCAAATTTATAAAAAACACATCTCAAAAGGTTTGAAAGGTTTGAAGAAATAACATAGTTTTGTGACCTAGTGTAATCAACGCAAACATGTTGCTCAAGGGAAATGGGGGGAGGATGAGAAGAGCAAGTACAATAAATGAAAGCAGCGAAACATAAAATTCTTAACTTGGCAAGCGAAACAAAAGGGAATGTACGCAATCGCTGGTCTCCCTTTTGTCCTTGGTTGGTGCGGGTGTCCCTGCCCGAATCCGAATCCGAGTCCGAGTCCGAGTCCGTGCCGGGACAGCAAATCAACCAGAGAATGTCTTATTACTGTTTTTGCTGGGTATGGGGTTCGTTTTGCTGAGCATATAATAAGCAAAAACAAAGTGCCTCAAACTTGAAATGTTAAAAATAAGCAAAAAGAAAACAAAATCTGGCGAATGCCGTCGGGCAGTCCGACCAACCGCACGCCCCCCTTCAGTTGGTGGACAAGCAGCTGACATCCAC
The DNA here is from genome assembly GCA_035043785.1 of Drosophila planitibia. NCBI lineage: Eukaryota > Metazoa > Arthropoda > Insecta > Diptera > Drosophilidae > Drosophila > Drosophila planitibia. The sequence goes on from JAWNMS010000033.1 coordinate 91,367, forward strand.
CTGGCCATCATGTTGCCACTTTTTGCTGACAACTTGAGCCAAATATAAAAATACGAGGAAAATGAAATAAATCTGCTTCTCTGTGTGTTCTCTGCACTATTAAAGTGTTTAAAGAAATTCTTTTATTGGGGTCGAGTACGTATAATGAATGAATCTTGGACTAGACTTCAATTCTATTAAATTCTGGTTCAATTCTATTTTGAGTATATGTAGTTTATTAACGGTCTATGTGACATGAATATCTTCAGCAGATTCCAAACATATACTTCTACTTCAAGTATAATTAAAGTAACTCTATATTAAACTATGCCAATTTAAATTAGAATAAAATATTCTCAAGAAAAAGTAGAGTTGCAATTTGTAAGGGATGCTTAAAACAGACTTAACCAAAAAGACTTAAGCAAATGTTCTGCTGGCTGCTGCTGTTTCCCTGTCGATCGCCATGACACGTAGCTACTTATCTTAACTTATGCATAGTAGTGTGTGTGTGTGTGCGTGTGTGTGTGTGTGTGTGTGTGTGTATTGGAAGCTATAACTTACTTGTCACGCTTGGGCTTATCCTCGGCACTGTCATCCTTCATGAATGAGGGCTGCAGGCTGAAACGTCGACGCAAGTGACGGCCACGCATTTTGCAAAAGTTGCTGTTGCTTTTGCTGTTGCTGTTGCTGTTGCTGTTAGTGTTGCTGTTGTTCTCGTTGTTTTTCTTGTAGTTGTTTTTTATTTATTTTTTTTGTTCTTTTTTTTGTTGTATTTTTCGTTTCTGGTTGTGCTGCTGCTGCTGTTGTTGCTGTTGCAAAAAGGTGCTGGCTTGGCAAAGGATTGATGTGCGTTGGTGTCTGCAAAACACAGCAACAGTAAATCAGGCGAAAAATCCCGTTATATGTTGTTAGTGCGCCTGGCCAGCGTCGTGCAACTATCTCTCAATCCCACCTCGTCGCACTGCCCCACTGCCTCCGTGTGGCTGTTTCTTGCTTTGTGGCGTCTCAGACTGTCAACGTTGCAGCAATTTGGTGGAATCGCCCGCGTGTTGCACTTTATTAAGTATATATTTAAGCTGTTGCTTTAGCTGTATTTATATATATATATATATATCTATATGCAAATGTGGCCAAGGCTGTACCTGTAGCTGAAGCTGTCGTATTTGGCAAGTGGTGGATATCTTTAATGAGCGTTATGTTGGTTGTACTGCTGCTTTGTAGTTGGCTTAGTTCATTAGTTATTAGCCCGTCAGCGTTTTATGCAAATATTTGTAGCGGGCTCTCGTTTCGTTTTAATTACGTGGCCCCAGCCAGTTCCACAAAATGTAAATGTACCTGCAAATTGAAAATTTCCGTAAGTTGAGTGCGACACACAAAAGTGGCCATAAATTACCAAACTGTTTATGTGTTTCGTTCTGGGACATCAACAGTGACAGTGAAAGAGACACAGATAGCGAATGCGATAGAGACAGACGTCGTTTAGACAGTGACAGGTGCCATCGCTCTATTTAACTGTTTATCTAGACTGAAAAGTGTCTGGCCAAGCTGGTTTTTTGGCTTGGTTTGGCTTATTTAAATTGCCAACGGGAAAGAGCAACGATTCTTGATATGCAGATAGATTAAATACCCTTGTAGACTTTAATATACTTAAATTGAATGCCAAATAAAATCGCTGAGAAGCTATTAAATGCAAATTTCTCAAATGTGCTGTTTTTAATCTTATATGCAATAATATTATTTTTTATTTTTTGTTTCCTCCAACAAATGTCCCAATTTTCCTGTTTGCTTACCCAAATTTTTTATTGTAGGTTTTTGATTGGCTTTTTTTTTTTTTTTGCATTTCACTCGAAAAACCCGTCGGTGTTATACCCAACTCTAAGAGACTTAAAGTTTTCAAACGAGGCCGGGTGAAAGGCTAAAGTGAAGGATTTAATTCGGTCCTAAGCCCAGCTGAGCGCAACTTTAAAATAACAAATTTAATCAAAACAAATTTTAGGTACGTCCATATACACAATTTAATTAGGCTTTGATGGTATTATTAAGACATATCAACTGCCACTTGAATTGATGTCTTCGTTGAAAAATAGTAGTAAAAAAAGGGAAGTAATAAATACGAATTATACAATCTTATCAATATGTTGATGCAAATTGTGTGAAATAAATATAAATTATTTGAAGTACTCTCGTCAAAAAGTTGTTATTAATTGATTCTTGAAGTGGAAATAAAGTTAGACTTGAGTGTATATACACTCTAACGGTATAGTTAAAGTTTACGTGGTAAAACCAAAATAACCAGTGAAATGAACGTTTGTAAATATGTATGTATGTGTGTGTGTATGTATGTATGTAGCTGGAGCATTGTTGAAGCTACCAACTCTGATAATTAAACTTAAAACGCAACCATTTGGCAAAAGTTTCACAGTTGGCGTCTGCACTGATGTTCTGAGCAAAGTAATTAAACAAATTTATGTGGGGCGTGTAAGTGAAAGCTGCTGCTTAATTTTGTTTATGTTTTGCCGACAAGTTGAGCAAAAGTAACTGAAACCCGACACCTAAGCGCCAAGAGCCAAGAGAGCGAGATAGACAGATAAAGAGAGAGAGAGAGAGAGAGAATGAGAGACTTGAGAATCCGGTCTGGATGAGCAGGACATGCTTGAAAGAACTCAGTTGCCTGCTTTGCACACAAAATATTCATTATTTTTACAATTAAAAGTAGATTATCAAGTGCCAGGAACTAAGCAAAGCCAACAAATAGACTTTTTAGATTAGCATTGCTCACATTACTCTTAAATTATGACAATGTCATTACATTTTACTTAGTCCAATATACCTTATTGCAAGACAACTTTAACACAAGTTAGCAAAATTAGCCAGAGAAAAATCTGTAATATCGCCAGAAAGAATTTACCACTAAACAATCTTCATATTTTTCGATGTGCTTTATCGTTTCTAAGAATTTAATCAGTTTTATCTGTTTGTTTTTCAAGTATGTCGACTAAGAAAACATTAATGTAATTATTGATAAAAAAAAGAAGAAAGAAATGACTTGCAATGTGTGTCTTGGCATATATATTCAAACAATGTCCATGGTAGCCATTAAACTCATTAAAAGTGGATACAAAACCAACCGAGTCACGCCCACAGTAACAGCGCCACCACATGGGGCCATCAGTTGCAGACACATGAGTCGTATTTGAATAAGAAATTCAATGAAATGCGATGAAAATGCGAAATTTGATATATGTATATATACATAAGTGAAGACCCGATGCCCTTTGTTCTACATTGGTAGCGCCAAAATCAACCAACAACAAAAGCAACCAAAACAAACAAATATTTTAACTGGGTGATTCTGATGTCAGTTTGAGTTTGGGTAGACGCTTCGCATCGATTTGACTTGACTTGGCATAAACTAAAAATTAAATTATTTTCATTCCTTCAAATTGCATTTGCAGAATGCTATTCAGTTTACAGCAAACCAGACGAAACCCACTTGAAATTGATTCAATTTAATGGAATTATGCGTATTTGTGGCCTGTAAGTTGATAAAGATGAAAGCAAATCTGCATACCCACAACTGAGTTATTCATTTATCTATTGCTAATTTTAAATAATGCATTCATTTCAGCTGACACTGTTTTTTCTGGGATTGAGAAAGACAAATATATTATCTATTAATGTGAACTGAATAAAGCAGCTGCACACGTTTGAGAGATATGCTAACATGAAAAAAATCAAAAAATAAATAAATAAATAAAAATCTGTTTTAATTGCTTTAAATGTATTAAAGCTTGGATAAAAAATAGAAGCAATACAAACAAATAAAATAAAATGATATATTTGGCTAATTGTCTGATTGAAGTTTTTTTAAACATCTTTTTATTTTACTGTTTACAAAACTAATTTGATTGTTTTTACTACAAGTGATTGTTACGTGCAACAATATAATTCATGTAAATTCATTATGACAATATTATTTTTTATTTGTTGGCTAGAGTTTTATATATTTATTTCCTTTTATTCGAATTTAATCGGGTTTGTTTTTCAAGTGATATAAATAAATGTACTGATAAATATATTTAGGAGTAGATTCTATTATCTTTTTAGTAGACTTTTGTCGCATTTTGCGTGTTGAAATGTATTCTGCAAATCGCCACGGAATACCACTGGGAGCTGATTTTCGATTGCTCCGCAAGGATATTGAAACTTTGATGCCAGTCTTTTTTTTTCGTGTTCATACCGTGTACTCATTAAATATGGGTAGGATACAGGCAGAAGGAACCAACCTGATCTTTAGCATCCGCTTAGTCCGTTTAGTCATGCCCCGAAACTCGTCTATATATTATGATTACATCGCTGTTCTCGCTTTGATTGACATCGGCTTCCAATAGCAATAAAAGCCACAATACCCAATTCGATTTGTATATATTTATATTGTCACAATATTGATCAACTGTAGAAAGGTCACCAAGATCGGTTAAGAAACACAGGAGCTCTAAACTAAATCGTAATCTTAATATAAAACAATCCGATATTGCGAAATTGCTGTCAATCGTTATCATAATTTTCTGAATATTTGATTAACTAACTGAAAACTAGAACCTGTTAAAATCGATGTAAGATATTTAACAGCTGTTTACAGGGTATCTTCTATACTGGCAGGCTGGATATTCATGGCTGCCTGTGGCTTCTTGTGGTCGTATCGCCAAGGGAAGCATTGAGCATTGGAGGTTTGCTCAAATGTGCTTAGGCATGCCAAAGTTTCAGCTTTCTTGGGGAGGTTATGCGGTGTTTGTGTGCGTCTTAAGAAAATTTGGTGAGTACTGCTCCCCCTGCCCTGGCCTTCGATTCGCCTAGTGTTCTTTGCAACTTTCATTGCGGCTTAGATGGAAAATTTGTTCAAGTTAAGCAAGTTGAGGAACATTGACTGCAGCCAGTTTGGTAAATGGATTACAGTTGCCGGACCTTAATTTTGAGTGCCTGTTGTTGTTCCAGTTGTTGCATGGCGAATTGCTTGCGGCTTCCGACAGGACCACAGAAAAAGAGAGAGATAGACAGATAGAGAGAGAGAGAGAGCGAGCGAGAGAGTGCGAGGAAAAGAGCTATTTATGTACATATGTTCATATACGCACTAAAACCTTTAAGCCCAAGTCAAAGTAAGAGGCTTAGCCCCACGACAATATAATTTTCATTATTATGAATAGTTTCATCGTATGGAAAAATCTCATACCTTGTCACAAAGTGAAGCATTTATCACAAGCTATTTGAGGTTTCTATCATACAATTTTAAATGTCTGCTCAATTATTCAAAGTTTTCAAAACTATCAACAGCAGAGGTAATTTTGTTCCATAGTGTTAAGAAGGAATCTTTCAGCTTACAATTCAGTACAGTCCGCGGGTGGGAATAAATAGTTTTACGATAATGTTATGTGGATAGTGAGAGTTTTTTCAATGTTTAAAGGACTTAAAGAGATACCACTTGGCTGGTAAATGACAGCTTTATGGCACTTTCGGGCACAAAACTCGAATGAAGCCACTTTCAATTCATTTTTTACATATATGTTCTGAATATACGGGATATTACAACTGTTATCGAATTAACTCCAAAGAGTCAAGAGATTATATTACAAGCAATATGTTATTCTTCGCAAAAAAAAATGAAAGCGGATATGTGCAGCGTTTTTTTTTCGTGCTGATTTGTGGAATATTTATTAACATTTTTCCGGTAATAATTAATAATGAAAAGAAAAAAAGTAATAATAAAACCAATTTATTGCCTGCAGCATTCCACGCTGCGCAAAACGTGAAGATTACGCCGAATGCCGAATATTAAAGATATACCAATTGTATGATGTATGATTAAATTGTATTTCATTTTATTGAAATAAAATATCTTTAATCATAATCAGAAAAAAAAAGAAGATGTTTGTTTGTTCTGCCAGTTCTGCAAGAACAATGTAACTCTAGCTTTATAAAAATACCACTGAATTTGTTGAAGTCACTTATTGAACTAGTGCTTACTTTTTAGATCCTTGCCTTATATAGTAAGATTGTGTCTTATTTTTAATATACCCATAAAGTGATATGGACTTGGAATTTGTTTGGCATACTTAGTCATTGTTTACCTCGAATTATCAATTCGCGGTCTTCAACAAACATACTTAATTTATTTATTGCCTGTAGATGTTCCCAAGTATGTTCAGTCTGGCATAGAAATACAATAATTTCCGAGCCGTGCAGCTTCTTTTTATATACCCTTTCGGAATAGATCTTCTCAAGAATTGCTCGTTGTAGCAAATAGAAGGGGAATCTCCATATGTCATCATATATTAAATATACATGCAAATATATGTATGAATCATTTTTAATCAACAGCCAAATCAATCAGAAATATTACATATATTATTGTTTATATAAACCTTGGACATATAGGGCATGTGCCAGTCGAGCAAGCTCGACTCGCGCATGATTATTACTTATTGGTTTTTCCGTTTTGTTAAATACCAGAGCCAGCCACACATGCCCTGAGGGTGTGTATGTCCCTATCCCTATTTCTGTCCCCATCCCACTATCCCGCTCTCTATCCCTGTATGTCGGTGTGTGGGTAGGTGTATGTGTTCGGGTGCGCCAAATGCATGGGCTTATTTGTTTTCATTACTCGGACGCGAGCAGCGGTAGAAAAATGCGAGTCAGGTGCAGGACGTCAAATTTGAAAGCATGGCGCAGCATACATAAGGCTTGTATACGGTTAAATACATATAGAAAATACATACAAATATATATGTGTATATACAATAATTTAATGGTGCCCTTAAAAAGCGCCAACGTTATGCTCAAATTGGCTTGGCCTGCCTTTGGATTTCAGTTAGGCATTGCATGCATTTGGCCATTCTTTTCTTTTTTTTTTTTTTATTTCAAGGGTAATCGTAAATGGGAATAGAGGCCAGGGCTTGCTATTGAATTGACGCTGAAAGCGTTAGAGGCATTCGATGCATAAAAGGTTAGATGGAAAAGTGTTTCATTCATGCGCACGAAATCTTGGAACTGTTCTGTGAGCTAAGCAGCATAGAATTGTGACAGACTGGCGCGCTCACTGCCAGTCCTGGCAGCAATCATTAACAATGGAAAAGCGTTTCGGCAGCTAAAAATGATGAAGTACTAGCAGCAGCATAAGACAAAACAACAAGGCTGCAGAAACAACAACGCACCGAGAAAGTTGCCAAATGAGAAATTCAAGGCGAACAAAAGCGCACAAAACATGGCCTCAAAATTATTGACAGGAATAACAACAAAGGCAACAACAATGCATAATAATAGCAACAGCAACAGGCTGGCTGGCGGGCAGCAGCAGCAGCAGCAAAAAACCAAACAATAACAGCTAAGACAACTAAAACAACAAAGAGATAAACAAAATGCCATTGTACCAGTGGCACAGACAAACATTTTATAATGCGACAAAAATGCTAATGAATCAGAGAGCAAAAGCATCTAATGAAAAACAAATAAACAATCACACCCACAGACTCAACCAAACAGAAATGGAAATGGTAATGGAAAAAATCACGCATACACACAATACACGTACACAGACACACACACACAGACACACACAGACAGACACAGACACGTACACAGACACAGATACACACACCCACACACATTAAAAAGAAAATCCACGAAAGCGACTGAAGCAAAAAATGGTCGCTCAATTGCTCCATGGAACAGCTCACTGGGGATACAAATTTAAATTGGAATCGGAGCCCAAATCGTAACCCAATTGTGCTCTCGAATGGTTCAATTATTATGACTTGTCTGGCTTTGAGATGGGACAGTGTCGTATTTTCTCATTGAAATCATACAACTTAGCGACTTTTGCAGTGGTTATTATATTTTTTTGCCGCGGACTCCTTATACACCTCCGACCCTTTGAGTATATTCATATTCTTGATCACTTGGGCAAAAAATCAACAACAATCAGCAAAAGCCAATCACCTTTTCGGACTCAATTTTAAATTTTGCAACGATCCATTTGTGTCTCGTACATTTTATCAGGATACCCATTTTGTGGTTCGATTGTCTTTCTGATAGTTCAAAGATATCAACATATTTATTAATTTTGACAAGAGACAACGAGTAGATGTGCAAACAAGCAATAAAAATGGGATAAAGGTTAGAAGAGCTCGAGTAAAAGTGCTACATATATCAAATGGTGTTGCTATCAAAATTTATAGTTTTCTGTTCATTCAGTTTGTTTTTTATCTTTTTTTTTTGTCTGGAAGTAAGCAATCGGTCGTAAAGTCGGCATTAGAGCAGGCTAATGGCAGAAAACTATATTTGTAATGACATTTCGCATTCCGCTTGAAGCAGGAAGTGGACGGAGCCAACGTTGACAACTTGGCAGAGTGCGTAATTGCTCTCATGCCACATTTGCAGACACGCCCCGCTATCTCCACGCAGTCTGTTAGTCAATTAATCAGCTAGTCAGTTAGTCAGTTAATCAGTTGGTCAGTCAGTCCAATGCGCTGCAATTAGCGCTTGAGCTGAGCATTGATTTGGCGTCGTTGTCGTCTGTACATTTCTAAGTGTATGTGTGTGTGTGTATGTGTGTATGTATAGGTATGTATGTATCTCAATGCCCACACATGCAGATGCATATACAAATGTTGCGGTACATGCGAGACGAGTTGCAAGTTGCGAGTATTACGAGTACTGCAGATGAGTGCTTGGCGACCTTCCCGTCAGCGGTGCACAGAGTTCAATTCTTGTAAAATACCCTGGAGCGCAGACAAATGCTGCCAGAGATGCAGTGAGCGAGAAAGTGAGAGAGAGAGAGGGAGATATAGTGACAGTGACAGAGACAGAGAAAGTCCATCAGTCCTGAGGTGATCAGTGTCAAGCTGCCATGCGATGTTGGGAAAATAAACATTCTGTGGCATAAATTGTGAGCCTAACGATATATTACAGTTCTTAAATATATTATATATATATTTTATAAATAATATCACTTTTACAACATAGTGATCCAATCCGAACGGATCTGCAGCTAAACAAAAGGGGGATAAATTGCAAGTTGGGCCAGGTTAGTTTTCGAAACTAGGGTGTTAAAAAAGCCATCAGAATAAAAGGTTGTCTAAAGTCAACTTTGAAAAGCAATTTACTACGCTCTGACTTAAGTCTGCGCTCTGTAATGACAAAACAATGCTAAATTCTCAGCTGCGAACTGCTGACAGAAGTTCATAAAATAATAAAATAAATATTTGCATGGCCAATTTTTGTCAGGGCAGTTCATAAGAAACGAAAACTTATCTGATAGCTTTCAAATACTTGAAATTTCGAAATATATTGATTAAGAGCAGTACTATAATTTTGCATGAATTCTAAGCCATTGCGACAAATTCTTATTTTATAAATATTATTATGTTCAACATTAAATTCCAGACTCGTCACTTCTTCAATTTGAGTATATTTCATTTGAGTGTATTTGTTTAGTTATACCACAAATAAAATGATGTTTAAGTAATTTAAAGCGAACAGTTTAAATTGCTTTTAATTACCCTGAATAAAAGATTCTAATTATATATTATACACATAATCTGGGTGTGATTAACCATGGAAGACATCCAAGTGCCACCCAGACACATTTCGAACTTAAGTGACAACATTTTGGTTGTGTAGGTGAGTTGCTAAAATTTAAACAATTTTGTCTAACATTTTGTGGGCTTGTGTGTGTGTGTGTGTGTGTGTATGCCTAGGCTGAAATATTTGTTGAAGCAATTAAGGGGATGGCTTAAGGGCCATGAGGGCGGAATACCGCTATATCTAAGCTTTTTCGGGACATAATCTGAAAGCCGCACACACACACAAAAACCGGGGGCTCAAGTAATTATGCATGACATTTGTTGTTGCTGTTGTTGTTGTTGCTGTTGTGTTTGCGACAGTTTTGTGTTTTTTTTTTTTTTTTTTTTGGCATGGATAGGCGATAAACACAACGATGCGACGGGAAGACAATTCAAATGACACAGAAAACAAACACGAATACAAATACAAATGCAAATACAAATACAAATATAAATACAAATACGAAATGCTTATGAACAAAACACGATACACTTACGAGACATGGGCACATGCATATTTATCATTTATGTTGGCACAAATTTCTGTCTGCCTCGTGAATGACACAAAAAGGCAATTTAAACTGCACACGCATACACACTTAAACACACACACACATTTACACTTATACGGACACAAACACTTAAGTATGTGAGTGCTGCTCCGCAAACATTGACGTTTCGCATTAGAGCCGCAGTCGACGACATTGCCACGCTGCCGCCGCAGGCATTACAACAATTTTATACATATAGTCATGTGTGTAAAACCATGAATGTAGGCTCCACATGCCACTACCCCCACCCCCCACACCCAACACCTAACACTGTCAGCAAGCAACAGCAATAGTCGTAGCAGCAACAGCAGCAGCAGCAGCGACTGCGACAGCAACAAAAAGAACTGGCAGCGCTTATCAGTGGCTACAACAATCAGGCAGGCAAGCCGAACCCAGTGGAGCCCAGTGGTGGGGCCACAAAAAAGCAGTCGAGCAGCAGAAACAGGAGCCAACGACCCGAACAACCAAATGACAGGCCAGCATATACACACTCACCCACACACACTCATCCACACACACACACACACACAGGGAGAGTCGTAGTGCGTTATCACTTATGAGCTGTTGCTACGCTTACTTAGACAACCACAACATACAGTGAAACAAAAACAAATTCCAGCTGCAAGTCAAGAAGAAGTCAGCATATATATATATATATATATATGTATATATATGTTTTATCTCTTGCCCTTGCCATAAACTGAATATAATTTGTTAAAACTTCCAACAATATCCGATATGCAGACTTATATCGTTTTGCGTGTATGTCTCTCGATCGAAAAAATAAAACACAAAAAGACACAAACAAAATAGCTTCTTTAATATTTTCAGAAAACATTAAGTAATTCAGAAAAAAGGAAATACAATCTCTCTTTTTTAGGCGATTGAGCAGCAGAGTCGCCAATTTTCTTTCATGTTAAGTAACATTAAGGTTTAAAATAATACCAAAATTGAATTGAAATTGGTTAAGAGTTGTTCAACATAAATGCTCCAGTTTTTTAATAACACTTCACATTTTGCACCACTGTGCAAAGTCTATCTATGTTCTATTCCGTTTCTACCCTGGGCTCAATCAAAACTGTTAAACGGGTATTATTAAACTGTAGAAGTCGGAAAGAATCGTCCATGACCCCCACAGGCATGTGTATTCCTGATCAGCATCGTTAGGATTTACCCACAATTCTGCAGCGCTCCAAGATATATGGATCTATGCAATCCTATTTAGTTTGAGATTTTTTAATGAATGTATGTATATACTACATACTGTGTAGTAATGTTTTTAATTACGAATGATTTCAGGCTCTTGCATATTTTAAAGTCACAAAAAATTATAGCTTGCGCTTTCCTGCAATTTTAGTGAGCAAATCTTTTAAAGATAAAACCAATTAACAAATTATCTCTTAGTCGGGCACTCCCGACTACTTAAGTTCGTTGTGGTTATTTTTTCTATAGTTTCAGTGAAAGGGGGTTGGGTTCTGGTCTGTGAGCCAACGACAACTTCGATAACTTTGTGCTCATTTTTATTAGCAGGCGACTGGCTAAAAATTATGGCCAGCATTGTGTGTGTGTACGAGGGTCGTCTAATAATATGTGGGAAACGATATATATTTTTTTGTATGATTAATAATTTAATTTTCAAGATAATCTTTTAATATAATAATACAATTTTTGCAACGATTCTTTGACTTTTTATGTTATAAGCATTTGTTTCACAAATTGACTGAAATCTTTCGAGCTCAAATGAATCCAAAAGTTGTAAATGGTCGAATTCAATTTTGAAGAACAATCGCTCGATGTAAACAATCTAATAAATGTATACATTTTTTCGAACATGCTTCAACTAAACATTAACCAGCAATCAGCTGATAAATTATACTAAATGTAAAAAATGATGACAAGTCGATGACTTTTCAGTTGACCCTCGAATGTGTGTTTGTTTTTCGTAGTATGTTTGTGTGCGTGCTCGTCCTAATGAGACAATTTTTACTAGTTTTGTGTGCGTCTGTTGACTTAAATTTGATCCCTAATGAACTGTCGCTCTGACTTGTTGCTTTGTGTCTGCCCAGAGCGGCGAAAAGCAGGCCCCAAAAGCCTAGAGCTATGGTAGTATGTGGTTCTATGGTTGGGGTTCTATATATACGTATACGAGTACTCATCTCCTTCAACTGTCACATTAGCGCGCCTTTATTGTTGCTGCTGTTGTTCGTGTTCGTGGTTGTTGTAAGCGTTTCAATTAGTGTTTTTTGGTAAACTACAACGCCCATAACACACAAGAAGCCAACGACCATGCCATCTTTGCCTGGCTGCCTGGCTGCCATCCTGTCTGCCAGACTGCCAGACTGCCGGTCCGCCTGTATTTGCGGCTGATTAGGATAGTTTTCAACTCTTTAACAATGAATGTACGTATGAATATTTGAATTTTATTACTTTCTTTGTCACATACGCAACCCAACACACACTCTCACTCTCTCCACACCTGATTTGTATTCCCAAAATACATATGAGTTAGTTGAACATGTTCGGATTTCGATTTACCCAAAACTGTTGGGCCATGGCGCTCAGTGTTAAGCATGCTCCTGGGACCAGCAGATTAAAAGTGCATATGTATGTGTGTGTGTGTACATGACAAATTCATGTCGATGTGGGCCATCTACCCAGCGCTTAAAGTTACTTTAAATGTATTGGCATATAATGTACGTATGCATACGTGATGCTATTATGTATTACATAAATCAGGGCTGCAAACCGACTACACCTAATATATCTGCACAAATTACCAATTACAGGATTCAAAACAGATTCACGAAAAGACTTTAGCGTTATCTGAGACTTGAGTTAGTAAAAAAAAAAAAAAAAAACATTTTTTTCCAACGATAGGATAATACTCAGATAGTATTATCTGTTCTATGATGAGCTTTTACTTCACACCGCTTGTTGCTTGTGTTGTATGGCCAAACATTCGACTTGCTTGTGATTTTACTGATTGCCAATCGATAGTGATGGCCAAATAGGAGATCCTTGGCGCTAATCTCAAGTATGCAGGCCATTGACTACGCGATTACTCATGAGAGACAGGGATAAAAACTTGGCCAGCTAATGGCCATAAAAGCAGGCATGGGGGAGTGTGGGGTGTGTATCAAATTTGCCTCTGTGCCATAAAAATGGTACTTTTAATAGGCTGCCAAAAATATGACGCAGCACACACTAAAGAGCCAAAGTTCGAGATTTATTTATATGTGTACTCAACAGAGTTGTAGACTCAAAGTTAATGCAGTGATCAACATCTCAGACAACAATTTTTAGCCGCTTTTCCCACTAAATACTTAATATGCAAACGGGTCTCTTCTTTTTAGAAATTGTTGTCGCAAATAAAATAAATGTGTGGCATTGGAGGCCACACTTTAATTTTGGCCAATTTTAATGCACCAATGCCAATGATAATGATGAGCATGACAATGGGGTGCTCGTGATTATTTTTGATGAGTAATAGACTACATCGCCAATGAAAATGGCAATGGCAATGGCAATGGCGATGGCGATGGTGATGGCCATGGTAATGCTTTCTGATGGTTTCGCCTCGCTTATCCTTATCACTCAAAATGACAACAAGCGTGCACAAAAAAAAAAAAAAACAAACAAAAAAAACATAAAACAAAATAAAAATTGTATAAATATTTTTATCACGTTATCGATTGCGATTACTGTTTGGCATATCAGTGAATAAATTAAAAGTAACAGATGAGCAATGCATCATAAAACATGTAAGAATGTACCAATTGAGGGAGCTCGACGAGGAGATACCCTCAACCAGAAATGTTTAGATCGCCTCGCTGTTGATGTTGAAGATTCCTCATATTTTGCACAATTATCCAAGTAAAAGCAGATTGAATAATATTTGCCAAGGAGGCAATACCTTAGCGAATTGTTTCAAAAGTATTCAAACTAGGAAATATCAGTCGAATAAGTTGGGAAACGGCTGGAGGCTGGCTGCATTTCACAGTGAACTGAGGATCTGGCAAAGCTGGACAAATAAGCAGCTGGCGAGCAGCGAATTAAATCGGGTCATTCGAATTGCAAAAGTAAAGTGACAAACGCGTAACAATTAATCATCACACACACACACACACACACCATAAGCACACACAGTAACCTTGACACAAATGGATTAGCGAAAGGCTCAAAAAAACTAAACGGAAGTTTAGCACATTAAATGAATCGCTGACATTATGCATCGGACGGGTCTACAAAGTGTGTGAATGGCAAAGCTGAGTCAAATTACTACGAATCGAAGCTATCGATGCTTCTATTATTTATTACACGATTCACACACACACACACACGCACACACACACAGCCACACATAGATACACACAGACACATACGCACAGGAAAAATTCATTGATTTAATTATGACAAGCGATGAGTTTATTTACGATCAATGTAGATTACAAATACATTATCATTTTTGGGTGAGTGGATTAGCATGATTATGCGGTAGCCAAAGCTATCCTATCCTATCTATCAGTTCCGGCATAGCAGTCTACGATAACGCCAAAACAAGCACGCTCTCCTACTATATACACACACAATGTATGCGTAAATAGTAAATAGCTTATATTAGCACTATTCTATATTGTATATTATATTATTATTCTCATACTATATTTAGTAAATTCCTCAAGTTTTTAATCAATTTCTAACGTATTTTATTCAAACTTTTCTCTACCAATTTGCATCTGAATCGCACTCATTTTTATAGCATACTTGTGTGAGTAGCTGAAATACATACATATGCATTAGGGATTCAATCTCTGAAAACACAGTGTAGCACAACTGTGTTTATTTTACCAAAAATAATTCAACTTTATACGAAATGCAAACAGTTTTTGTTTATCAGAATTCATTTTCAAAATTTTGCGAGCAATGATTAAAAAAACAGGTAAAAATGCTCTAGTCGAGAAAGGTCGATTAGAAGATACCCTGAATGCAGATGTTGTACAAATATGAAAACGATTTAAACACAGGTTATAGTGGTATTGGTCTACATTCTCTGAGATCGATGTGTTCACACAGACGGACAGACGGGCGGACGGACGGACGGACATTGCTAGATCGACTCATCTGTTGATCGAAGATATTTCGTTTTGCCCATTAAGCACTTTTGCACAACTTCATCATACACTTCTTACTCACTTACATTGGGTTTAAATTGATTTTAAAATCGACATAGAAGTCTAAAACCATCTCATGAATGGTGATAAACATGTTAAGCATTTATAAATTCATTGAAATATTATATTATATTTATTTTTTGAATACCTGCTTGGATATAGCTGCTTTAAAATTTTCGAAAACTGTTTTTTTATTTATTTTTGTCTTGAACTTAATGCTGTTTGCATTGCCTTCAAGCACACATAGAAAAAAATTTGAGTACACGCAACGATTTGGAATTCAAATTTCGAATTATGCGAAAACCAAAAAAAAAATAAACAAACCAAGCACATCAAGCAAACAATAGCACAGAAGTTTAATAATCACACAAAAAGCGTTGGTTCGAATGAGTCTCAGCTTCAGTTGCTGACTTTAGTAACTTTTTTTCAAATATATTTTTTGGCTATTTGCCTGCTCGTTCGCTGTTTTGCTGTTCGCTGTTCGCCGTTAGCCAGTTCGTTCGCCAGTTGTCGTATGCGTTGCGTTGTCGCACTGACAGCAGCAGCAGCTAACAACACGCTGCTTCAAGTTCCCGGGAAAAACTAAACTGTTGTTACACTTGATGCATGCGTTCTAGCAGCGACACAGTCAACGCCATTGCCACTGCCACTGCCAGTACATAGTACACAGTCGACGCTCAACGTTCGCCAGTCGACGGTTGGCAGTCGCAAGGCGTAGACGCCACACGAGTGCCATGCCGAAGCACAGCGCAACGAGCAAGCGAGCACCGCACGAAGGTGCGCAAAGGGTAAGCCATATTGCGCCACAAAGGGGGGCCGAAAGCGCCACAAGTGCATGCTACACGCACAAAAAATATCCTTTCAATATTTGTAAATCTCATCATATAAATTAAATACACCTTGATACTAACTAATTTATTAAAAAAAAAAGAAATTACTTCCTCTTATCAACTATAAAAATAAAATCTTTTTTATTTTTTGTATTTCGTAAATCAGTAATTTTTGCTCATTTAAGATGCGAACACTGCTGCTTGTGGAGTATGGCGATTAGCGGTTTTATATTCTGTTTGTTCTCAGTGCATTTTCGAGCCGCTGAAAGTCGGCCGTTCAGCAAAAAAAAAAGCAGAAAAGAATCAGCAAAAAAGCGAAATTCACATAGCAGCTGGCTGCCGACAGCTGTGGCCAACTGGGCTGGGGAAATGTCGCTGTGAAAGCTTCTTTCCTTCGAGAACGAGATGCTGAATGCCCGCTTGTCTCGACGGTTCGCATAAAAGTATGCAAAGCTTTTTGGCAAAGCTCTCAGCGTTCGTGAAAATGCAACAGCCTCTTATATACATCCGTATATAGATGCCACGCACCCTTCTACTAACGGGGCAAAAGTCAGAAAGAAGAGGTGCCAACAGAACATGGTCTCCATCTACTTGAGAAGGTATCAAATTTGTAGTTGCTTATATTTTAATGTTTATAATCTTAAGTGGCATAGTATTTATTTATTGGGGCAGGAAATAGTAATAAAACTAAACTAATTATTTTGTGCTGATAGATATCTATGCATATTTATACGTTTCGTACGTGTTATATTTTATATTACATATATATGCCATTTGGTTGAGTGTGTGCTATATATGCACATACACTATTTCCCAGGTATAGGTATGTGCATAAATAATCAAGTTAATACACACTTTGAGTCAATGGATTTGTGCAATTATGAGCTCTTGTTTCAATTCCCATACCGTTTCGATGAACATTATATGTTCATAATTGAAAAGAGAATCGAGTAAAAATTGATAGAATGGGTTTGATAAAATTAAGCAAATTATAAATAATATATATTCTTTGCTTTGTTAATTTTTTACTGAACAAACTATATGGGGGATTGAAATGACGGATAAGTAGGCGAGACTGGGGACAGAAAAGCACAAACACAAGACTAGAACCGTTTTGTGGCATAGCCAAATGTATTTTAGGTGACTATAATCAAAATAATAATGATAATAATACTTTCCGGTCTCTGGACAGCACAGTGTAGACTAAGAAGTCACCTATCTAAGCAATTGATAGTCAACAGCGAACTCTGCCGAGTTTGTGACAATGAGAAAGACTCCTCAAAGTCCATAATATTAGCTAGTAAACTATGTAGTATCCTAGGGAAAAGATATAAGCTCACAAGGGGGCCCAATTAATCTAAAAGTTCGCACTGCGTAAAGTCCTCAATAATACTAATAACCTTATGTTATCAAGCGATTCATAATAAAATAAAAGCTTTTGCACCTGCCAAGCTACCAGCTCACAATTGAGAATGATAAACTTGTTTGATTGATTGAGTGATTGATGGGCTCTGCTAGTCGGACACTTTCATATTTAATATTTAATATTAATTAATATCCTAAAGTCTAAAGTTAGATATTGTAAAGAACTTCCTATTTGCATACATACTTAATAGAAATGGTATAAATCCATGGGGAGTAGTGAATCAGGGCGGAGGGGGGGTCTTTGGAGAGCTATTTGGCCGCATGTTTGAATACCTGCGTTAGTTTGCTTGCTGTCCAGCCATCTAGCTGTTCATAATTGCAGTGTCATAAATCCTTTTAATTAGGTGATAAACAGGTCGTATATATATTAGGGACACAGCCCATTTTCAATTGCCACAAGGGATGTGGTGCCGTCAGCTTATTCAGCTGCAGCATCCATGTGTCGAGCTTAGCTCTTGGATTTTGATGTCGCTGTTGCTGTTGCTATTATTTCTTTTGACTCTTTGTCTGGGTGACATAATGCGCTTATCGCAACGCCACGTTAATAAAATGGCATTCAAGCCGCACTCCCAGCATTTGTGGACTGGCTTGATTTGCACACAAACAATAACAGCTACGATAATGGCTGAATGTAGTATGTGCGATTGTGTGTATATATCAACATATGTATATATTCATGATTTGATAACTTGACGTGCATTACAAGTGCATTTGACGGGGTCACATTGCGTATGCGTAATATGCGCATGACCAGATAATAGTTTATAATGTGTGCATGTGTCATCGTTACACTGAGAAAAATATGTACTATCAAATACAAATGCTGAAGGTGTAAAATTTCATGACACTTTTCTTCAAATTTACAAAGAATCTTTTCAAAATATGATAGTTGGCATTTCTACTTTTTAGAGATAAAAGAATAGAAAATATTTATGAAAAAATAGGTGTCATGTGTCATATTTCTGAAAAATAAATTTAAGTTTAAGTGGATAAAAAATAGAAAAGTTGCATACAACTGTTTATCAACAACAAACTCTAACTGTTGTGGTCTCGGTCTGTCAACACTCTGTCAATCAGGTTACACTAATTTCAATATGTATTGGTATATATACATATATATAGTATGGGATCTAATCGCCTAGATTTTCGTTACAAATATTTATACCCATAATGTATTGCTATGAAATTTTAAAATTTGCACTTGGTAAACTCATAAGCTAATATGTATTTACGGGTGGGCAGCAAATATTTAATAGTAATTGGCGCAACAGTCGCTAACTCAATCAAAATAGTGGACTAACAATGGCAGTAGCAACTGCAAAATCAACAACAAACAAATATTTAAAGTGACAATAGTCGGGTAAAAGCAAATTAATTGTCATTGGACAGTGACAAACACAAACTGCAACAGATGTCTGACACTGGCGGCGACACCACAAATTCGCGATGTGGCACGTGCCGCCTGACTGCCTGCCTGACTGCCTCTCTGCACGAATTCAGCAAACAGTTAAATTAACCATCGATTTTCACCGCGGCCAGTTTGAGACAACCACTAAGTATAAGTTCTAATCTTGTGGCATTCATTTCATTGGTTGTCCCTACAATTTCAATTACGAATTGTAAGAGATTTCTTTTAAGAAGTACACAATACTGTAAGCTGTTGATTAATTACTTGATTTAAGCATGAAAATGTTACTCTTTGTTGCAATATTCTTTAATTTATACTTTATAATTTCTTGATGTAAGCATGCAAATTTAATTTTTTGTAGGAATATTTTTTAATTTATTCTTATTTAAAGTCCTTATTCAATGCTGCAAACTTTACTCTTTCTATGAATATGCTCTAATAAAGCTGTTTCAATTAAATACCCGTTTAACAGCAAACCATAGTTTTCAGTATTGCTCAACTCCATTTTTACACGAGTCTTTATCTACCTGCAGTGCATGATTTTCAACGATATAGGAATAAATAAACTTTTAAGCCGCTTACGGCTGGAAGGATGATTCAATAAAAAAATTCAGTGATTGTCCAAAATACGCTCTTCTAAATTATTTTTTTGTGCTGGGCTTAACAATTTTTGTACGGATGGATTGTATTCGTATCTGATCAGTATACGCAAAAGTTCACAGGTATATATAAATGGGCTCTTAGTCCATAAGTTAATACGTACTCCCATCACTAGAAATATAGCTGTAGTGTCATGTACAGAAAAGTATCTGAAATAATCGAACTCACATTTCAATTATCCTGATTATAACTCTTTAGGCGGCGGAGAAATAAACACGAAGCTGTATCGGTAATTAAGTTTATTTAACAAGTTGCTAACAAAGTGGGCAACGGAAGAGTGTCTCCAAAACTTGCAAAAGTGTGTGTGACTTTATGTGTGTGTGTGTGTGTGTGTGTGTGTGCTTGAGTTATCGCGCCTCGGTCTGCGTGCGTGCGATTGTTTGCATTGGTCTGCCACTAAAATTTCAATTAATACTTGTGTACCCATGTACGATGTGGTGCTGCGCATACCAAAGGGCCCAGCCGAGCAGAAAACGCTACAATCAAGAGCAATATAAAGAGTAACGAAAATAGCAGCAACATCAACAGCAACAACAGCAGCTCCCAAACACTTTAAACTGTTGACATTTGAACAAAAAACAACTACAACAAGTTTTGTTTTTGTTCGCAGCCTATTGAAAATGGAGATGTGCCCGTGATGGACTCATAATTTTATTTCAGATAAAAAGCATATATATAAATATATTTATTGAAATATTTGAGTAGTTAAAAAACGAGCACTAGCAAACAAGTCAAAAGTAATTTTAGAGATATTGTCAAGCTATCGTTATATTGGCGTCGTGAGATTTGCAACAAAATGTGACCATCTCTAATTCGGGACGCCCAAAAAGTGGGGGAGGGCATTCACAGCCACAGCGGTTAAGATAGCAGACAGCTTTTGGGACGGGCTGTAAATTGTGAACCACAGAACGACAACGCAACAAAACCAGAAACAGAAACAAAAACACAAAACCAAAAAAAAAAAAAAAGAGCAAAAAACAAAAGAGAAAAAAGGTCAAGCAAAAGTGGTAGCTGTTGTTGTTTAAGTTAATTTGAGCAACAATAAAATAAATTGCTCAACGCTGTTGCCAAAATTTTGATTGGGTTTCGCAGGCAAAGTGCGACTAAGACGACGAAGAGGTGGCGATCAAAGGTCACGCTGCTTAAATGTTCATCTTGCAGCCAGAGTATCTATCAAATGCGGGTATGTGTGGTTATGTGTGTGCGCTTAAGTGTGCATATACATATAAGTAAAATTCTGTTAACCCAAATACTCCCCCAACCATCGCAGCCAGGTCGCAGCAACCCTTTCGCCTCGTGTCGTGTAAGTGCCAGACAGAAAGCAAAAAGCCACACGCAGCCATAAAAGCCAGTTATGTATAAAAGTATCTATTAATGTATGGGGCTGTGTGTGCTGGTGTGCGTATGTCTGTGAAATTAAATATGCATGTGGCTGTGCATGTGTGTGGGCGTGTTAGGAGTTGAAAGCGTTATTATGTGCTCATAAATATCTAAAGCAGAAGCAGAAACAGCAGCAGCAGCAGCAGCCTCAGCAGCAGCAGCAGCTGAACAATAACAAGAGCGACAACAAGAAACAGGGGGCAGAAGGCGGTATGAAAAGCCTTTAGCGCTTCATTTGATGCCATTGAAACATTTTGTGTTGAAATTTGCAAAAGCTATGTCAAGACTAGAGTACTAATTAACTGTTGTTGCTGCAACCAGCTGTGGCAGCCGAGCAGCAACAACAACAACAACAACAATCACAATGAATACCAAAAGAACTCATCAATCAATCATCTTCATTGTCTCATTATCATTACCATGCCCAAGCTCTGGCCCTGGAACTAACGCACACACACACATACAGGTCTAACAAACAGCACAGCCTCTCTATCTGCCCTTTCCATCTTCGTTGGCGACGTCATCTTACAACTTCCATTACCATCCAAGCAACAGCAGCAACAGCAGCAGCAGCCCAGGAGCGTAATCAAGAAGGTGCCCCAAGAGCCAAGGAATGAACTCATTCAACTGAACCATTTTTTCCTTGTCAAAATCTGCAAGATACATGATTTCATCTGCTGACTGCATTTTATACAACACACAAAGTTTTCTGTATACATTTGTGAATGTATGCCTGCAAGCCTATCCACTAATTAGAAAAAGTGCCAAGCAAGTTAAAGTTGTTTTAAAATTAAGAACCGTCAAACATTCATTTTTTCTTTTGCTTTTTGAAATTATGATATGCACTGCACTATTTGTGAATGCACCAAATTATATTGCCAATCAGTAAAATGCAGTGAAATGGACTGCATAATTAAAGGAATGCTTTGAATGTTTTATTTTTTTTTTTGGTTTGTATGTGGCATGTGTGGCATGTGTGTTGCAGCTGCAAAATGAACTAGCTTCAAGGAATCTGCTTTGTCATTAGTCCAATTGAAATTAACTAATGAAATTTTACTGCTCAATGAAATGTTTGCTAACCACTATTAAATATGCAAATATTTGAGTTGCATATATTGGGATTAATATGGACAAGAAAATGAAGTTTCCAAAGTGTAGAAGGTATTACTGAAACAAATTTTATTCTTGTTGCTGTCCCTGGTTTCCCAGTAAAACATCTAGTATGGAAACTGACAATTTTACATTCCATATGGATAGTGAATCGCGAATGATAGGCGCTTGAAGCTTGGCAGCAAGTATTATTTTTCAAATATTGGAAAATGCCTGCAGCTCAACACCAAATTCGATTTAGCGTGTGTCCCAAACAAAGACAGGTATTTCAGTATGTTTTTGTAAATAAATTAGTTTTGACGTTGGTTATTGTTAGTGCGTTGATGTTTGTACACTATATATATGTATATATATATACAAATACCTATATATATTTGAGTGCCTGTGCATAAATTGAAATAAAATTGAATTGCAGCATCAGACATTTAACGTGGTCATAGATTTTATGAAACGTTTGCCTAACAACAACATCAAATCCAATTACAAATAGAAGCAATGTCAAAAAGCCAGCTATATGCCACATAATTCAATAAAGGTCGAACACGTATGCGACTGTTATTGATCCAATTAATGGTCAGTTGACTCTAAATGCGTTTTAGCCGCTCTCAACAAGAGCTCAGCTCTTGGCATCTGTTGAGTCTCGTTGACAGCATAGTCTGCACAAGCACGTGGAACATCGAAAAGATTCAATAATTCGATAAATTGTAAGCCGATTTTTGTGTGGCTTTTGAGGAGATTTCGCTGTTAGCCGAGCAGATATGCCATTCGATAATCAACGATTTTCCATTTTCTAAAATGCGTTTGTTATTTTGAATATTTTTCTTACTTTACTTACATATATTATTCTTATTATATACCCTTATTTATTTATGCATATACTTTAATTATTAGTGCATATCTGCTAGAAGACGATTTGAATTTTCTATTCAATTTTATTTACATTTTCCTTAAAGTATTTAAACTAAACTAAATAATAAAAAGTAATATCCAAACAATAAGCAATCATATTTGAACTAATTATGTTATTATATTAATGCGGCTAATCAGATTACTTGCTGTTCTGCGTTTTTTTTTTGTAAGACTTTCAGCTTCTTGGCTTGGGTAGCCTCTGCATTTGTTAATTAAAACTTCGCCTTTCCCTCTCATATTTCTGTGTATTTGCAATCAAACTTACATTGTAATTGCATTGTATCTGGTCGTCATATTCTCAATGGCCATTGTCACTGCCCCTTGCTATATGTGAAACCAATCTACCAATACAACAACAATTCACCAAGCGACCTCCATGTTTTTTTTTTGTGCGCCAGCTAATCATTGAAATTTTAATTGAATGTTTGTGCGTTGGCAACGGCATAAATAACCAACAATTTCAGCCCACCGAAGCTGCATATACTCTTTAATTTAACAAACTGTTACTGTCACCATAAAAGTGTTGGACAATAATTAATAGATTGTTAATATTTTTTAAAAACTCTGCTTATAATTTTCTTGGACATACAACTAATAAATCTCAGTCCCATCTCTTCAACAGAGAGACTCATATAAGTTATCATAGTTTTGTAGCGTAGAGTCCCCAACTTTAAGTGTAGATGAGTGACAATATTTTTTAACATTTTGGGAACATTGCCACAGGCTTCGTATCCTTGAGGTCTCCAGACACAAAGCATGCCCAACCTGTGGCAAACAGTTTAAGACCAGCGGCAAAACACCGAACTTGCTCGAACTCTGTAATTATTTTAAAAATCCTTTGAAAAGAGCTGCGTTCCCAGGGACTACCAGCTGTCAGCTGGATGACAAATATAGTATACTCATTGCGGCATATTGAAAGGGCGTGGCAACAATTTGCGCTGCGCCCGTAAAATTCATTAAATGAAAGCGAAATCAATTGAGTGTAAAGTTTTATTGATATACGACGTACAAATGGATTTATTCATATGTACTAATATGCTTGTGTGTTCATATACCTGTATTTATATATACACTACGAAAATGGAGACATGCTTTTAAAGCAAAAAATGTCCTAAAAAATAAACAATCGTTGAAAATATTGACTTGCAATCGAGGGACGCGTTCTGTTTGCTAAAGAAACGATTTTTAAAATTGTATACACATTTCTATCAGAAACCCTTTTCCCATAATCTGATATACATTTTATACTTTTACTTATACTTTTTTTCGAGTGTATATATCATTCTGTAGCTATTCAGCGTGCATACGCAACGTTTACGCAATGTTTAACGAGCACCAATGAAATTTTTATGAGAGCTTCATAAAATTATTGTAAAGCCGGCCAGCTGTAATGTGTGTATATATATATATATATATGTGTGTGTGTGTGTGTGTGGAAAATTGGGCTTACCTTAATAATTCAATGCTCAAGCGAAGCATTTAAATCGCATGAAAATTAATCACGCGTCGTCTTAACCGCAGTCTGAAACAATTTTACACTTGCAACACAGTTTATATCATCTTATCAAACGCACACACACACACACACACACACACACACAAATATATATATAGATAGACACATACGCAAACACATACGTGTGAGAAAAGTATCATTAAAAATTTATTCAGAGTTTATTATGATTGAACTGTTTCCATTTGGCATGTGGCACCCGCACAACATTAATATAATCCCAGCGCAGAGCGTCAGCAAAACAAACCAGACAGTCGGACTCGGTTGAACTTATGCATGTACAACTGTACACACTACACATATCCATAGATGCATAGATAGATAGGTGGATGGATGGGTGGAAGGTTGGATGGTTGGATTGATAGACAGACAGCCACACGCAGACTTCATTTACATGCTGCACACAAAGGCAGAGCTGGCAGAGATGACACAGAACAAAGCGAACGAGCATTGGCTCCAAATGGACACATACTAGTGTCAGTAAGCGATAAAGGGAGAGAGAGAGAGAGAGTGAGGGAGAGAGAGAGAGAGAGAGATAGATAGAGCAAGCAAAAAGCCAAACAGGCGACATATAAATTTAAATCGCTGTTGCTCAGATGTTTGCGAATCGAAGACTAACTAAACTCACCAGATGTGAGGAATTTTATAAATTTTGAAATATTTATTTAAGTTTAAGTATTTAATGCAAAAACAGTTATAACAATTAAAGGTTTAGCTCAGTGCAGTTTTGCTGCCGACTTATGGAGTATGGAAATTGAAGCGGAAATAATGTTGCATGTCAGGCACGTCTATGTCTTCCACATGCAGCTAGCGTACATTAGTGTACATGCATGCATATATGTATATATACACACAGATGTACACACAGATGTACACACAGATGTACACACAGATGTACAGACAGATGCATATGCATGCATGCAGCCTACATTGATTTGCATGTAAAAAGATGTGATTGTTCTGCTGTGCCAGTGAGCATCACAAAGACTGGGCGGGCGTGAGCGGGTGACGGAGTGGGGGCGTGGTCTGGTGCAAGGTCGTGGCATAGTCACACACTCTGACAAATCCATTTAAGCTTCGCCGAGTTTTTCCAGCATCCATTGCGTACTCACTCTTCAGCAGTCCTTGTGCAGCGTGGCCAGAGTTGAATTGTGTGTAAAAAGACTCTAATACTCTGTTACCGAAGCAAGAAGAGTATATTGTTTTTGTGGAAGGTCCGTCGTGGTGTGTCGGTAAATCGACAACACTTCTATATGATATAAAACTAGCGCAGTCAAACTTAAATTGTAAATTCATTAAATGGTCCACTAATTAAATTACAATCGCTCCAAAACTTTGGAAATTGTACTCCAAAAATCGCGTAAGACTTTATCGACTACTGTTTAAAAGCTAGGTTTACCACATCTGAAAGGTAATTTATTGATACCACATCTACTAATGAACTTTTTATATCCGCATTAAGGTACGACGCAGTCGGCTAAGTTAAAATGCAATTTTCTCACTTGTTGAAAATTAGATTTCAGCTCAGAATTTCAACAGGCAACGCAGCAGAGGAGCAAATAAAATCAACTTGCATCCTATTTAGTGGACCAATTGCTCGTTGCTGGTTTGCATTTCCTTTTTTTTAAATGCGATTTGCTGCTTCAATGCTGTCAATTGAGGTAGTTGTGTGTGTGTGTGTGTATGTGAGTAAGGTTCAAGATAGTCCTGTTGAGCAGAGCTATCTGTTGCGGTTTTTCCTCAATAATTGTTCTTGCTTATATCGATAAAGCGTTCAGCAATAAATCAACTACATATGTACTATATACTCTCATTTTTTCTCTGTTGAGCACCCAACTTGGTAAAAATATTGCTTCAGCCACACAGTTCCATAAAATCCATGGATAATTTGGTTTTGCTCCTCAGAGAATCGGCTTTACAAAAAGTGGTTAACACATTGAAAAGGTTTTTCAAAAATTACCTCGATGCCGTTTTCATTTCACTCTTCAGTTATTTTTAAGGTTATTACGAGTTTTTCACTTTTATTATAGCCATAACCGTTGATACGAAGCATTTGATTTGGCTTTCTAGATTGCAGTAAATTTAAGCAGGTGCAATCTTAACCAACATTTGCTTGTAGCCCTAAAACCAAACCAAAAAGTTAGCTCTTTTTGTTTGTTTCTGTCTGGGCGTTAATTCAATTGTCGTTTTCATGGCCAGTTTCACAATTACGAGCTGGAAATTAAGCACATTACTGTCTTGCTGCTTCAGCACATTGCACAGCATGTGGGCCATGCAAATTTGTCCAGCAGCAGCTATCAGGGCGCGCTCCAGCTTGCTACTTATGTCGCTTCTGGCCACTTGGCCAGCTGACTGACCAACTGTCTGACTGCTGAGTATGTCTGCCTTGTTGGGATTGCTGTGAGCTGAGAACTTTGCCATCAAAATGACGCCCATTGTTGGAATTGCTTGCAAAGATGCATCAGCTTCTAAGCAGATAATCAATGTGTACAATACTTTTATGACATCAATGACCTTAAAGCTTTTGAACTTTTACGAATATTTGAAAGAGTTTTGCTAAAAACAAAAACATTTATTCAGGTTTTTATTATCATCTTAATTACGTTAAATAACCGGTGCGTATACGCAATGTCGGTTGAATGGCTCCTTGGCCGGTTGCTGTCAGCTGGCAACCGTAAAAGGCACTTTTTGCAGTTACACAGCTCAGATCTAGAATCGGACATTCTTTGTTGGTTTGAATTGAGCTAGTTGGACACGGCCGAACGTCAAATGACCCTTGAGATGCCAAAGTTTGTCAGCTATGCCTGCTATACAGCAGCGCTGTGCCTGAGATTAAATACCAAGGGGCAATCAACGCATGCCAAAGCGTCTGTCAAGCGTCCTAAGTTACATGCACCATGGTTAGCATGAGGATGTCATCGAAGCGTTAGCCAGACGGAAACACTGAACGAAGCAAATCAGGAAGGATGCTACTGAAATTCCTAACAATACTTTGACATTTCATTTCACTTGGTGCCCACAGCCACGCCCCCAGCAACGAGCAGCAGAATCAGCAACAGAAAAATAGGCAGCAGCAGTGTACAGTCAGTCATTCAACTGAACAAAACTGAACAAACCACATGCACAGCGATAACATTGAATTCTAGCTGTCGTTTCGACATCTGCAATGAATTTATTTTGCCCTGTTGTTGCCACGCCTACAACTTGGCAAGCATTCCTTTGGCTTTGCCACTGCCCTTTTGTATTCCCTCGCTGTACAAATATTATTAGATCTGCAATGCATTACGAAAAGCCAGACATGCACATCTGTTTCTTTAATATATGTACATATAAGATTATAATATATATATAACAGTCATATAAACCAACCAGACACGAACAACTAATTTCTATTTAATTAACCTGTTACAGCTTAGAGTAAGTGAAAACATTCAAAATATTATATATGTAAATGCAAAGAGAAAACACTCAACAAAATAACATTTAACAATTTTTAGTACTTTACGAGTGGGCTTCAGCTGCTGGACAACTGGGCAACCTGCATTTGAAATTGAAGGGTATTCAGTCTTTAACAATGGCGCTTGGTGTACTTCTCTGTGTTTTTTTTTGTTTTTTTTTTGCTTTCTCATTTGAGCGTGTTTTTGTTTGGCATACTTGACTAAGTAAGCAAATTGTTTAAGATTGACAGCTGGCCGGGGTGCAAGCCACAGAAGCCCGCTATAACATTATGCCAAGCTGGACCCCTCGCTCGCTGGCACTTACAATCGATGTGATTTGAATGCTGTAATGAGGCCAGTGCCTGTCCGGGCTGCAGACTCCAGGCTCCAGGCTCCAGGCTCCATGCTCCATGCTCCAGGTTCAAGACCAGTGCCTGTGACTGTCCTTCTCTTACACAGTTCTAGATGGCGGCAACGTTGCCAATAAATTTCAGCGCCATGATTCATCATTTTGTTGTTGTTGGTTTTCTCGCTTCCTCCATGGCAGCGCAGAGCAAGCTGATGTTGCGAAAAAGGACAACTTGGAGAGAGAAGAGATTTGCACCATGTGCAACTTTGTGGCACATTTTGAGTACTCCGTCTTATGCGTGCCATGCATGAGAGCTCCTCTGCACTTTGGTTGTTTATCGGAAAAACTAAGAAATTTATAAGAATGTATATAATGAAACATTAAACCAGTTAAAGTATTTGGGAAATCATGTTAAAATCTCTTATTTTTGCAAAATAAATGAAATTATTTCCAACATTGAAGAGTTTTCTGTGCCATCAATATTTTACGGCTTCCTAATTTTAAAGGCTGCTGATTAAGCCCAACCATTTTGACAGGTAAACAAATTTCACAACAAAAAAAAAAGAAAAAAGAATTGGCACTGTTTTAAATCAGTCGATGAGAGTTGTGGGTAATCAACAAGTAATACGCATAAGCAGGATGCGTGTTGCTCCAGGAACTGTGGCAGTGGGGCAAGATAACGATGTTGTTGTCAGGCTGCGTCCTGTGACTTGAGTTATGTATGCCATGTGGCATGGAAGCAACAGCAACAGCAGCAGCAGCAACAGCATCGAAAGCGAAACAACAATCGATTTTCTTGGCTTAAGTCGAGTAAAACTCAACCTTAAAAAAAATGCGCTTAAGTTTTATTGTATTCCAATCTCATTAACTTCTTTTATTATTATTTGTATTTTGCTCGCTGCTATACCTCGTTCTCGCTTTCTCCCTCTCTCTCCCTCTCTCTCTCTCTTTGTCTCTCTATTCCTTCAATCTCTATCCTTCTCTCTCACTCCCCCTATCTTGTTCTTCTCTATATCTGTGAGCATTTCTGTTTTCGTTGCTGCCTTCGCATTTGCTCCAATTTACGCTTGTCCTTTTTTATACTCTTGCAGAGGGTATAATAATCCTGTCATCAAGTAGATAACGCATCGAAGACAACGATTTCGACTTCATAAAGTATATATAATCTTGATCAGCACCAATAACTGAGTCCAAATCCGATATAGTTGCTAAGAATGTATGACATATGCACATTGTAAGATGAGTTGTTTGAGTGAAAAGAATTTGGGTTTGTCAAGATATCGTAGCCAAACTGATTACTTCAGTTATTACACTTATATATGCGTTATCAGACGACTCTAAAATATAGCAGCCATACTACGAATTTATCGAACGATGAGTTATTGAATGAAAAACTAATTTGTGTACTGGAATATGCGAAGTAAAGTTCCTATGAAAGGATGACTATATGAAATATAGCATATGGCAATCGTATGGTTTTTCAAACTAACAATTGGGTGTATGTTTTGTACTGATTGGGTATCAAATCTTCGGCTTGGTTAAAATGCTGTTGTTTGTGTTGATGCTGTTGCTGTTGCTGTTCCTGACTGTTGATGGCAGCGAGCTCGGCAGCTGCGCTTGACACAGGCTGCCAACAAAATTGTGCGATTGTGTCTCTCTCTGTGTGTGTGTGTGCGTGTGTGCGTGTGTGTGTGTGCGTGTGTGTGTGTGTGTGCGTGGGAGTGTGCGTTCAAATAAAATCGCATAAAATAAAGCAATATCCTTCACTTATTTGACATTTTGGGGCAACATTAATGAGGCTTGTTGCCGCTCGTATTTGGTGTTGGGGATGTTTTTGTAGTTGTTGCCCGCTGTTGGCTTCTTTTGGTCTTTGGCCACATTTTGGCATCTTGACATCTTTTGGGCATCTGTCGGGCTCGACGGCCGTGCACATAAATCGGTTGCTTTGGGCCGTTTTAAATTCAATAAATATGTCAATCTGATGATTAATGAGCCGCCATCATGACCATGACAAAATGAATCGAAAATCAGGCAGATTTACGTTAAGCTGCACGCCTGCCACTCTTGTATTAACCATACGCCCACAAGCATTTGCACTCATTTCAAAATTAGTCATCAATAGCAGCCTGAGCCGATGTGCCTCCGACCCACCCCCGATCATCGTCCACCAACCCCCGGACTGCTCTCAATGGCTGCATATTTTGCATTTTGATTGACTGTACCGCGTCGCGTCGCCTTGCCCAAGTCCCCGACATCATTAACGGTCGCCAGTGTCTTACACTTGGTCCTTGCCTGTTGGTTAGTTGCGGCTTATGACAGCCTCAATATTCGTGATGTCAGCCAACACCAACTGTTTGCACAGCCACTGCCACTGCCACAGCCACATCCCTATACTTATTCTCATTCCCAGTCTCAGTCTCATTCCCATCGCTATTCTCATCGTCATTCTTATTCGCATGGCGGCTGGCAGTTCTACTTGCTTGACTTTTGTTGCATTTTGCATACTGTACTTTAATTTGCATAATCTTAAGCCTTTGCACTCGCCGGGGGATTTCAGAGGACACGCCCAATGTAAGGGATTTGAAACACACACACATACTTATAAATGTATGTGTATACGTGTACATATATGTATATATGTGTGTCTACATTTCAATTTAAGCTGCTGGTTGTTGTGTTCATAATCACATTACATACAACATACAAAAGCATCTGAACATATGCAACAGCAGCAGCTAAAGTTTGTGGAACGTGCCTATATATGCTACATGTGTCTTTATGCATCTGGGTAACTATCCATATACCTATGTACATATGTTCAGCCCACTCTCATTCATCTGTCATTGGAGACTTGTGAAACTTATATCAATTATCAATTATAACCAATTTGGACAGAAATATATTTGGTTACATGTAATTTAGTTAAACAGTCAAGAATTAATCCACCCAAAGGCGAATACCTGATTAGCGTTTGTATATGTTGGGATGTCATTTTCATTCTTTCTTTTAAACATTTTTAAATAATACTAACTTTGCACACTCAAATGTAAGCAGGTGTGGAAATGCTCTTACTTCTTATTGCCGGCACAGGCACTGAATACACACGGAAAATGCGTGCGCCTGTTGAGAGTAATAAGATCAATCTTAGAATATGTTTTGGATAATTCCTTGAGTGTTTCTTATCCGATCTTGAGGAAAATTGTACAGTTAAATCGATATAGATTGCTATGCGGTGGCAGTTATCGGGCCGTCCTTAACTTCAGAATATGCTCATGTCTATGGCGTAAGGAGCACATCCACATGCACCTGGACATGCACACGAACATTCACACACAAATGCACTTTGTGGTGCACGACTAGCTGGCAAAGCTGATTAGTTGCCCATGAGATTAATAGAGCTGGGAGAGCCCATGCACATGGGGCGGGGTCTGGGAAGGCACATTGCGTGGCGAAAGTAGCTACTTGCAGACGTCTTGTGTGTTGTGTGTGCTGTTGCCAGTGCCGCTTTGTAAAGTATTTAGATGCCTCCATTGTTTTGTTGCTTTGTGTTTTCTGTGTTGCACATGAAGGACGTCGAATGTGGGCGCAGACTGACTTGCGGCAGACCCTTGGGTGCATTCGGCAAATTTACTGAGCCATGGCTCAGTTCTGCTTTGTTAGTTTTCAATCAAGACTTGTTTATCAATGTTGCATGCCACAAAAGCTAATGGCTAATAATAAGCGCGCTGCCAACGGGCCGAAGCTTAGTGAAATGAAAAGTACAAGCCAAAGGAAATCTCAGCATCAATCAATAGCGAAAAAGCAATGTGCACACAAGGGAGTCCAGAGTTCGTGCTCCATGCGCAATTTAGTGAAGGTTGCAGGACGCAGTCTACATTGCGTATACGCCACGGATGCGTCATGCTGTAATTCTCCTTGTTGTGTTGGCAGTCGACTTGGGGCACATATATTTTTAGCACTGACCTCTATTTCGCACATATTTGGCCCCTTTCCCATCTATTGGCATTCAAATGCAGCAGCTCCTATTCCACATATGACAGCTCTACTGAAATACTGGCCAACATTTTCAGCACAAATACAATGGCCACGTCGCGAATACAACAAAGAGATACTTTCCTATCTAACAACGGTGTGTTGCCAACTATTTCTAACCCAATTTTAAGCAGAGCCAAAATCGCTTTGTCTCACAATTGTGTCTTCTAGGTAAATTTATTGATTTGCTGCTCTTATACTTTGACACCGAAGGCATCGTAGTATATTGGTTTTTGTGCATTGTCTGTTATCCTGTCTGTTTGTCCGTCAGTCTGTCCATCTGCCTGTCTGTATGAACGCAACTTTTTTCGACAACCTTATAAATAGAGACTTGAAATTTGCAACATATCCTGGTCGACGCCAGGTCAGAAAATGTGTCAAAATTGGGGCGCTACGTCTACTAGGAGGTTAGGAAATCGATAAGAGCCGTCAGATTTGGTATGTAATTTACTTGTAGCCGCATTTAAGAAACAAAATTTATTAAGCCTATACTAGCAATTTTAAAGGCAAACTTGGAGGATTAGATTAATAGGAATCTCCTTCAAGGATCGGTATATCTTGGATACAGGGTGGCGGCACTATCATCAGATAGTATTAGTTATGAAATGATTCACTAGAAGCATTTTAAAATACAAACCACTTTTTTATACGAACTTATATTTTCTATAGTATCGTACTATTACTCCACCACTGAAGGGCTGATGCCATCCTGGACACTAAAAGCACACCTTAATTTCAGCCCTTTATGAATGCATATATTTTATAGCTAAATAACATTAACATCTTTAAGAAACTGCCTCCTTAGTAATGCATATCCATTCTTTTCTATATACGGATTGCAACGATAAGAAGTGTGTGATATTAACACATTAACTTAATAGTAACAAGTTTTCTTCTAGGGGTGATATGCAGTCATTATTCGTTTTGAATGTTCTTGATATTCCAATAAAATTGTGATTGAAGAATTATGTTTTGTTTCTAATATAGAAAAAACGCATTTTATTCACATTTTCGTATTCATATTTTATTTTAGTTATTTTTAGTTTTTTTAAGTTAAGCTTCAACTTTGTTCATTATCGATTTGAGCGTTATCTTTGAAATCTGTGTAATCCTTACAGCTGCATATACCCTTTGTAATACCTTGAAAACGGTACCACAAAAATAAATCTAAATCCAAATCCAAATGGAAAGCAATTGGTCTCGAGTTGTGCTGCGGCGCAGCTTGAAACAATGGGAAATCACAGCGGCGTTTTATGGCAGCACGCACCAGTACACACACACACACACACAAACACACACACACACACACAGACACGCACATACAAACACACACACGCACATTCACGCACGCACACAAATATACGCACAAAATGACGTAGAAAGTTTCCCGGAATTGTGGCTGTGGCAAAAGTCGGTTACACTTTGTGAAACAAATAGAAAATAGGCGAAACCGATTTTGGGCAGATTTCGTGACTGTTAGGTAGTATTCAATTAATTATTGTCAAATTAAACGTAAAATATCAAAAGCTATTTATAATGCATGAGCATATCATGGCAGCAGCCGCCAAACATGCTGGACTGGAACTGGTGTGAAGGCACTTAAGTGGGCACGTGTTCTTCATATGCTTGTGTGTGTGCGTGTGTGTATGTGCGTGTGTGAGTGTGTGTGTGTGCGTGTGCGTGTTCGCTGGATGCCTGCGGAAACGGAAGCGTCATGAAAATCGTAGACATGTCGTCAATGTCACAAGCTAAACAACGGCAACAACAGTAACGCACTGGGAGTACCACAAGCAGCAAGCAGCAAGCAGCCAGCAAGCAAGCAACAACAACAACAACAAAAACATTAACGTTGGTTTCTTAGCGCCTCGCATTCATCATCATTGTACGGGCAACACCTGTGGTCTATGGACGCTGGAATGACACCTCTCAACGACACCAGAAAGCGGCTGTCTTCGCTGCTGGCGCCTGTCATAAGCAGCAGGCTGGCAGGCTGGCAGCCAGGATGAAAGGCAGGCAGGCAACAATGTTGCCGACGCCTTCTGCTCTTGTGCTCCTCCTTGTTGCCAGTCCTTGGTATTGCCTTTGCTTTGATTGCTCGTCAAGCGAGTGAACGCAGCTTCAGCGCATAAAATCTACCTAATCCACTTAGGCATAATTAACGTTAATAACATCATGTATGTGTGTCGCTGGAAACGTGTGCAGCTGAAAGAATGGGTTCCAAAGGGTAACGGGGGACGAATGTGTGTGGGCTCAGCTATACACGCGCTGTACCCTCCCTCCGCCTCCCCCCCACACACACACACAGAGACACACATGCGACCATTTGCTGTAGCTGCGTGCGTACAAAACATTGTTGCTTGCCCGCTTCGAGTGGCAGGCAGCTTCAAGTTACTTTGTCTTTGTGCAACAAACTCGCAGTAACTGCATCCCACATATATGATTGCAGGACCTGGTGCAGTTGCACGCACTGCCTGCTTGCTACGTGTTAAGTAACTTGCTAAAGGGCAGACACCAATGTGTTGCTTCAATGCCATTTGCAATTGAATCTCGAAGCTTTCAGCCCCAAGCTACTTAGCTAGACGAGTCAGGCTGTCAGTCTGACCAAAGCCTGCAAAGGTATGTAAATTGGTTTCTTTTTGGACATAACGACAGACGCGTGTTTGGTGTTTGATTCAAGAAAGTCCTTGGATGCGTACCGCAAAACAAGAAGAAAAAACGGCTTTAAAGATTGGCATTGAACTGCTGACATTTAAATTTCAATCTAAATTCAATGGACCGACCGATTTTTATATCAAATCACAAAAATCACTAATATATATATATATATATATACACTTCATAGAAAATGATTGCGTTTGCTGCTTACCACTTCGACAAAATATTCCTTTGAGCCTGTTAGCATTTCACGTTACCTCTTTAAGATTGCTGATATTATTCCAAAAGCAACTTAAGCTACAAACATAATATAGTTGAAGTACAACTGACAAGTTAGTTAAATAATTTATTTTGAAATTGAAACAAATAAAGTAACTCGCTGTGGGTGATTTTTTGTGTAAGCGCTGCATTATCCCAAACTCAATTTCTGTTAGCTGATGGCATGAAAGAATTTAAATAAATGCTTTCCAGCCCAACTCAAGCGCGAGGCAAGTATTTTTTCCTTTGTGAATTTGAATTATATAAG
The DNA here is from genome assembly GCA_035043785.1 of Drosophila planitibia. Lineage (NCBI taxonomy): Eukaryota > Metazoa > Arthropoda > Insecta > Diptera > Drosophilidae > Drosophila > Drosophila planitibia. The sequence goes on from JAWNMS010000033.1 coordinate 126,919, forward strand.
TAGGGGATGTGATTTGTTTGAAACCCAAGCTGCTGATGGCGTCAGTTGCATCGCATTTAGTTGTTCGCAAGGAAGAGTAATACTTGGCTAGTTTGAAGTCTTGGGCATGCTTGCAATTTGGTAAATTGTTTTCAAAGAATGCTCTGGAGTTTATTGTTTGAAAAGTGTGAAGCTCATCAACGGAAATGCCGCTTATTTTAGCAGCCGTTGGTTGCATTTTGCTTTGCCAGTGTTGCATTCCATTTATCAAGTGTCTGGCGACACACGCGGCGTATGATTAATGCACACCGGATGCTACCAAGGCGTCTGCCGTTTTCCCCATTTCTGTGTGTGTGTGGGGTGTGTGTGTGTGTGTGTGTGTGAGCATGTTTTGTTGCGTGCCAAAAAGCGCAGTGGCTGATGTGGATAAGCATGGAGCCAAGGGTGGCGACATTGCCAAATGGTCTGCATCAATCAGGTCGCTCAGCCAGGCATGAGTTGGCGCTGTAGCTGAAAGCTGAGAGATGAAAACGGAAGCTGGCGCACTCGGCGTATGCGTGACATTAATACCCATGCGATGAATGCTGGCGCTAACTTGGTGTCAACTGTATATATCGCTTCCTGCTTGCCTATGCACAATACACCAATTTTCACATACCTGTTGTGGCGGGGAATGTGCGCAGGGGAGCAGGCCATTGTTACGGTTCAGGAAGCGGCACAGGATATCATTACGGCCAGCTCGAGTGGCTGTGAGCTTGGCAGCCTAATTACACATTAGCTGGATACATTTGCCATGCTAAATGACATTGAAACTGCTGCCAATGTCATGGCGCATCGTTTGAAATTGGCAAATCCATGCCGCACCGTGGTGCCAACACCCATCGAAATCAACAAAAATAACATTACAGCATACTGTAAGCCATTGTGCCACATATTTATATACTGAAATTGAAACTGGAGGTGGCTCATAGTAAAATAAAGCACATCACCACGCACATGCCATCATTAGTTGCCTGCCTTTTCCTTGTGCTGCCTCCCGAATGAATGCAAAGCTACAACTTACTCTTCTTTTAGTGTTCTCTAGTTCGTAGTGATATCTTCGTATACGTGATATGCCAAGAGATATGAGTATATCTGGGTTTGCTCTCCACTTGTACATGTTTGTTTTCCATGTTCCATTCATGTTCGCTTCTTGATTGATTGATTTTTCTACACAGACGTTGCAGTCCCTGAAATATGACTTTAGGAACAGCCTAACTTCCATTCCTTCGTAGTCAAATATTGGTTGATTATTAATAGAAAATAAATAAGTGCTCTCAAGGGATGAGTTTCGTAAGAAAATTAAGCTGTCGAAGCTGTCAGTTGAGTCCCGTCAAGATAAGTACCTAGATTCTCTTGTTGCAAAAATAATTGTAAGCAACACGACTCAATGAATTTCTTCAATATTTACCTATTTAATGTACGAAAAAAATAGACGAAATTTCGCAATTGCATTGTGGAAGTTGGATGATAAGCTGCATTTGCTGAAAACATATAATATATATTTAACACCAATGATTTTAAATACCTGAAGTTGTTGACTACTGTGCATTTATTTTGTTATTGTCAGCCTTTTGGTGATGTCGGTTCCGTCGGTTTAGTTTCAGTTTCAGTTTCAGTTGCTATGTTTTGGGGCATTCTTTTTGCCAAAATGAAAGTTAATGCTTGGCTAGACATGCGGAGAGCGTTGGTGTGGAGGGGCTGGTTGTTGAGGTGTGTCTTATTTGTCCACTCGAATGGGGAGATGATGACTGTTTCGTTTATGATGCTCAGCTTCTGGCTTCAGTTTTTGTGCTTTCACCTGTACCACCGAGCGCTGTCTTCTGCCCCTTTGGTGGAATTGGCACGGGTCGTGTATAAACATTTTTTGCTTACCTTGGTATATTTGGACTGTTGCCCAGCCAAAGGCGCACTTTCACGACGCCCAATGTGACCACTGCCCACTCACACACTCTCCACTGTCCTCAGCAAAATGCCAAAGTACACCACGTGAGGAATTCTGGCCACTTCGGAGGGCGTTTGCTTTTACGCTGAGCCACGCAGTTTAGCGTCATTGGCAAATCGCTTTATCATCAGCACCTGTTAGTGGGCGGAGAGTGTGAACTTTGAGCCTGCTTTAGTATTCTGATGGGCCCCAGTGATATGGGTTCCTTAGCGGCATTACCATTGATATGTTTACACTCGTCTGGCCTGGCCTTGGCTCCCTTCCTCATCATGTTTGTTCGCGCATTGGCTTTACTTTGAATTTCATATCGTTTCGTTATTTCTTTCGTGATTTGTTTGGATGTTAAAATTGTTTGCATATTTCTTATGCGCATTTCTACGCATCAACCGATTTGTGCCTAAAATAACACCTCATGCGATTACAAACATTCCTTCATATATATGTATGTTATGTGTATAACGAACGTATTGGTAAATTGCAAGAAGAGAGATCGCAAAGTGATGCCAACTTTCCAATCATCTGTTATACCCTACATATCCAACATCCAATACATAATAGATGTCCTACAATATTGATACGCAAGTAGCCTATTTGAATTCTTATCGAATTTCTGAATACCCACAACTCTTTTTTCGATGATGACGAGCAATGGCTCTCTTTTGGGTATGAGAATTTAAATCAATCTTTATACAACAACAAACATGCATTGCTAGGGCATGTTGTAGTCGAGCCGTTCAAAAACTGCTGCCAACTGTGAGCAATTTGATTTTGTGCGGTGATGTCTCCCTATTCTAAGGGCAAAATTGTGGCAATTTGGCATCTTTTATCATTTATTTGTACATGTAGATACTTTTCCTGGCTTCTGCTCTGCGCACTTTTCTTCGCTTGATTTGAATACCCTATTCAAATAACAATGGGTGTGTAGCGCATTTGCTTATTTACCATATTTGTTGTTAGTTTCAATTAAAAGACTAGTTTGCTTAGTGCAAGTATATTTTAAAGTGCTGAGCAAACTTTATGAAAGTCACAATTATTGAATGACCGATTGGCAGTAATGTAGACTTGGATGGAATAAACATTTCAATCACAGACAGGGCATCGCATAGTCGAGCACAAGTGATTCTTACTTGCTTTTTTCAATTTTTCGAGAGTTATATTTATTTAGCTTGTTGCTTTCTGGCAAAGCCTTTAAGTAGTTTATTGCTCGGTGCGGCTTTTGTGGCTGTCGCATCAGTTTGAGCGATTTGCCAAATTTGGTTGAAGGCAGCGAACTCAAGTTGACGTCAAACAATTGAGCACAATACAATTTATCTGTGGCTTGGATACAATTTGAATTTCAACCCTGGCAAATGTGTTTGCCATTTGAGTTTTAAGTCTATTAAATGGATGGATGGAATTGGAATACAAAAACTCTTGTTCTTGTTGTAGACTTGGCTGAGAATAAATGCTGCTCAATCGAAGAAGTTATCTCTCGGCTAGAAATCAATTGCTTGTCCACAGTCCTTAGCAATATTAATTGCACTGTAAGTGTTCTGAAACTGTATTTGCTGATTGGCAGATGCCAAAAGAAGTTGCTGAATTTTAGGCAATTGCTTGAATGACTCCGAAAATCAATTAAAAAACCAACAGCAACATTTTGACGCCGTTTTAGTAAAGGAGTGAAACGATATACAAATGTATGTGTTAAGCATGGTTAGGGATATTTGCTAGCCAAAAAGGCCGAACGACAGTCGTAAAATTCTGCTGACCTGGCCAAGGTCTCGGGGTTTTCTTGTGGAGTGTCCGGTGTCCCAAGTGCTGTGACTGTACCAGCTTATGCTTGGTGAATGCCCTTTTCAATATATATTATATATATATATATACATACTTATTATGCCAACTTGAACTGGGTGGGGCAGGGGTGCTTGAGTTGATTATGGTCAGGTCGGGGCGTGCGCTATGCTAGGGCAAGGGCGAATGCAGGACTTACATTATGTATGTAGAGCCGATGCTGCGTAACGATAACACACAATTCTTTGGCGGCCCACGTGCAACTTCATTGAACAGGAAACTTGTAAAACGGCGAACCCAAATAAAAGCGCACAACAACAGACAAATACATATACAAACGCAAATACAAATACAAATACAAAATAAAAGAGAGAGCTATGTGATGCGATGCGAACTTAAAGATACAATTTAGTGCTCGCTCCGCTTGAGTTGGGATTAGGATTAAGCATGTTTATGGCAAGAGACGTGCGTATGCCATTCAAACAGCTTTGTTTGCTACCTTCAATTCTTGGCCGGGTCCATCGTTCATCGCCCATCGCCCATCGCCCATCCACTCGAAAGTTTTTTAATATGGCATCCCATTTGGCTGGCCAGACCCATCGACCCATCAAACCGGATGTTTGATTTGCGTGCAAACGCGTTTTGCATTTTGGAAATTTTTATTTTACCTGCAGCATTCTAGCCAAATATCTCAAAGTGCTTGCAGTATAAATGCTGGCGCCTGAGTTTCCCATACACATATGCATATATACATACATACATATATATACACATATATTGGATGTATATATCTATATGTATTTTGCAGATGAGTTGTGTCCTTCGCTGCGTTCGTTTTGCGTTGGCCTGACCCAATGACTCCGTTTCTATTTACTTATTTTTGGCGTGGCACAGACTCCATGGCGCTGGCTGCTGCTCTAGTTTTTGTTGCACGTATTCCGCAGCAATGATGGGGTTGAGCTGCCCGTAAAGTGCTCTCATCCTGCTGCATATTTCCATCAACACCATCATCATCGTCATCATTATCATCAGCAGCATCAGCATTGCAATCGGAACAATTGTTCTTGATTCGAGGAATACGAATGTGAATGCTCTTATCGCAGCTATTTTAAGAAGACAATGGATAAGTGTTGGACAATGGCAAGGAAATTGGAAGTATATGTGATAATTGTTGAGCAAATATATATACATCTGGACACATGCACATGTGCACATACATACATATGTACATATGTACGTGTACATGGCTTACACAGAATTTCAATTGCAAAATGCCACTGCAATTTCCCCTTCTAAAAAATAAGCGGAGCAGCTCTACATAAACTTATTCAGCACCAAATTATGCTGCAGGAAAGCTTTCGAGTGAGCTTAAAGCTTAAAATGGTTTGCTAAATGGCTTAAAGTTAAGCAGAGCCGAAGACCTCAAGTAGTTTCTTAGATATATTTCAAAACTCAGCTTTCGGATGACATATTTTGGGATATTGCATTCAGTTAGATTTAAAGCTGAGTAACTGAGTCTGAATTGAAACAGACAGAAAGGCGGATTTGGCAATATCGAGTCGGCTATTGATGCTGATCAGGTGTATATAATAAAATAATATAATTACAAAACATAAATCCCACATTTTGATGACACTAGCTGCTAGTTTATGCGGATACGATAAGTGCTTGGAAGTGACTGGGATTTAACTGCAGCAGCAATTATTAGCGCTGCAACAGCGGCTGCTTACACAATGGGGTTAGCCCGTGCAATTTTTGGAGATAAGCCTGAGAGTTGGAGTCCTACTCATATGCAAGTGCATCTTCAGCACAACAAAAATAAATGCGGCTGACAGCAAAGCACAGACAAGGCGGTTGTGTTAGCCTGTTAGGTAAAATATCTATGCCACTGAGAGCATTAAAGATGAAGTAATAAAATTACGTAGCTCAGAGTTCCAGTTAAAGTCGGAGACGGAGATGCTCAAGAATGACCTTAAGCCACCTGAGTCTCGATCCGAACCCGAACTCGAACCCGAGTTCGAGCCCGAGTCGGTGGCCCTTGCGGAAGCAAAGCGTTAGCGGCATTGTTATGGCAGCTGTTGCGGCATTCAGCTTTTGACTTTTGCAGTGTCAGTTGCACGCAAAAGATGCGGCATATTGAAAAGTGGGTGCCTTTGTGGCAGCCGGTTACTCCATAACGCCATGACTCCAGCGTCTGTCGGGGCATCTAGCTGTTTAAATAATATTTGCGCACTCTTGCGAAGTGGCAAGCTCATGAAATGGCAACCCGATGCCGTAATGCGAGTGGTTTTGCGGCAAAGTGGCCAGTGCCCAATGTGTCAAGTAGATCTCTCCTTCATGGTGGCAAACAAAATGCGCCGTCTTTTCAGCCCATTCATAAACCTGCTGCGAACTCCTGTTCGGCTGCGGCCAACTGTCGCCGGGCAGTCGCCACTCGCCACTCGCCGCTCGCCAAACAAATTAACGATGCAAATTGTGCATAAGTAATGACCAACACCAAATTGGACAGTCAAAAAAAGCATTGACGCCAGTGCCTTAAGCTGCCCCGGGAAAATGCCTATTCGTCTAGACAGGCTGTGGACCCAGTTGGATCCACGTTTTCGGGCTTAGTCAGCGAATGCAGTTGGGACTTTGATTGGTATTGGCTATGGAATTAGCATTGGAAACGTTAACCAGATTTCCATCCAAACAAACATCCAGAGTTATATGCATGCACAGTGGGAAGGCGAATGAAAATTTCAACTATGGATAACTGAATCAATTTAATGGGTAAAACGCAATTACTACAGAAAAACAACGGGAGTATCTATCTCTAGCGAATAAAAATTTTATAGGTAAATTCAAAATAAATACAATCTCTGGCTACCGTCAGGTTTGTGATATGTGGCGTTTGAATGGGTGTGTTAGAATCTCATCAAATGTTGCAAGATACATTTCTGTGCTGAACAATTAAAGTCATAAATGAAATACACATTCAAAAATTAGTGCTCAACATTTAAATGCATTATAATTGGTAATGGTGCCCACTGTGCAGCATCAGCTTGTTGTTGGCCAGCAAATCAGTAATTGAATAAATAATTTTTTGACATTGTGCTTAGATTTGAATGTTCAATATATCATATTGTATAAGTGCCTAAGCCCAAGCAACCGGTTCTTAATTTGTGTACATACTCTAAAGCAAGGTATTATCATTTTGTCATTATATCTGAAATACGCCCGTGGTGGGTGGTGACGAGTGCCAAGAGGAGAAAGATCCGCTGATGCCCGCGCTGGTCATCTAGTCATCATTGTACAAGGCCGACGAGCACAGCATTTGCACTGCAGATTTCAGTTATATATATATATATATATATATTTGTGAATTTTTGAGATATGAATATGCGCTTGCATCAAACATTGTCATATATATGCCATAAAGATATGGATTAAAATAGCTTATAGCTAAAAGCAACTTAAGTTTGGACATGAGAATCACACAGAAATATAATTTGAAATTCGAAAGAGTATTTCATATTCGACGCCTGAAAGATAGTTGCTGTTCTTTCTTGTTAGTCTTCCCGCCAGCATATGAGTTTTAATTGTTTTGCAGTTTTTCGGGGTTTTTGTTTCGCTCTACCGCAAGGGTCCAATGGCGTGTAATTGCTTTGGCAGCCATTCACTTTTGCGTTTGCCCATTGCCGTGGTGTCAAGCCAGTATTTCGATGTCACTTGTTGCAGTTGCTGTTCTTGTGGTTGTTGCTGTTCTTGTGGTTGTTGTTGTGGTTGCTGTTGTTGGATTTGAGGATCCTTTTGCAATCGTGCTTCACGTTTGATTGCCCAAGAATGTGTCTGACCGACTCACCGCTTAATTAGTTGCCATTTCGTGTTTGGCTATTTGGTCGCTTCAGTCGGCAATTGCTTCATTTACATTTACATCCATGTGTGTGTGTGTGTGTGTATCTGTTTGACAAGCGGCTAAATTACACTTCAACATTAAGTCAGATGCGCTGGTAAGGCATTTTCTATTACCTGCATAGACAGACAGATAAAATAATGTAATTATAAGTATTGCCAAATATAATAATGAAATTGTCGAAAAATGGTTAGCATCAGCAGTAGAGTCGAAAGGATTCGAATGAAATTCAATATTTACATTGATAAGATGGGCTCTATTAAGCAGGGCTTATTCATCATAGAATCGTACAATCGTAGCATATTTAAAATTCTTATTCCATATTATCTTAGCGATGTTTCATCTCGCGATCCGCGATCCGCTACTACTTTCGAATAGGCTTCTTTGCTAAATTGCTTGTTCAAAAGACTTTTCCTCTGAAAGATATCGTTATAGCATATATTATAAATACAGTTATTGGCGTAGCAGAATATGTAAGAGGAACATGGGCAGAGAAATAAGAAGGGCATCATTCGGCCCTGTTGCGCATTCTCCAGATTTTGCCGTGCGATAGGCGTGTTTGTGTTGGCACCCTGGGGCGGTTATATGGTCTTTAGATATAACAATAACCATGGCTTAATTTACATCCGTTACGTATACCCAGAGGAGAACAAAAAGAGCCAAATGTTACTGCCACTTTACTAAAATATAATATGTATTTGATTTCAATTGAACTGACTTTTGCATTGTTATAGTATAATATGTTAATGATTTAATGATTATTTGACAAAAAAATCGATCCGAAACTATTGGAATTCGGAATATTTAAGTGCGACGAATTACGTCGTATGCTGAAATACACAGACATGTTCATATGAACATGGTTCTGTTTTGGCATGTGAATTTGTATTCATCCCAAGCTCAAGTACGCATATCTCTTGATCTGTTTACATTCAATCAAATGAATATGTACAAAGTTGTCTAACCTTGCTACCGGTAGATTTGTGTGCCAGGTGCGGTGGGGGCAGTGTCGGGGGCGGCGACGACTGCCTCGCTTGCCTGGCATGTTTATGAGAATGCTTCGCTTTATGAAGTTACTACACGAATAGCATATGCGAGCTCATTTGTGCTAATAAAGAAGCCAAAACAAACGGCAGTCATAAAGCAAATACTTATTGCAAGTGTATTAAACATTTGGAGCAGCAGCAATTCAATGCCTCAATGTCTTCTACCACATGCTATAGTAAAACACAAAGATGAAATCCAACACTCAAGTGGGACAGCATCGCAGCATCGCAGCGCAACTTGGCTTAAGAAATATCTCAACTGATCTCACTGAGCTGCTCAAATGCTCGACTGCTAACTGAGGAATGAACGAACCAATTGATTTTCCAACCGAGCTCGTTAATTAAAACAACAATCACAATCACTGCAATGTGGACGGGCCTCAGATTGCTGCCAGGAGGGCAGATTGCCACAGTTGGATGGAGCCTCAGTCAAAGCCACATGCACTACTCGAGCGAGTTAATCGCGTTGTCAAGTGCTGCACTTGAGCGACGAATACCATACAAAAAAAAAAAAAATAAATAATCATAATAAAAAGAAAAAATAGCCAAAGACGTCGGCTGTAATTGAGAAGAACTTGATTTTGATTTGATTTTAGACCGGCCCCGTCCCACCATCCATCCAAGCAGACGCATTGCATTGCACACCGCGTCCCAAAGCAGTCTTCTCGCACCAAGTTGTGGGCGACAGATTTTGCGTATTCCTAACTGCGTAGGTGTTCAATCTCAGGTGGTGAATTCTAACGTTTGGTTAAGTCGACTATAAGCTGTATAGTTAAGTTGCCAACGTAAGCAGATCATGTTTATAGCCATCATTTGCCGTGCCTTGCCTTGCCATGCCTAATGTATGCAAATGTTGCATTTATTTCAAATTCTAATACAAATTTTGTACTTGAAGAATTATTCATGGTTTTTCAGTAGTTGATATACATGTGCTATGCACACAAATGAATTGATTATAAACTATCTGGTGTTTAGAAGTATTTCGTTTATCAAACAACTTTATTTCTAAATATGCAGTGCCTGCCAAGTAATTTGCACATCAATTTGTACTTTGTACCATCGAAATGGAAAGAAAACCTCAAACTAGAAGCATAATGTGAGCAGAAAAGAGCAGAGACAAAAGTAAATAAACGAGGATTGCGCACTTCAGACAGTATATATGGAATATGTAGAATAAGAATATGTCGAATGGATCACGAACTTATATACTCGATTCTTACTTCTCACTTGAAGTGCTTTTTGAGTGTGCAAATAAAAATAATAGTCAACTATTGTAATTTTATGCTTAGTAGACTATCATGACTGGAATTGTATATGCAGTTTTCAGTCTTTGCACAGAGTATCTACCAGCCAGGCCCTCTCGAGCACTCTTTCATGTTTCGCTGTTATATCAGCTCTGTGTGAGCATCAAAACATTGTCTTTTACCCGAAGCAGTCGTAACATATAATTGCTGCGAGGCCTGTCTTTGGATTGTTTTTTATGTTCGCCATTGTTGCGTCTTTCTTCTCAGTCGCAAAACTTTAATTGGCAAATTGACACAGAAAATCATCGACAAAACGGAAGTTCATTAGGCTTTGTTTGCAGCTCACGATGCGACGCGATTCTGTGATGTAACTAGCTAACTAAATATTTAGCTCTATGCCCCTTGGGCAAGAGGCCATTCCGTTCCATTCTTTGAGTTCAACAATAGTACATCGATAAAAATGGAAATTATTTACGCAAAACTTGACGTAGTCGCCAATTCAAGCAAAGTCGGTCAGAAGCAAAAGTGGTTGCAATGGCAACAAGCTCGGCCCACAATAACAGTTTAGTCGGGAATGCACGACTAGGGCATACCCTCTAACCAGCCCTGAACTACAATCATATTTACTCAAATATATCTTTATTGTTTTACACATATGTTTCAATTTTTATACATTATATTTCTATATAAAATGTGTGTGTATTTAGTGGTATATTTTGTCGAACGCATGACACAATCTGATTTAGATTTTAATTAATAAATATCTTTGGGTCTGCAACTATTGCGCCTGTGTTAAACAATGGAGAGCTCTTACTGTACCTAATAGCTTAGCTTAGTGAAAGCACAAAACCTTCTTTTTTTGTGTACATCTGAAAGCTGAAGCAAGAGTTTGCAGGCTTGGTTTGCACTGCTCTAAATAAATAATAAAAATAAATATATGTTATTTCTTATGTCTGTCTATGTATGGCTATTGAGAGGCGCCGATTTGATGAAGAGCTGCTCAGCTCATTCTTTCGAACATGCCTCGCCATGTAAGTATATATTGGCATGGATATAGCTTCTAGTAGTATTTATATACACGCCAAGCCAATGCATAAATTGAGCCTTTTGATGATGCTATCTGTTTCACTGTGCTGTGTTTCAATTGCTGTGTTTTTAGTGTATGCGGATAACACGCAAAAACGTGAATATGCCAAAAATCAGGACACCATCTTGAAAAGTGTAACGTAATTGTTCACATCTAGATACGCTGAATAATCTATATGTTTATCGATATTTTGAAGTAGTCCATATTTAAATTTTCTAGCTGCCTTAGTCTCAATGCTTGACTGTATTGAACACAACATCATGATAACCTTGTGTGTATTGGTATTGGGCATAATGTAACAAAACAAAAAACTGCAGTTGCCAGTTGGTAGATAAATTTGAAGAGCAGCGATGTGGCATGCAACATGTAGCTGCTATTTTTTGTGTGCCTCACTGACTCACTGACTGACTGACTGCTGGCTGACCCAGCTTGCCGCACCTCTTGGCCTACCTTCGCGCCCTGCGTTGCCAATTGACAATGCGCAAAGCAGCCCGAATCTCAATCTCAGCGATTTGCAATTGTTTGTTTAGGCATTTTGACCGTTACTCGCGTCGCTTGTTATGCAAATGAATGCAGCGAGTTGGCTTTTTGCCTCACCTTTGCCCACGCCGACCCATCGGCATTAACAACGTCTACAATATGTCCTTGACATGTGTCGCTACATTTGGGTTCAGTTTCAGTTGCAAGCAGGCAGCTCAATGTTGCAACAATTATGTGACAACCTGCGTTGGTGTTTAAATACTGTTAATCCTAACGTATGCAGGTCAGACAAAGGTGCTTTGAAATTTGCCAGGGTGAATAATAATAATCGAATGCGCCAAAAATTCTTAGCAGCCAGTTCGTTGCCTAAGTCTTTCGTTTATTATTGTGTTTACGTTTGCAGCTTGTTGTTGTTGCTGTTGCTGTTGTTTTGTCTTTTGATGCCGTTTGGCGTTGGCGTTGCGCATAATTTGTCCGCAGCTTTGGCTTGGGTTTCGTTTCCTACTCGCGCCAGCCCCAGAGCCATGGCAAATTGCTTCCTTATTTGCATGTACATTGTACCTAACCTCAGCTATCGAATACAAAGCATTTATTGTGTGCCCAACCAAGCAACAAACTCACACACATGTACCCATGTACATGTACAAGTACAAGTACTTATGCTAAACTGATCTCCAAAACCCAACACTGGTGCAATAGTGTCTGAAAATGTACTGAAATATCATAGAATTTTCAAGTAGAGCATTTGGGCAAGACAAAAAAGGAGTCAGCAAATTATTAAACATTTGGTTATAAAAAGTACACTTGAAAATACGTACTAGCTTAATTTGTAGTTATAATTTAGAATATACATAATTTGGGTAAGTGGCGAAGCGGAGGGTTTTAAGATGAACAAGAATGTTTATCGACACACAGAATCCAAAAAGCTGCTTTATGAATTTGTAGCTTTTGGCAACTCAAGCGAAATCCAGATTTCAATAAACATTCAATTGAATTAAATACTCTCAATTGCATATTTAAGGCAAGATTCCTCTTTAAAGGACTAAATTGTACCAGTGTGCATAGCTGTATTGAGAAATGTTCGATGCTTCTATGTATCAAGTATTTTGGCATCGCTGTGGGCGTTCAATTGGCCCCATACACAATTCGCTTGGCCGCCCTCTAATCTTATCGCCTTAAATTGATCGCGGCGGCGGGCGCCTAAGTGGCCGTCGTTGTCTCAAATTTTGTGTTGTTTTTGTTGCTCTTAGAATCGCCAAATTTGGGTGCGCCATAGCCAACAATAGACCATAGGCAGCTACTCCATTTTTGTGAATGTGTGTGTGTGTGTGTGTGTGCGTGTGTGTGTGTGTGTGTGTAACTTTGTGTGTGGGGGGCTTATACTTCAATGAACTGAGGCCCGAAATCTCGGCTGAAGCTGGTCGCCCTGCCGCTTATCGTACATCAATCAATCACACTCGACGACGCTGACAATCATTGGCCATTGGCCTATGGCATAGGCAAAAAAATAATAAATATATATCTCATATGGGATCGCTGGCTGGCACTCGACTCAATTAAACGTTAATGAAAACATATTTTAATGGCAATTGTTGGTAATTTGTTTGCTGTTCGCTTGTCGTGTTTGATTAGTATCAATTTTTCATATCACTATCGCGTCGCGTAAGTATCTGTGTATCTATGTTGGTATATGTGGGGTTCTTTTGGCATATCGACAAATTAGAATCGAATTTGCGGGGGCCACAGCCTTGAAATCATCGATTGTTGTTGCGTTGCGTGATTTCTAATTGAACCCACATGGCATATGGCGTAAGTAACTGCTTCTGTGTGTCCGTGTCCCTGTCGAACCGGATAAATCCGTCTAAAATGTACAATTAGTACGTCATGTCCAAGTGATTGACTTGACTTTACTTGCCTCTCGCTCGCTCTCTCATGCTCAATGCCCGCTTCTTTGTTTAGCCCATTCAATTGGATGACTTTTGTTTCTATAACCAAATTCCATGCTCTATGTACTTGTCTATATACAAATGTTTACATGCCATTCAATTGTATCTTTTAAGCTCTAATTCGCTCTATGTTCCTCTCTCTCTCTCTGTCTCTCCCCCTGCGTGGAGCGGCTGGCCTGACATTTCACTAGCTGTCGCTTGAAAGTCAAGGTCGTCATAAAAGATCAATCGCTTAAGCCCAATCAAATGTCCGTTTGGCATCTCACATTCATCGATCACTGATCAACGATTGCTGATCACGCCGCTCAATTGCTAGAAGCGCAATCGATGCCAAGCGGCCATGTAACTGACATTTCGCTGACATTTGACAGCTGTGTGACAATCATAGGACATTTATTATAATGCATTTGCCAGTTGGCCACATTCCCCAATCGCAATCCGATTGTTGCTGTGCATGTCCAACAGCAATTGTGCCGTTAAGTAGCTGCCAAATGTCAAAACGTGGAGACAGATCGAGGAAGAGAGTGAGAGTGAGAGGGATTGAGAGATTCGAAATTTGTCTGATTAACATATTAACGGATTAATTTCTTATGGTATAAGATAATAATATGTTACTATGCTAATCAAACAAATATCGAAAGGGCACAAATGAATAATTTATTAAAAATGCCGAACTCGCAAGAAATATATTATTGACCTCTTCTAAGATTGTATTACACTGATATCACAGTATTTAGTATAGAGTTAAGTCATGCTGAAATCGTGGCTTAATCTTGTGTGCCGTACATAAGTATATATCTAAAATTATTTACAGACTCGGTTACTGGCTGAAGATTATCTGTGTTCAGCACTATAGATGAGAGTCAGCTAAAATATAATTCTTGAGTAACAAATCACAGTAATGATTTGCAAAGCTATCAAATTTCCCATGGTTGAAGACACAACAAAGCTGTTCGATTTGAGGCGTGGAACTCGCCGTTGTTGTCGTGCTGGCATTGAGTGTAGCGAATGAAATTTTCTCTAGCTATTACGGATTACCATTTATTGCTTACGCAAACCTTGAACAAGAGAGAAAAAAAAAATAGTAATAAAAAAAAAACAAAAATAATACTCTATCTATCTGTCTATCAATAAAAGAGGTAAATAAATTCTGCGCAATAATAATTGCACAAAGCACTTGTATCCGCTGCGGGGCCACTACTCTGTGTCATCTTCTTTCGAGGAGCGGTTGTCCAATGGGGGCACACAAGTATGGGACGGGTGGATGTGGGAGTGGGAGTGGGGCTTCTGCCTAATAACCCATTTTGCCTATTAAATGTTGCTGCTGAGGAATGCAGCTGTTGGCCGGGTAGACGTTGCCAAGATCTTACCAAATATTTTTTCCTGACATTTGAAAAAAAAAAAGAGGAAAAAAACGACAAGAAATAAATAAAAATAGTGTACGACAGCCCCGGACGCTGGCAGCAGCTGAATATATTGTTTCTGCATTTGCTGTTGTTGCTGCTGCTGGTGTGGCAAGTGGTCGGTCTGCGTGTCCCACAGCAACAACAGTGCCAACTCCAACTTTAACTCCAACTCGGTTGCTGCAACGCTCCCCATGCCTCTCGTTGCCGCTGTCGTCTTTGTCCCATTTAACATTTTGGCATGCCGCAGCGCATCGAAGTCGCTTGCCATGTTGCCACATTGGCTGCGTTGAATTGATCGGTAACGAGTGATTCGGCTACAGCGGGTGGGGCGGGGGGTTGTGGCTAGGGGGTGTGCGGTGGGACGGGTAGGTGTCTTGCGACAAATGTTTCTATTGTAAAAATTGCGCCCTTTCACGTTTGCCGCAAATGTCAGGCCGTGGCAGCTGCTCAAATTAATTGCCACATGCCTTAGGCCAGCAGCAAGCAGCAAGCATTGCCAGCAGTGCCCCACCCCCGCTTTTATCCCCTATTGCTTAGATTTAATGCTGACCCTGTCAACCTATTCACATTTCAGCAAGCAAGCGGCGAAGATGACTTTGTATGGGTGCATGCCACACAAAGCTGCATTAAATTATAGGCAGACCATCAAAATTGCCATTCGGTGGCTCCGTGGCTCGCCGGTTCACTCAGTGTGACTTAGTAGTAGCTGGGTCGTCTTTTGGGATCTGTGACTGTGACTGTGAGTGGAGCTGGGGCTGGGGCTGGGGCTGGGCCTGGGCCTGGGCCACATAAGCAACCGCAAAAAACAGTTGCAGCAACTGGAAGCTTGGAAGCTGAACTGGCAAGTCTCAGTTTTGTTCTATTGTTTTGTATGCCTTTAGATTGGATTTGGTTATTGTGGTAAGCAGCCTTTTGCGCTTCATGCTACATTAGTCAATGACACTTGCTGTTGTTGTTGTGAGTGCTGTTGCTGTTGCTGCTTGCAACATCAACTTGCGTCAAGCGCTGAAATGATTATATATTGTGAATTTCTGCAATGCGACGCCAAATGATATAGCAGACCATCATTTCCGTCAAAAAAATACACATTTTTTACAAACTTAACGTTGGTTGCACTGAGCATGCAATTCTATTCATAAGGGCAAAATCACTCTGAGCTGACTTATTGATATGATAATCATATTGATTTTGAGAAAAGTAAATCACACAATAATCGTTTTCAATAAGCTTGATTTTTTGCTCAGGAATTTGTCATTTTGGGCTGAGTAAATAGCTGAAATTTAATAAATAAATTCGAACTTGTGATTTCCCTGACGTCATTCAAACTAAAAGTATATGAATAAGGACTGTAACACAATTTGGAATCAGTTAACATACACATCAGCTAATCAGCTACGCATATAAAGTATAATTATAATAATAATAATATAATATAAAAATAAAATAAATAAATAAATGAATTCTGAGTTAAAAACGCACGTTCAACATAAATCGATAATTGTGTAAATCAAACATGTCTTATTCCCATTGCACAGCAGTAAATCGCAAAAGCAACTACAATATTATTATGCTGCAACAGCTGTAATATCAGCAATAACTCATTAGCAACAGCAACAGTTGCTGCCACATAATGCAAATGCAAATGAATAGCACATTAGCGAAACGAATTCGACTGACAGGAAGTCTTGGTGATGTTATCGAAGAAATTCAATAATTACAAATTGTGAAAAATTGCTAGCCGGCAAACAGCAATAGTAACACCAGCATTGGCAATAACTGCAACTGCGACAGCAGCAACATGTGGGGGCAATTTACGCGCTTTTGATCAACAGGAAATTTGTTTGGGGCATTGCAAACGCAGTTGAATCCAGCAGTGGCTTTCCTTGCCGTGGCTTCACTGTACAGTCGTTGTTGGGGTTGACACATTTTGTCAATTGGCATGATTATGTTGTCGCTGCACTGTTGTTTGTGGCAAGTTGTTGCTGCTGCCGGAGTTGCTGCTGTTTGTGGCATTCATAACTAACGCAATTGAGTGGACGGTAAGTGAAATTGGTTTCGCTTTCCAGTAAAAGCGTGCGACTTTTCTTTTTTGGTCGACGCGTCGTGCGGCTTTTCGCTTTCCTCAGCAACATTGATTTCCTCTTTCATGGCCGGTTAACGTTGCTATCGACTCAGCTCCGCACCAATCCTAGTTGCATTTGCAGTCGCACAAAAAATGTTTCCTGCTCCGCAGCAAATCGTGCTCCGATGTTGCAGTTTTGTTTTTGTTATTGCTCCCAGTTGTTGTTACTGTTGTTTCTCTCAGCCAGCTTATTTTTGGGCACTATGCAAAATTGTCAACATTTACGAGTATCTTTCAATTTGCATACCTCATGAGGCACATGCTCGTACAACGCCGCCACGACATCATCCAGACAATTTCACTTTCGCTGCAGCTGAAAACTCTCACTGTGCCCCAAATCTTATAGTTTAAATTGACAGCTTACGTGCATTGCCATGTTTATTTGCTCTATGAACAGTACCACAGATATATCTTAAGCTTATCAGCCAGACAAATAAAATGAGAGGCAATGACTCAACTCAAGTCTCGAGAATTTCGAACATTTTTGCAGAATCTCTGAATCACACTTGATGAAATTATAGTTATATTAAAATTGCAACTAATTACTATATGAATTCAAGAAGAGAAAGAAAGAAAACAGCCAGTTCAGTATAAGCAAATGAATTAGCTCAGGATATGAGTGGAGTCTCAAAGTCGACCCTGAATGAGCTCTCACTGAGCAGCAGTTGAAATTCGAAGAGCTGCTGCTGCTGGTCGAGTATGCTGGTCATGAAGTGACAATTGATTGCATCAATTCATTGTCGGTCTTGGCAGGCGTTCACACATATTTATTGTTTGCTTTGATCACCGCAGGTCCTTTGCATGTCAACAGCAAAAAACAAGCAAAAAAAAAATCCCACTCTGTATGCATATAAGTACTTGTAAAAATATGCACGGTGCAAACAACGATATAAAAATGTGAAGAAAAAATATGCAAGCTCACATTGTAATTTAGATCATGGTTGATAAGTTTTATGACACGAGCGCGCCCTATAAATTTATTTCGCCGACGCCATTGATAGTCTGAAAAAAAAAAGATTGTGTCTTAAGTCTTTCGTTTGTGAAACCTCTGAGAAACTGATGTGTGTGCGTGTGCGTGTGTGTGTGTGTGTGTGTGTGTGTGTGTGTGTATGTGGTAGTGCCTCTGTGTCGCATTGCTGTTGTCAGCTTGTTAAACAACTCGACTCTTGACTCTCCGTACATGACGCTCGACGCGCCTTTCAGTCTGGATGGACTCTGCACTCTTTGGAAACGGCAGCAATAAAGCACAGCGCATCTTCAATAAATTGAATGCAGCTGCCGACAGATAAAGCTGTAGAAATTATACAACAAAATCAATTGCATTTTGCTTCGGCGGGGTTTTTGTTTGTTTTTTTAATTTTGCTGTTAAATCTCTTTGAGGCTTTCGCTGTGTGCCGACATGCCGACACCGGCAGCGACATCGACAGCGACAGCGATGGACCGTGCAACTATCTTATATAATAATTGACATGAGTAATCATCATAAGCAACAACATCATCGCCGTCATCGTCATTATCGTCTTCAGCAATTGCAAACAATGAACATTAAGCTAAGCAATCTTGTTTGCATAATTTACTCAAGTCGACAACGCTATGAAGATATTTTTGAATATTTATCTCTTAGGCTTCAGTTACTCAGAACAAGGTAGCCAAACTATGTCTATAAGTAAAAGCGGTTACACATCCAAAAATATTTTTTGAAAATACACTTATTCTGTTTAATATTTTAAGTGTATAATACAGAGAGAAAATTTGTAAAGAATTCTTTTAAATATTTGTTTTTGTTGATATTCGCAGTTTTTATTTATTTATTTTCTTTTTTTTAATTTGTTACTACAATTACGACAATGTCTACTCAAGCATTCCTCTCTCTAGTATTGTATAAGCAACATGACAGCATAAAGGACTGAACAATTATAGAGTGTAAGCAGAATTCGACTCAAGGCACACACATATATACACACTTTGGTCTGTTGTCATTTGTAGCATGCTCAATCAACGCATGAGTTGCCTGCTGTCAGCGTGGTTGCTGTTGATGTTGCTGCGGCAGTGAGGGTATTCCTTGTGCTACTCATAGACGGCTGTTGGTCCGGTCGCTGCTATTAGGGAGGTTGCCTTTGCCGTTGTCTGGTCCGTTTTGTTACCTGAATTTCATGGATTATTCTGCCAAAGTTAAAAGTGAATGATCTGGCATAAAATGATGCGACATGTGGCACTTGGAGCGCAGTCACAGCCGCAGCTTGTATTTGGCTAGCGGTTGCATAATTAAAAAGGCAAAGGCTGCCAGCCAAAACAATCAACCGGCAAAAAAAAAAAACAAAAAAAAAATTCAAAAAAGACTCAGGCCACGAACTATTGGCATGCCACGCGCTAACTTGGTGATTGAGTGACTGACTCACTGACAGTCTATCAATACCAGCTCTGATTACGAATATTTGGCATTGCTGCAGCATTGCGCTAATTGTGCGCAACAACCCAGCTGACAACTTGTCGATTGCGACGGCGACGGCGACTGCGACTACCACTACGAGTGAGAGTGAACATCTGTTGCATCTGCAATTGACAGCAGACAGTGATGGCAAAAATGTACAATTCCAATTGCAACTAAGGCAAACAGCAATAGCAATTGTGACAACAACAACAACAGCAACAACCACAAATGGCGGCCATTGCCTTTGTAAAAATAACAATAAGAATGTGTTGCAATTGAAAATAATTGTTTATGCTTGGCATTAAAATCATTTCAAAGCGACAAACGCAAACAGCAGCAGCAACTGCAAACAACAGCAACTGCAACAACAGCAGCAACATTTGTATTTGATATTTGCGCGCTGCTGTTGTTAAATTTTCAAGTTTCCAGCATAACATTGACAGTTGCCAAAGAGGAAACAAGCACAAGTTAAACGAGAACAGCAACAGCAACATCAGCAGCAACATCAGCAGCAGCAGCAGCAGCAACAAACAGCGAACGGTAGCCCAACAACAGCAAGTAGGTACCAACAATAATAATAAGACTTTAAACAGCTTTGTATACCCTACAAATAATTATCGTTTGAATCTTAATTTAATTTTTAGCCTGCATATTTACAGATGTTGTTACTGCAATTATGTCCATAGCATTTGAATTTTGTGGAAAAAAAAACACAAATTATTCAAGGAAATAAAACACTTATTTTTTTGTCAAACACCAAAAATGAAGATCAAAATACACAATTAAATATATTTGTAAGAATCGATAGCCAGATTCATTGCTATATTTATAAGTGATTCATTTATTATAAACACTTTGCCGTTAATACTGATTTTACTTAGAGTATGTCTCGAATCGTTGTATTTGTGTAATATTATGTTGCCTTTATTATTGGGTAATAATGTCACAGCAATCATTTGTTCATTTGTTCAAATGCACAGCATTAATCTCGATTTGTTAAGCCCACGACGACAATGATGGGGATGACGATTGTGGATTGACGATGATGACTTAGACTTAGTCTTAGTCTTAGACTTAGACGTCGTCTCTGTCTCAGGCTCTGTGACTACGACTTCTCGGGATGATGAGCACGCTGACAATTTGGCGCTGGGATTTGCTGTAACTGTACGTTGAAAGTGACTGTTCACAATTTATTTGCATTAGTTGGCAACAAACTGTTGGGGACGTTAAATATGCTTGCAGGGTTGCCATCACGATGTCTTGCGACTGTGAAAGGCTCAAAAACGAATGTTTAACACGGTACAAACAATACAAAAAAATAAAATTAAATAATAATAATAAAACCTAAAAGAAAAAAATACAACTGTGAGGCGCCTAAATAAACAGAAGCCGCTGCCAACAAAGTCGCCTTGAGCTTCGCTCGTTGAGACATTTCAATATTTAACTAGTTGTGCCTCTCGCATTTACATTTCGAATTGTTGATATCGGTGTGTCTAATGCTTCTAAGAAGCTGTAATTGCTGCTAGATGAATCATCGATCTGTGAGGTCTTTCAGCTGTATTTTAAGATCTACAGTGGGCACTTTTACTTATATGTGAGCCATCAATTTAAGGTCTTTATTTAAATTATGAATATTGGCCGTGCACCGCGATCACTTGGGTTTATTGTACCCAGGCACGACAAATGAGCTGAATCTAAACCTGTTTGTTGGCGGACATTCCTCTAGAATGCTTTTTGCAATCTATTCGCTCTCAGCGCAGATCCTGTTCCTGACATAATTAACTTTTTTTTGTTGTTATTAACCAAAATGTAATACATACTAAGTAATATTTATTGTAAATATATTAAAATAATAAAAAATAATAAAAATAAAAATGAAAGCAAAGAATTTAACGTTATTTAAAATGTTAATACTTAGACTTAAGAAACCACATATAGACAAGCAAACGATGTAATGTTAAATAGCACTAACCACAAAAATAATTAGACAAACTGAAAGCAAAGTCTCCATATATTTTTTGTTGAGAACATTCAAATGCAATTGACTGTCAACACGTATGTAGTAATGTATGTTGGTATGCTCCAAGCATGCCATTATATAAGATAAGCCAGTAGGTATGTGTATGTTTGCCCAGGTAGATAGATATCCACCCACAGATTCTGTCGCTCATGATGTCGGGCCTGTCACCTTAATGAGCGTTTAAATGCCAAATTAATGCCAGCTAAGCCGGCTAACGGGGGCCCTTGGCCGGACCGGGGACCGTGACTCAAATGCTGCTGGGGTCGACAGTTTTAGTTTCTGATTCAGTTTTGGTTGCTGCTATTTTTCTTTTTTTTTTTTGTTGTTTTTTTCGTGTAGGCGACAAAATCTGCACTTTTGGCGGGTTTCTTTTTTCTTTTTTATTTCTTGTGTGTTTTTTTGTCCACTTGCATGTATCTTCGCTGGGTTATTGGAACTGCTGCTTGTAAGTGGTAAGTGGCAACTGTTTTGTTTGGCCGATCTTGGTTCTTTCGTGTCAAGTGGCCATAGTTGCTAGCCATAATTTTGTTTTCATTAACAATAAATTTCAATTAAGCGCACGATTTGGATATTAATAAAGTTTTCAGCGGCACGAAAGGCAAATAACCAAAAGCAAAAGCCATTGCTGTGAAAAACAATTTGTGTCTATGTGTTTTATTTGTGTGTGTGAAGTATGTAAACCTTTTTTGGTGTTTACTGAAAATGATTTTCAGTTGCCGTTGTTGTTGTTGTTGCTATTGCAACTGTACCTTACTATATAGTCTCGCTTGTGTGTGTGTGTGTGTGTGATTGAATTTCAGTTGTGGTTGGCCAAATGTTTTGCTGTTGAAGTTTATTAGCCAACAGCGCGAATTTCCATGCAGCTAACTGCCGTGTGGGTGTTCGAGTTGCGCGTTCTGTTGAGTTGTTACCGCACACAAAAACACACAGACCGACAACGCAATGCCACAAAGAATTTGTTATTTTGGCTAAGCGAGGCGCGTTGACAAATGCTTGCCGCAAGACAACATACAAAACGGTTTTCAAGTGCTGCCCGAACAAAAAATAGAATCAACAAAAAAACCATTTCAGAGGAGTGCCGCACAAATTGTAGTGGGGGGAATGTGGGGCATACAGTTCAGTGAATGCAAGTCAAATACAAAAATGAAGTGCAACTCGATTTCAAGGAAATTAGTTCCTAAGCAGAGTTCCAAAGAACTTTTAAGACTGCTATCGATTTTAATAGCCTGTTTGTGCACGAGTCAATAATTTAGCACTGATTCTTACGACAATTTTGTGTTAAATACCAAATCAACGAAATATTTCAACTGTAAATGATACAACAGAAATTGCAAGCAAGATCGCTTAAAATGATCTGCAACAAATTGCTGCAAAAAGAACCGCAAAAGCAAATGCCAAAAAAAAAAAATGTAAAAAAACCAACAATCAGTAGGCGATTAAAATAACAGACACAGACAAGCACAATGACAACCAGTTAAATTTAAACCGAGTTAGATTGAAACGGAAGTGTTTTTATGATTAATTAAGAATGATGAAAAGCCCATTAAGAAGTCGTCTATGAGTTGATTGGCTGTTTGTCAAATGCACACACACTCCATTAATAACCTGGCTAATTATAATAAATTAGTCACATATGTTTATATAGCAATTGTCTCTAGTCCCCTCATTTGCACAGAAACGGTGCATGTGTCGTATGCGCAATGTATTTACGAAAGTTAAGTATTCGCAGCTTTGACCTTTGCGCGGAGTTTTGGGTTCGGTTCCATTTCAATAGCCAGTTGCCCGACGTTAAACGAGTTTCATGTTTTCCCACGACAAAAAAATTGGGCGGCACAGCGATTAATTGAATTTATACACAACGTAAGCGGAGCAAGACTTTTAATTAGTTTTAAACTGACAGTTGCTCAATTAAAATTACAGGGCAGCTAAACTAGCTAAACCACATGGGCACACCCAAAACTAAGTCTTTACTACGAATATTTAGGATTACAGACACGATACGCACTCAAACTGCCTGATAGCCCCTTCCCCAGCTGTGCCCATGATCGAGCCTTAGCCTTAGCCTGAGCCTGAGCATGAGCCTGGGTCTGGGTCTGGGTCTGTCACTCGATTCAATGCGCGAATAGTTTTGAAAAAAAGGTGAGGCCATAAATTGAGTGCCAGCCCCCAAATGTCACAACATATGCCAAAGTCGGACACTAGGTCGGGAAATCTCCAGCAGTCGATAGATAAAGAAAAAATAAATAAAAAAAAATTTAAATACAGGCCCACATGTAATAAGAACCGCTAGCGGGCAATGACCATGACTGCGACAGCAGTAAAAGCAGTAGCAGTTGTGTTTGCAGTTACCGTTGCCGTTGCAGTTGCATTTGAATCGTTAAGCTGCACAACGGACCAGTCTCGCGACAGTCGACAGTGGTCACAGAACATTTAATATATCGACTCAACTATTGCTGCTGATTAGAAATATATATAAATTATGAAATCCGAAATGGCACCTTTTGTCTGGGTTACATACATACAGCTCCAAAAAGCTTTTATTTACACATTTTTATTGGGTACAGGGTATTAAAATGCTCGATCAGTTTCAAATTACTTTTTGCCTTGTTAAAGAAAAATTTAATTTTCTGATTTATGGTATTCAAGCAAAACTTAAGTCGCTGCAAAGAAAATTCTTCTCAGCATTTATTCCCTATTAAGAACTTATTTATGTATATAATATTTGCTAGACTCCCAATGATTACTATAAAATCTTGTTCACTGATATTGACATCAGGCCACTGTGCCAAACAGGTGCCTGAGTGTCTTGCGGTAGGTGTGGAATTAGATCCGCACCCCTGGCGAATAATTAAATCATTTGCCATAAAGTTTTACTCAGCCAAGTTTTCTGGGCCTGTGCCTGACTGGCTGGTTCTTTAATGAAGACAGGCAAAATACATTTTTCATTATACGGCCAATTAAGTAACTGAGTTAAAAGTATTTTTAAGAGTCCACACTCCCATATCGCATTATAATGGACCCATACATGAGCAATCAAACAATTAGTTAAGCCCACTGTACAACATTTTACAACAGTTCCTGCTGGTAGACTGCTTAGTCGACTTGTAGACACAGATCAATATCAGTCAGTTGACAAGCAGCTGGAGCGTTGTTTGAAATTGGTCTTTGGAGAGCATGTCCATCTGATGGAGCTGATGACTTTGATGACTTCCTTCCGATTTGACAGCCCTGGCATTGTGTGGGTATGAAGAGAAATGCATTGCAATATCAGCCCAGAGCCTATATAGGCTAATGACCTGATTTTGATCTTGTTGCGGTTTCTTTTTCGACACTACAAAATACATAACTGGAAAACACTCCAGCAATTTTGAAAGCCTGAGTATTTCGCTACGCTGGCCCAGTTAGTAAATATTGTTGAATAGATGTATTTTTGTTTAAATCTTTATTATTTATATTACAATTAAGAGCTGGGTTTTCTTTTTATGTACATACAATACAAATACAAGTATAATTATGTTTAATTAAACAAAAAATAATTAAGTAATCGATACGCATCATAAAATACGATTAAACACATAAAAATACAAATACAAATAAACTACGTGCTACAATTACAGTTAACAATTATGCAACACGAAATGTGAGGCAAGTAAACAGATACAAAAAAAAAACAAATTACAATAATAATAGTTATAATAATAATTATAATAATAATAATTAGTTACACACAACTAACGGAACTATTGCAATCCATAGACGGGGCAGAGGGGCAAGTGTGCAAATGAAATGAGGCCGCAGAAGACAATCTGATGTTGGAATTTAGCTTTGCTCAAAATAAATAAAATATAAAAACATAACTAACAAGTGGAAAATATATGCAAAGTTTGTCAGATGAAAATTACAAATTATATGCGCTCACAACGAGTCGAAAATGGTTTGCTCTGTGTGGGAGCTTAACTGAGGGCCAGCAGCGGCTCCAGTTCCAGTTCCTTGCCAATTGTCTTTTTCTTGTATTTCTTTTGCAGCTTTGTTTTGGATAGCTTTGATTTGGATTTGCTTGGCTGTTGCTTTTTAAGCGCCGCCTCCTCGAGCGCCTTCTCGCGATCCAGCAGCTCGAGCTGCTCGAAAATGTTCTTCGGATGCGGATGGGAGCTCGGCTTGGTCGCATTCTTTGCCGCATACACAACCACAAACTGTGAGAAGGCCGAATCTGCGGGCGTATTTATGTCCGCAAAATCACGGAAATTGGCGAACTGCTCCTCGGGATATGTGTACTTCTGTACGAACGCCTCACTGGGGCGACCATGACCGTTGTTAGCATCGCCATAGATGTAGTCGCTGTTGTCCTCCGGATGATAGGGCATCTCCTCCTCCGGATAAAAGGTGCCTCCACGGAGCACACCAAAGTCACCGCTGCCCAGAATGGCTGCATCAAAGCCACGCTGCTGATGCTGTTGCGGTTGTGGCTGCTGCTGATGCGACGTTGCCAGCAGGGGAAGCTGCAGGGGCGAATTATCGCCAACGGGAACAGCGGGTCCAGAGAAATAGGGACGCGAATGGCCCAATGGTGGCGCCTCATGATAGAACGGTGGATAGAAATTCTGCGCCGCCTGACTGTGCAAATCGGCACCGGGTCCGGCAGTGACATCTGCGCGCGAAATCAGCTGCGTATTCGGATTGGCAATGGGACGGAACTGTTCCTGTTGCAGCGGCAGCACAGCCTGAAACTGGCGGCTCTGTATGGGCGTGGCAATGGGAACAATTGCCCGCTGATTCTGCTGCAGCTGCGTTGTGGGCGGCATATGGTAGTGCTGCTGCTCATGGGAACGCAGCACTGTAATGGGCGTAAAGTCATTCGGTTCCATCAGCATGTCGCTGTCCTCCTCTGGAAACTCAGCTGCAAAGGATAGAGACAGAGTGAGAGAGCGATAAGAAATGAGTAAGACAACAACAAAATAACACAAAAGTATAAAAGATAAAAATTAAGAACATTACACTCAAAAATAACTAAGTTGGGGGATTGAGAATAAGCGTGACTGGGATATTGTATGCCTATCTTTGAATTGGTTGGCTATAAAGTCATATATAAGATAGATATTGCACAAATCCAGTATACTCTTTTCCCATCGGGATCAGAGAATAACACGAAATTGCAATGCATTTTCCGGCAGGCGTATAACATCGTCTTGACTGCTCTTCGATGGGCCACTTGAGCCACCACTCGAAGATAGACTTCAGTATCGAGTGGCTCGCCGGCTCAACAGGCAGCGAGCGCTTCTTTGTTTGCACCGTCATTGTTAAGTGGCGAAATGTGTGGGTTAATGGCGATGATGGGGCAGCTGTGGCCACAGCCAAATGTGTCGAGAAGGAAGCGAAAGTTGCAACTTTTTTTTTTTTGATGATGCTCTCAACTTTTTCTGACACTCAAGTGCCTCACTAAATCCAGGAAATCCAAAGTAGGACCACAGCTGAAACTCACTTTTTGAGTCTAGAGCTGTCTGTAAAAACGTGAATTGATCGAAGATAAACTTAATATTAACTTGGTTTTCAAGATCCACATTCAAAATGATAAGCTGACTTTAAATAAGTAAACAGCTATCACTTTTTGAAATATTCTCGCATGCTTGTTAAATTCTATGGAAATATTTTAAGATCCAAATTGAATAGGCATTCCTTCAGCTCTGCCAAAGTATGAAATATATATAACTTAATTTTTAAACATCTCTACTTACTCATTAATTGCCAAAGGTTTGTTAGCAAAAAGAGAGAAGCGTGACAGTGACAGATATAATTAGCTATAAACTATAGACATAAATTACTAGTGACCACATCAGGGTATCTATTGGTCGTTCATTAGTATTGCCACCTGCTATCCAATCGTGTCCAAAAAACATTGCACAGCAGATCAAATGCAAAATTCCGAATGCATTTCGGTTACATTGCGATCTGCGATGCCAACAAATATTTGTCATATCAGCTGCCACATCTTTGCATTGAATTCTTGAGCTGCACCACTTGTGCCACCACTCGCTGCTCGGCTCGATTACAAGCAGCTTCTGGGGCTATGCTCGAATTTGTAGCTATTATTGTTGGTGGTGCAGTCGGTGGTTTCTTTCTTTTATTTTTTTTCTTTCTTGTTTGTTTTTATTGGCTGTGGTTGACCAGCAAAAGTCGATAATAATGTAAGCAGCTGGCAGCTGGCATACATTTTGTTCTAGCCATGTTGCCTGTCAGATAGCCGGGCAACCGACCAATCGAGCCACCGATCTCAACTGACCCTCCCACTGCCCATAGTACCTCCCCCCCACCCCCAACCCCCCGCCAATCCTCTGGGCCTTTCAACTGCCACATCGCAAGCACGAGTCGCCTTTCATATGGGTAGTTGTTGTTGTAGGTGTTTTGTATTTTTTTATTGTTGCTGCTGGCTGCGCTTGTCTGTGGTTTTATTTCAACATGAACTCAAATTTTCACTGCATGCAATGCTAACGGTATTTTTCTTTTATCTACATTATTTTTACCTTCTTTTTGCTTTTGTTGCTGAACATTGCATATTGACAACCAATGGTTTTCTGTCTACCCTGTACCCATTGAAAATGGGTATAATGTACATATATATATATATATATATATATATATATATAGCAAGCATACAGGTGCAACCGTCGATTTGCGCATAACCTTCAAAACATTGATAAATTTCGATTCCTGACAACGGTTTTTTGTTTGTAATTTCATTCAGATCAGAGTGTTGGGCAGTCGGCTATGTCCGACTGCAATGTTCTCACTTGTTTTTCTTTTTGCCTAGCAAAACGGAACATAATGAGTTGGTTAAGTGTAATTGGCCATTGCCTGGGTACGTTTCGGGTTTGGGTTTGGGTTCGGGTTTGAGTCTTGATTTTGTTGTTGCTGTGGTTTTTGTTGCGAAGTTTGCGTTACTTGTGTGGGGGCTGCCCGGCCGCTTGATGATTTTCGATAGCGCTGCCAGAAAATGGGTCAAATACATTTCGGTTTTTGGCAGCGATATGTCGTGTATTAAGTATAAATTACTTTATTATTTATTTGACCAGATCGCTGGCATTTCACTGGCTCCTTGCGGCCTGCACTGCACTGCACTGCACGTTTTTTTGTTTTTGCTCGTCTAATTTGCGAAATTGCTGGCATGACTGCTGGCTAAAGGCAAAATAACTACAACAATAGCAACTCGGTAAGCTAGGCACATTATCGATGGAATCGGCAAGCATAAATAGCACCAACACCCCGTTTCTAGGGAGAGGCGAACAGCCAATGGCTAAGTCTTGATTGGCCTATGGCCGGTTTTCAAAATCCCCAAGCCAAGTGTCTGAAGTAGCCAAGGGCTTAAATACAATCTTTAATCTAGAAGTTTGCTATTTTTTTCCAATAGGATAAGAGCAATGCTATCAACTTTAATCATATATGGGTTTGGGTTTGTTCTACACTAGGGCCATATAATAATGAATTTACTTATGCCCTGATTTATTTACACATTTATTTTATACACTTTTATATAATTCCAATTTTGAATTTAACTCCCGAGCTAAATTTTGATTCCACTATGCTTACATCTTTTTAGTTTATTCTATTCTATATTCTATATTTATAAGAGTATACCCTGAACATGATTTATGGCAATTGAAATTGAATGTAATTTAGTCAAATCTAAAGTTTTCCCATTTTGCATATTACAATCAATTTTAAAGGCTGATATGTATATCAATTATGTATGCATATAATTATGTATACGTGTGTATAAAGTTATGACTAATTATCGAAATTGAAAACAATTGTTTAATGTTCAAAATGAATGATAAAAACAACTGTTAAAAGACAAGATCGAATGGAAAACAAAAGAGAATGATTTAAGATTTTGTTTTGCTATATTTGCCACTCTTTTGTGTGCCAAAACAAAGGGCAAGCTTCTGCTTGTGGCGTTGAAAGTGGCTAGCAACATGAGTATATAAGTAAATCTAAATATGAACCCGAACCCGAATCTGAATCTGAACTCGACTCCGACATCCAGTTGGCATGCAGGTGAAAACAACTGAGAAGACAGACGCACACAAGTCGCGTAACACTTTCATCAAGTGAGTGTGTGCTCATCAATCATTCATTCATTGAGTCAAAACAACAACAACAACAACAACAACCATCATCAAAATATAAAAACAAAAAACGAAAGCACAGCTCGACAACTTCAGAAAGTCACGAAACTACAAACAAAAACAGATCGAGCGGCATTTGGCCAAAATATTGTGTGGAATGGTCGAATAGATGCCCTAAAGCAGAGCAGCCCAGACACGCAGATCGATGACTATTGCGTGTGTGTTGGCCAATAAAAAGCTCTACACCATAAACAAGCGCAAAAGCTTGGAAGTGTACATGTGAAAGCTGGACAAAAGCTTGCACAATATGCATATAGCCTGGCCCAAAGGCACAACATATTTGTCAAGTTTTAACTGACAGAAAATCTATTAAGTCGAAACATTTGCAAAATTTTGCATTATTTCTTGTTACTATTAAGGATACCCTCTACACATACAGAAAATACATTCTTTTTTTCTTTTTTACATAAATCCATAATCCATAAATTCAATATACTCTTCTGGCTAAGCTATCACAGAGTATATAAATAACAAAGCTTCAAATGTAATTAATAAACGCAACGTAAGTGATAAATACGTTAGTGTTGTGATTATTGCTGATGCAATTGTTGCTGTTGTTGTCTGAATTATGAAAGTGTTAAACAATCAGACAGAAAGAAGAAATGAGAAGCCAAGCAAAGCAAAGATATTTCATAATGATTACCGCGCACGGTGGCAGACACTGTGGAAAAAGCAGGCGGGGAGAAAGGAATGACTACGGAAAGACTACAGGCTACAGGTGAGGCAAGACAAATAATTAAAGCTGGCAAATACATACATATTTGTATGTTGTTGCAAGAGGCATAAACGCCACTCGTAACATGATGACCCTGATGAAAATGACGATACTTGCGGTACAATGGGGCGTATGCGTTAAATTGAGCGCGTCGTGCCCACAACAAATGGGAAGAGTGTGCATCCCTCTCTCTCCCTCTCACCCGCTCTCTCTCTCTATGTGTGTGTGTGTGTGTGTGTGCTCAGATACCATGACATGTACATGCAAATGTATATGTATTTGAATGGGAGATACAAAATTGAAAAGAAAAAATTGCCCATTGCGATTGTTGTCGGTGATTTTACATTGTATTTTAACATGACACTTCTTCAATTCAAATTCACAATTCGCTGATTATCTGGCTTTGTTCGGCTTTTGTGGCAACTTGGGACTTGGGACTTGGTCGAGCGGTGGGCAACGGTGGCTGCGTGGGCGTCGGCCATGTAATTAACACATTGTTCGCTCAGCGTGTTGCACCATGTCGCATTAGTAATGCGAGCACGTCTAAGTGGGCGTTAAATGGGCGTTCATTATGCTGGTTTCGTTCGGTGACGTCACCCAAAATTAATGATGCGTAGTTGAGCCCAATCACTACATATGTACCTATATGTGCATATGTACATCTGTACATATCATCACTGTTGTCTATCAAAGCAGATATGCAAATCATCAATACATAAATTGTGTGCTAGTTTTTGTTAAAGTGTGTTTATTGTCACTAGCACAGACTGGCCATCAACTAAAAAATATTAACTTGCAAAAACAAAAAGTATGTTAAAGATTAAAAGTTAACGCTCAAACAAATCGAGAAATAATAAAAATTGAAGTCACACAAGCTAAATTTACGATAAAGTTAAATTATTTGCAATTGAATAACCCTAGCTACTCGTTGTGTTCTTCAATAATAATATAAATGGCTTGATACAATTTGGACGCTGTTTTTAATGTGACAGTAAAATAAATAGCTGAAATGACAAGTCGACTAGTTAAGCTAACAAACAAGCATGAAATTGCAGCGGCCCACACGTTTAGACTTGATAAACAGCCATGATAATTCGCAGCACGACTTGATTATGATGCATGCCACTTGTGTCTGGCTGCGGCATAGGCGACATAAGCGCCACACAACGGCCACAAGCGACGCCCAAAGCAACTGAATCTCATCTATATCAGCTCACTGCAATTTTCCGGCACTTTACTGGCACTTACAGCAAAGCTTGCGTGTTCGACTCTGTGTGTGGCTCATAATTTTCAAAATTCCGAGATAAAAACATAATTTATAACGAAGAAAATACAATCGGCGCTTTCGCTGGCCCATAATTAATATTAACGACAAGTGCCAGCCAAATTATTTGATGGCAACTGAAAGTTGATATTTTGTACAGCAAATGAAGGGATATTCATATATACACATCTTTTAATTCACAGATATAACCCAGCCTGTATCCGTGGATTTTAACTTAAATGGATTTCAAATGCTTAAGACAGATCCACTCGCAGTTAGAATTAAGGAAGACTGCCTATCGATATCTAATACTTGAAAACAAAAAAATAATAACAAAAATAATAATATGGTGCTTAATATGTATTTCCATTAATTATTTGCAATTATTACGACAACCCAAATCTGTCTGGTATAAATTTCATAGGCAGTCAAATAATGCAGCTATGCCTTAGTAGGTGCAACAATCGATTACTGCAGCTATCAACTATCTAAACAGTCGAGTTGGGCTACTTCTTGCTGATCTAAGAAGTCGAATAACTCAGATTAATTTATGGCTTGTAACTAGGTATCTGAAAGCCTTGATTTGTGCGTTGCTCATGCGAGTTGCGGGCGTGTGCTTTGGACTTGGATTACACCTCGATAGTTGAATAGCAAATGCAACCTTATTGACTCTGGGGGCAAGGGGCACTTAAATGCAATGATTCTTGCAGTTATTTATGAGCTAGAAATAAGCGTTCACATTTTCATTTGAATGCACAAACGCATATATGTCCATAAATAAATGTGTTTATAAACATTTGCAATTAGCGGCTTTTTATGTTACATTTTAATGACAGTTTTGTCTCTTTTCCTTTTTTCAGTTTAGCATTTTGTGTGTTGTCATGTTTTCCGCATTGAGGCGCCCAACCTTGAAGCTGGCACTGCAACTAACCGACAACCAACCAACTAACCAGCAACACGACATTAATTTAGCTTCATTTGCAATTCGCTTGTGTGTATACAAAATGAAGAATTTAAAAAAAAAGAATAAAAAAATTAAAAACTCAAGAATCTTGCCGCTTACAATGATGATGAATCAGCTGGTTAGTTGGACAGTTGGACAGTTGAATAGTCGGAGAGTCGGAGTGTCGGAGTAGCTCGGACAGGCAGTCAGCCGGCCGGCGATGCATGCGGTCAATGTCAAAGTGTGCATTAAGTGTGAGCACGAATCTCATTTCAAGATAAACAACTTGCCAGCAGCCACACGATGCACATTACTAGTAATTGTCAATATTAATAATTGCTGAAAAGTTCCTTTACATCCAAACAGACGACAGTGCACAGTGAACAGCACCATTAATAATCGATAATGTTTTTCAATTATAATGCATTTTACTTAAGCCACTAAAAACTAGCCAACAATTATACTGCATTTTAATTTCGATGCATTATGTAAATGTACTTAGGATTTCCTAATGTTTTATCTGAGTATTAATATATCATTTATATCAAACGTATATTTTAATTTAATATTTTATTTTTACTACCCACAAACTATTAACCCAAATTATATATACATATATGCTTGCATACTATGACCTTAGGCATTTTATATTTCTCATTGCCCCGCAGTTAAAGGTCTATTAATTAGTTTTAATAATACTTGCTACGTCTCTTATCTTAACACTATTCTTCCATCATGTGCTCGAATTGATGCATATAATGCGAGCCTAGAGATTAAAATATAATGTTCTTTTTGCTATTATTGTCAGGGTTATTTGGGCAGTCAACCATCCGAGTGTTAAATTAGTTTTAGGCAAGGCTACAAATTCAGTTCGATTTATCGAAGAGTTTTGCAAGCGCAGCATTAGACATTATTATATTATTAAGCAGTTTGTTTTTAGGGAGGATCGAAGTGAGTACTCTCTACTACGGGAAATGTATTTGTTTGGGAATATTACTTAAATCAAAATAAATTGAGATTTGGTGTTTATTTGTTGGAATTTTTGGGAATTTATCAGTTGAATGCTGTGCACTGAAATATGTATTTCTGCACCACTGTGAACAGCGCTTCGTTGTTGTTAGCTGAGTGTAATGCGGCGAATGAGTGATGCTATAAATTACCTCTGATTCGTTTGGTGTGATTTTGCCAATAAGCCGCATATCGATGACTGTGCAGCAGCCACAGCAGCAGCACATGTAAAACAACAACAACTGCAACAGCAACAGCAACCAATGCAAGTGGGGGTCATTATGTTAGATTTGATTTTCTATGCCATGGTCTGGGACGCCAGCAGCTGGGCCAAAGCAAATGACAATCAACTAAAAAAAAAAAAACCCACAAACACACACACAATGCAACAAGCAAACAAGTAGGCAAAGTTGCAACGTAGTTAACTTGAGTTTAAGTATCTTTTCAGTTGTTAGTCACACAATTAAAATTGAATTTTTCTTGCTGCACTTGAAGTATGGAAATCATTTGATTGAAGCATATAGCATATCAACAGATCTGATGTCACGCAACATGTTCAGCTCTTAGCTGAACCAAGGACTGACTTTAGGTATTTCGCTCATCATCATCTCTCACAGGGAGTGCTCATCTTGTGTTTGTTGAGAAACATAGCCGCAGCCCGCTGCGGGCCTAAGTTCCAATTCTTCCGCATTGTGAAGCCATCTGGGTTCGAATTATAATATGGGAACTGCCTAAGCGTACAACTTCTGTGTATATATGAAAAAATAATGTGCAATTTGTCTTTTAGGGGTGCAGCTATAACGTGCCTAAGAATAGGTTTGGTTGGCATTGAATGATCAAAGACTCACACATATGATTTGAAAAATAAACGTGAATTAAACAAAAGCTGCTGGTAATATATAATACATTAAATGTGATGATGGGATTTGAGAATGAGGCTGCAATCTATGCTACAAACATTTATCAAAATATTTACATAAATATATATATATAGATATATATAATATCTATGTAACCAATAAGCGTTATGCATGCGCCCGCGCCCAACCCAAGAAATAGATAAAATATTACCAGCATTCAAAATATTTTAGACTTGAACTTTAAAGTTCAAAGCGACAAAATGGCATTTAACTTGACCAACAAGCCATCGCAGAAAGATGATGCTGTGAAAATGTCAAACATCAAGTTAAACAAAAGACTTAAGACACGAACTTTAAACAAGGACAGCCAAAGTATTAATACGTACTTGTATCTCAAACTAAACATTTATTTTGTTTGGGTCGGTGACATTCACTCGGAATGCATGCAACTAGCTACAGTTATGGCGACGAGGGGCAGCGAGGTGGCAGCAATCATTGCCTAATTTGTCGCCAGCAGGTAACGGGCGATGTCTCATATTGTAAATGATATATGATGTTAGAATATAATCAAATATATACACAATTGATCAACCTCAATAGCAGCAATAGACAACGAGGCACACGAATAAATAGTTAAATGGATAGATAGATTGATAGAATAATATTTGATAGTCAGATAGAGGAATAGATGCATAGGCAGGTAGGCAGATGGATAGATAGATAGAGGAATAGATAGTTGGATTGTGTGATTGTTGGCTCCATCTCGGTGCTTAAGTTAATAATTGTGCTCAATGACAGGCATAATCTAGAACGTCTCCTTTTTATGGCCGTACAAGTTCAGAGATATTTTTGCTTCAGCTCAAGCTGACCTTTGCTGGAGCTTGGCTACGTTTTTGCTCCATCTCTAACTCAATTATTTGTATGTAAGTATGATTGAAGAAGCGGCCAGCTTTTTTTTTCTGTTTTTGGTTTACTGTGTTTATTTATATTTATTTTTTTTGCATTTTGCAGCGTTTCAAATGTTGTTTTGCTGGTGATAAATGAGTTTGCTCCGATTTCAAAAAAACATGCGATCGCTTCAGCTTTAGCATTGGAGTTAATTTCTAAAACACTTTGCCACACATGCGCTCGCAATTAGCCATCTTAGCCATGAGCCGGCTCGCTCCAAGTGTCTCGTCTCGGCTACAGTTTCAATTTCAATTTCAGTTTCAGTTTTTGTTTCAGTTTCGGTTTCGGTTTTCGTTCCGTGCCCGGCATTCCGATGCTGGGTAAGCAACATTATTAGCCGCTTATGCATTACCTATTCGATTTTATGCACACCTTGTACATGCCCAGACCAACCAGCCCAGACAGCGCCCATAAATCTTAACGCCTCGCCTGACTCAATTAAATATGTACATACATGCATGCACACACACACACACACACACACACACTATATATATATATATATATCTGTACGTGGGTACAAAAAGCATTGAAGCAGGAAGGTGGCCACGATGCAAAGCCGAGTGTTATATGAGACAACAGCTCAAAACTCAACAGTTGCATCGCCCTTTAATTTATCGAGGTGGGAGCTGCTCACCTAATGAATAATCGTGGTAATACGTATCCGTAAACTGTCATATCATGCGCCTCTTTGCCACTTTTATGGCATCAACACGTTTTGCATTTGCATGCAAGTACATAAAGCTATTATTAACAATCAGTTTAATTGAATGGGTTTGGAATGACTTTTTCAAATATGCATTGCTTTGATTGTGTTCCATTTATCCAAGCATCACATATATTTATAGCTACGTATTAATTGGTATTTATTATGATCTAACTCTTCATTCTTCGTATTAAATAACTAAAGATTGTTATTAAATATTAATAAGCAATTTATACAGCATTCGACGAATTTTAGTAAGAAATTTCAGCTGTTTAAATGACAGTTTTACATAGATTGTCACATATTGTCAGCTGGTGCTATGTGTTCTTTGAAGATGATAAATATGTTGGAGGATGGCAATTACTGTTGCCCAATTCATATTGCATACGCTTACGGATCGAATCGACGATGAAGCATAAATATAGTTCAGCTAAATTAACGATTGCGAAGACAATTACGGATTACGATTTGAGATTTAAGATTTGGTCAATGTTTTGGGCTTACGGTTACGGTTACGCTTATCATTAACTTTGGTAGCTGTCCGCATTGTCATTGAAATAATTCATTAGCTGGCTGCCGCTGCAGTTAAATGGCCGCCAGTTCAAGTTAGTAATTAGATGAGCAACTTGAGAGTTTGATATTCGAGGCATATATCCATTTCCATTTCCGTCACTTGAGTTCATTGTTCATTTTATTATGTTTCTTAATGACTTACAATGGTTTCTTGCTGTTGCTGTTGTTGTTGCTGTTGTTGTAATGGGCCAGCGGCCGCCTTGTCTGACCCTGACTTAATTGTTGCCTAGCTGGCAATTTGTGACTTTGACTCCGGACTGCACCTGTTACATAGACATGTGTGTGCCTATGAGGATAGGTACATAAATGCGCCATCATCCATAACCATAGCCATAACCATAACTCAATTTGTTAACATAATTCGCTCTGACAGCGATGCCACGTTTGCATGCCACGCTTAGCTGAACCATTTGCCACACGAGTCTGTGCCTCGGTGACACTGGCTGCCGTTTTGCAGCTTGCAGCTTGCAACTTGCAACTTGCAACTTTGCGGCTGGCGACTAATTGAACATGACATTTGCCAATAAACTACAATCGTTTAGTGTGCATTATTCTGACCTTAAACAGTTTATTGAAAATGTATTTTTGTTTTTTCTTTCTTTCGGCTCGGATTAGCTGACTTTGATGCGGTTTTGCTTGACTTGATTTGGTTTGAATTGGCTTGGTCTGGCTAGTCTTGGATGCTCATAAGCATCAGCCTTAGGCGCCCCTACAGCACATACATTTATAGGCATACGGACGTACATATATTAAAAAAATGTTATAAATTATTATCGTCGATACACAATCGCAATTTTTGCCGCTTGTTGCGATGAGCTTCAATGTCAAATTGCAAGCAACGGCCACAATGGAACTTAATTTCAACTTTAAATATCAATCGCTGACTTGTGGTTCAAGACAGCAATTATGTAACTATAGATATAGTGGCCTCTACCATAATTCTAAGCATCTATGATTTGGCTTATGTATACGCTTTAATATGGACTAAATGTTTAGCACTTCAACAGACTAGTTGAATAACTGTCTCAGCTGTCAGGCTCAATGTCGCAGAGTGAAAACACAGACCAAAGTTTCCAAATGATTGCAAAAATGCTTAGAATACCCTCAGCAAAGATTGATTTTATTTATACAATTATAAGCAATTTAAAAAGATGTTGGCTAAGATCACATTTAAATTCTCTCAGCTTCACTTAACTGTTTGGTCTTACCAAAGAAAAATGGTATAATCTGTTTTTTTCTTCTCATCCCAATAAGGAATTGGCTAAGATTTATTTAGTTACCATTTGATTTATTGCACAGAATTTGTATTTTCTTTCTGCGAATACATTAGACAGTCTTGGAAGCTTGCAAGAATATCCCATTATGAATTGACTTTTCTGGTTCAATAATAAATGCAGTGATTATAAATAAATGTTCGATAGAGCGACAAACGGAGCAACAATCGCTGCCATTGCGATTGTGTCTCACTTAGTTTATTTATTTATTATTATTATTTTGCTGTTTGTTAGTCGTTAGCAATAATAACACTTAAATGGCTATTTTAAGCATTATTTATGAGTCTTCTAACTGTTGCATGACATTAATGTGGCTGTCGTCGCCGTTGCTGCTCTCTTTTTGCCGTTCTTGTTGTTGTTTTTGTTGGTGTTCATGTTACTTATAAGCATTGCACGCATTTGACCCTCAGGTCTTCCATGAGTAAAGTCATGAACATGACTGCAAATAGACAAAGCGACAGCGGGACAGTGGGACAGAGGCACAGATGCGGGCCAACTTGGTTGGCGTAAATAGGCTTATACAACAAACAAGAAACAACAAACAACAGACACTTCCACAACGTGTCTAATCGCAGTTTATTGTTGCAAAATAAATTCTCTGTTCTTTAATATCATTATAATAATAATAATTTTTTAAATCGTAATAATTCTTGAACATTTTTTTTTTTATATTTTAATATTATCATTCTTTTTCCCATCGTTATGTCTAATTAAAGTTTGGGGCTTTGTCTTTGTCGTGAATTTGAGCATTGTGGCTTAAATGGGTGGTCAGGGGGTGTGCTGGAGGTTTCGTGTATGCTCTTTAGCACCCCCAAACAGCTGAAATCTTATTATTTATATCGTCATCGTGTCGTGCCTGACACACTGCGAAATTAAAAGAAATAATTATATATAATGTTGACTGGCCAAGGACGCGCTAGTTAGTTGCGTTTTGTTATTGAGGTTTTTCGCGTAAGGTTTCCATACTTTATTCTCTATGCACTGACTGACTATCTCAATCCGCCTCCGTCTGTCTGTATGTCCAACTGTCTGTCTGCTTCTCTCTCTCTCTCTCTCTGTCTCTGTCTCTGTCTGGCTGTATGCCCCAATGAACATTGTGCAGTCATGGATTCAACTTTTGCTGTGCGCTTCGCTGAGCACCTAGTCGATTATGCTATGAAGATATATTATTGAGCCGGGTGTCTATGAAACATATGCTGCCTTACAGTGTACAGTAAATAGTAAGTGCGAAATCCAACGTGCTGCGATCGAGTAGGTGCTGTCAGTCAGTCAGTCAGCCAGTCGGACAATCATTGAATGCAATGAGCGAGAGCCAAGCATAGGCGATCAACGAACAGGTGTGACTGCGACTGATTGATTGACTGATGATATTAATACATTTAACACGCTTATAAACTTTATACTAATAAGGAGGGCTTATGTATTTTCTTCATAACTTGGAATCGATCCTTATGTGTCTATGTACAGTTTATATGTCCCATCTGCGAACGCCTTTCCGGGTTCGTATACAAATGCATGCCAAAATATTTGATAGAACCCATTGCTTGCAAATTACTATTTGTCTATTGCTTACAATAAATAGGAGTGCTCTAGCTGAAAGTGTCCGACTAGCAGATATTCTAGCTATTATAAAGGTTTAATGCTTATTTTTGTTGTGCCATTTAAGAGTCAACAGCGCATTATTCCTTGATGGTGTCGGAGTTGTTTCTTTCTGCCTTTCACATACATTTGCATAACTTCAGAGGAGCCCTTGTACAAATTACGAAATTGGCATAGGGTCTACAAACGTGCCGCAAATAGTCGGCTGCGAAAACAACCGAAACTAAATATCCATTATGAAATAGATTGCTTTGGCATGGCTTGCAATGAGCTCTTGTCAGCTATCATTCATTTGAACGTTCTCAAAGCAGCGCATGCTGGGTGGCAGCTCAAATTTGCTGGCCACACAATAGTGGATAATTATTAAAATTAAAGAAATTGAAGTAAAGCGAATTCAAAATTCATTGTAATACCCGTACTTAAATTCCAAATAATTGCACCAATAAAATCGAATATGCAAAAAAATAACAATAGAAAACAACAAAAAAACAAAAAACCAAAACAAAAACTTTGATTAACGATGCGGCTTTTGTTTGGGTTTGTAGATCGGCGCTTGCCGATCGAACAGCGAATAGATCTTGTACTGCAGATCGCAGATTCCTTTCAAAATATTTACACAAGGGCGTACGTGTCCAAAAGAAAGAAACAAATCAATATCAAATTGTGGCACATTGCTAGAGCTTTGGGCATTCGCAATCGCATTCCCAAGCCAAAGCCCAAAACCAAAAACCAAAACCAAATCCATTCCCATTCGCATTTATGACAGGCAAGTGAAATGAGCCAGTGGCCATAATCAGCATAAAAATACAATGCAAAGTTGCCGTTTTTATTGCGTGTTTTTTTGTTGTTTTTTTCTTGACAATGTGGCTAAAAATGGTTAATAAGCTGGCCGTTTGCCACTTGGCGTATGTGTGATATTTGTGTTATATTTTTATATGCGCGCCGCATGCAATTAAATGTCGCCTGAACGCGCTTTGACATACGAACGGCTCCATCTGTGTCTGGCCGAAACGACACGTTATTTGGCTGAGTCAGCGGCGGCCCCCAAACACGTTTCCAGGCCAGCTCTTAGCCCAAAAGCCAGCCATTCAGCCAGCCGGACAGACAGACAAACAGCCAGCCTGGAACTGGGGCCATGGCACGTTCGAGTACAGTGCCCAAAAAGCAAAACGGTTTTTTTTTCTCTCAGTTTGTTATTGTTGGTGTTGTTGTTGCTGCTGTTGCTGCTGCTGCTGCTGCTGCTGTTGTTTTATGTTGCTTTTTGGTCTCTTTTGACCAACAAGGTGAAGGTTAGCGAACTGTCGCCAAATGCAACACACGACTCACAGCAATGGGGGACATGGGAGCCAACATTTGATGCATTGGCGGCTCCATAAATATTTGAGTCACATTTTGAACTCGGACAACGACTCGCTGAATGAGTGCAAGGCATTCACTTATTTTATATTATTTAAATTTATTACTTTTTTTTACTTGCTTTTGTCGTGTTCCGTTTTGCTGTTGCAGTTGCAGTTTGCTTTCTCAGCAGCTATAATTGGATTTGTATTGGGTGACCGCTAAAATCGGGACGAAAAGCTAACGTTGGAAAAACTGTGGAATGCAACTTATTTTTCGCATTCGCATTTTTAAAGACCTATTAAAGGTCACAAAATAGCCCAAAATTGTGAAGGTGTACTGTGAACTGTATTCGAAAATAAACATCAGGTTAAAGCTCAAAAATGTTGGGAACCGTAAATAACTTAATAGTATTTTCTTTCTTGTAGGAAATAAATAAACAGATTTATAACAAATATTAGCGTTCATTTGTTAACCAATTTTTTGGGAAATTTATTAACGCAATCAGTCAAATCAAGTGATGCAAAGGAATGCCCCACATCAATGGGAAAGTCAGTTACAAGACAATTATGTTATGGATGCTACAATTGGGCAAGCTGCCTCGGGTCACTTCGATGGGCATCTAATGATGATGTTTATTGTACAGTTGGACACATTGTAATCAGTGTGAAGTACCCTCGATGCCATTCGGTTAAAATATGAATTACTTTCAAGCAGTACCGCAACTGCTGCCGCTGCTGGTTGAAGTGGCAAAACCCCAATCACAATTATGCGGCAATGCAAACATAAAAAGTACACACACAACACATCGATACTTGCTGGTTGCTGGTTGTTGGTTGTCGGTTGTCGGTTGTTTTCAGTCGGTTGTTGGTCGTTGGTTGTTGGCTGATGGCTGTTGTCTTGCCCAACGGTTAGCTCATCTTTTCGTCGGTTTTAAGCAGCTGCCTGATTGATTTTTTGGGATTACAACATGACCTAACTGATCATTACGACCATAACGCAATTTGCATTCGCCTTACCGATAGTTTGTCCCCTGATCGTATATGTGTGTGTGTGTTTGTGTGCGTGTGTTTGTGTTTCAAATGGAAAATGGAACTTTGTGATTGATTGCGATGCCTAACGGTGCGTGTCCAAATGGCCAACGGGCCCTGCACAGCCAGCAATTACGTTATTTTTCACTGCGAGAGCGTAATGAAGACATCAGTTGGCTTTAATTTGGCTATTTCCACATTTCGACTTGAATAACAAATTGCGAACCCACACACACACACACACACACACACACGACTGCATACAACGGTAAATAACAGTCAATATTCGTCGGCTAAAGCAACGCAAAAAGTAATTAATCAAGTGTTACCAAAAAATCAGCAACAAAATTATTAACTTAATTTGTTGACAATTAAATACACTATTAATAAATACATTTGTATCATTATTTTTTGTAATTTAATTAAATCGATATATTTTTCAATTTAATACTGCTAATATTGCTTGCCCAATTTGCAGATGTTTTCTACGGATCCAATTCAAAAATTTGTTCCATGTTCAGTTTGATTGTAGAAATTGCTTTCCCAATAGAAGATTTAATTAATGAAAATGTCGAGCAGAATAAGCATACATATATAAATATAATTTACATATTAACAACTTATTTATTTGACAGTATAAAATATTAGTCACATATGTGTATATATTTAAAAAAGTGATGTATGTCTATAATACTCTAGCTTTGCCCAACTCTGCACAGCAGGTCACACATTTTCGTTAATTTATTTTAATGTTAACAAAAAAACAACAAAAAATCAAGTTGAAAGCATAAGCAAAAAAAAACCATTTCATTATGTTCCACAAATTTCAAATGTGCCGCTTACAGCTCTTGATTAATTTCGTATTTGGTACTTTTTGAGAGCGAAAGTACCCCCAAATGTGGATCAAATTGGTTTTTGCCGATTTTTGACCATTAGCTAATTATACGCTCTTGCGGCCAGCTTATGTAAGTCAATCGTTTTTTAGTTTCTCGATGCGTTATATAGATCGTCTTATTTGCATACTCAGGCAAGGTCTCTCGCCCTCTCTCTTTCTCGCAGTCGCTGTCTCTGTCGCTGTCTCTGTCTTTCTGTTGGTGTATCTTAATTTTTATCTGGGAAACGAATGAACGATGTCGCTACCGTTTGGCGACGCTATTTGTTTTGGGGCATTGCCCAATTCCAATCCCAATTGCCATAGATCAATGATTGATGGCTGGCGGTCGCGGCATTTCTTTTCATTTCAATTTTAATTGCGATATCAGCTCGAGTTTGAGTTTGAGTTTGAGTTTCGATTTCAATTTCTTAATTGCTCAATTGCCCAAAATGCGTTTGGCATTTCGTATAACGAAACCTTTAATAAAATCAGCTCGCACATAAACTGTGTAATTACGGTCAGTTTGGCTGGCCGTCAGTCGCACAGTTCGTTGCTTTTAAAGGTTAAGACTGGGCATTTAAATTTTAAAAGCCGTTAAACTGAATAATAACAGCAACAAACACACAATGCACACAATGACAACAACAGCAACAATTAACCAAATTGCTCTTTGTTCCAGTTTTTAAGCATGTCTCCTTTTACGCCTATTACACACACACACACACACACACACAAACACACACACTCTCGAATCTGTTAAGCCTTTAAGCCAATCAATACTTTGGCCAAAGTTCAAATCGCTTATTGCCAACAAGTGCAGCAACAACAGCGACTGCAAAAAGTCTCAAGCTTAAATATATTTTATTTATTCACATTACTACAAAAAGTAATATAAAATCATTGGATTTACTTCTTAAAGCAAACCATTTTCATTCATAGTGGCAGTTACAACGATTCTTTCGAAAATCCATCTAACAACTCAAACATTAATTGCTAATGTGA
This sequence comes from Drosophila planitibia, assembly GCA_035043785.1. Taxonomy (NCBI): domain Eukaryota; kingdom Metazoa; phylum Arthropoda; class Insecta; order Diptera; family Drosophilidae; genus Drosophila; species Drosophila planitibia. Next base: position 170,638 of record JAWNMS010000033.1, read on the forward strand.
AATGTTCTTTGATCAGGTAGTTAATAGGCAAATATAGACAAAATAATGCCATATATAATATGTTATTCTATCTAAGCTAAACGATATGTTATAGGCAACAAGAATGGAATATATTTTAAGCTTCTTACTAATTTGATGCGAATGGTAAATGTGGACAAGCCTGCAATTAAAGAATGAAGCAACTGATGACAAGCTGCGAGCACATTATGCATAACAAAACCTATCTGCGGGATTAAAGCATTTGACAATACCCAACAAGCACATACTAAAATTGATCAGACTAAGACAAACTAATTTTCTGGGTTATATTATTATTGTCATCATCTCTATAGCTGTACTTAAAATGTCTTGGCAGAGTTTACTTGTATATTTTAGTTTATAATATTATGTAAATCCAATGCAAAAAATAAAAGAAGTAGTATAATCTATGGATCTTGAATAGTTCTCGTAGTTCCAATTGGATTATTCCCTTATTATAACGTGCATTGTAGTGATTAAGTTTTAAATCAATGCTGACAGATTTAAGCCCATAATTAAGTGCAAAATGAACTGAGCAGTGTTAAAGACCCAGTTTCCATTTCCAACTCGAGCCTGACACAGTAAAAAATGGGTATGAGTGAAATGAATATTATGAGTATGTGCGACTAAAGCAGTTCAGCAACCACAACTCTAATGAAGCCAAAGTAGATCTTCAGATTGCGGCACGATGCATGCAACGCCTTTTTGGCCACGTTTTGGGCCACGTCAATAGCGATTGCGTTAAGTTTGCCATGAATTAAATGTTGTAGCTGTATTCGAATTGCTTTATTTGTATTATTTCATGCACTCATTCAATTTCATTCATTGTGCAAATGAATGGCAATTGTTTGCTTACGATTTTACAGCTCGTTCGAGCCACGAATTGGGGGCGTCACTTGACAACCTCATCATCACCATACATACCGACATATATATTTAACTTTTCATACATCATGTATGTATGTATGTATGTATGTATGTGTTTTCTTTTCTTTGGAAATTACACAGCTGAATAAATTACAGTTGAGATTTTAGACGATTTTGAGTGCTTGACATTTAATGTCACAGAAAAAGGGCTTAGAGAAATGTGAATCGTAAGTAGCATTGGATCCAATATATATAAGAAATTTTGCTATATCATTTAATAAATACATTTATATTTAATACAGCCAATAAACTGTTATGTTGTTGAGCACAGGGTATCTACAAGCTCAATTACAAAATTCTGGCTTGTTAAAAAAATATTCCAATGAAATTACGTGAGCACAAAGAAAAACCGAGGGAAATTGTAAAGAAAAGAAAATGTGCAGCCAACAATGAATGTAAATTGCCTTATATATATATATATATATATGTACATATGCGTGAAGAAAAATAAACACTTTTGTATGTGTACAATATGAATGCAGTTGGGCTGTGTCAACGGCCACTGGGAGTGGGTCTGGGACTGCAACTGCAACTGCAACTGGGACTGGGACTGCAACTGAGACTGGGACTGGGTCTGGCGACCGCATGACATAATGACACAGAGGCCACAGATGAAGGGCGGTAAGCGGTATGTGGCAAGGAAAGTGGCAACGGAGGGGTGCACAAAAGAAAATGAACTGCAACTGGCAACTACTGCAATGGAAACAGTTGCAACAGCAACAGTAACATCAACAAAAATACGGAAGCCAGCAGATGAGACCCGTTTCGAGGCACCAAAATTTGCTGGCTATTTCGTAAGTTGCAGCAACTGGAAAAATGTGTTCGGACCGCGATAGATGGCTAGACACACATGGTGTAGTAGGCATGTATGTAATGCACGTATGTGTTAGTCTTTTGTTGTGCGATGTCTTTCTGGGGCTTATTGTTGCTCTCAGCTCTGATTAATTAGCTGGCCTTTTCTCGCTTTCTACGCTCTGCGCTCACTCGCAGCTCGGTCTACAGTCTCCAGTCTTCAGTCTTCAGTTACTTAACGATAAATTGGCAACTTGGAAGCGACACCTGGCCATCAAGTCAGGTCTGTCCAAGTAGAGTCGGCAATTGGTTGCAAATGGGGGAGCAGATATTTGGAGTTTTGCACCCAAGTTGTAAAGTGTAACACTTTGGTGCGGAAGTTATATAATAGCCCTAATTGGTTGCGTGGGAATGCTCAGCTGCAACTGTGTGTTTTAAAAATGCAGATGAGCTTAAGTCATATGTAAGCCATCGTTTGAGGCTGAAGAATTGGCCCAGAAATTCGTTTGCATAACATTAGCAAAGTCAATTAACAATCCAATCAAACTGGGGCAGATGGTTTATAGCTATAATTGTTAAAATAAAGGCAAAGACAATAATTCTATTTGTATAGCGAGTTAAGCAATAATTGCAAGTGATTAAAAAAACTATAAAAGACTAGAATATAAAATAATTTAAGTAGTTTTAATAAGAATAGTAATTTATTTAGCACGCACGAAATATATTTATTTATTTAAAGGGACAAAGAATGTCTTCTTTAATTAATTGTGTTATTATATTAAAAAAAAGAGCTGCTTTGGTTTATAATTCGAGTCGATTTCTAAAGAAAGTATTACTATACGCCAATCAAACATCTGGCCATATATATATATATATATATATATGCGATTTGCATTCATTGTGCAACTTTCATTTGACTACCCTTTCGGAGAGTCAAGTTCACAGCGAACTTGCGGGAATCGAGTTAACATACAAGGTAAACGATACGTAATCCAATTATGGCCATAATGTTGAGCTACGCTGCTCTTGGCCGACATCATTATTAAACAAAGCAAATTTTTGGAGACTTGACACGCCCATCAAACGCCCGAGAAAATCAAGAAACCAGCCAGGCAACAACAACGGCAAAGAAACAACAAAAACAAGAAAAAAGCAGCTGCCAAAGTGAAAGCGATGCCACAAATCAAAGCCATCAGCAGTTGAACAGCCCCCCCTAACACCACCCCCCGCTGCCTCTTTCTCTGGCTTTAACCCCCTTTTCCACACATAATGCCCCTGCAACCGGTTGATGTTGATGTTAACAACGCTAATCTTGTGCTTCGTGTTGCTCGTTGCTCGTTGATGACTTTATGCGCCACACTTCTCAGCTAGATAGCAAAGGGAAAGGTGTAATTATGGCGGGGCAGGCGGATACGGGGGCAGGGGGCAGGGGGCAGGGGCATAGGGGTTTCGGTGGGTGGCGGCTTCGGAAGTATTTTGAGCATTGTCACTTTCGCCGTCAACTGTTAATTGGGCAACTCAAGAGATGACTTACCATTTTTATGCTCAGCTTCCTGTTTGGCAGCAGTCGGCGACTTGGTCACAGCCAGCGAGGATGTCAGCATCGGCATCAGCATCAGCATCAGCATTAGCAGGATGCCAGCGGATAGATGCACTTGTTGTCCATGTGTCGCCATCTTTTGCCTGTCTGCAAATTTATAATTGCAATTTGCAATAATGTGTTTGTTGTTATTGCTATTGTTATTATTATTGTTACTGTTACTGTTTCTGTTATTGTTATTATTGTTGTTCGTTGAATTTTGTTGCGCTTTCGATTTGTTGTCTTGCTGTGTTTCGTTTTGTTGTTTTTTTAATTTGCTATTGACCTGTTGAATGCTGCTGCAGCTGCATTTCACTTTCATATTGAGCACAGAAAATAAGTTGATAATCAAGCAAAAATGTAAAGCGACAACATCAACAGCAAAAACAGAAACAACAACAACAACAACAGCGCAGGCTGCAAAGTGAAATTTCACTTTCGTGCATTCAAGTGGGGAGCAGGTATTGCAACAGCAACACACACACACACACACACACTCAGACGAAGACTGTGGCAAGTGGGTTTTGTGTTGGGGTCACGCACTCCTGATTCCAGTTGTTGTTGCTGCTGTTGTTGTTGCTGTTTTTTGTTGCAGCAACTTGAGGTGATGCCACTGCCGATTATCGGTATTTTGTTTAGCGTTTCAGCAGCAGGAATAACAACAACAACAACAACAACTGCAACCAACAACAACAAGAACTGCAATCACTTGTCTTGCAGCAACAGCAGCTGTTGATTTTTATGATATTGTTGCTGTGGTTGTGTTTGTTGTTGTTGTTGTCTTGGTCGTTGCTGCTGCTGCTGCTGCTGCTGCCACAAAGCAAATGTCTTGCAGCAACATTTTATTAATCTTAACTATTATTTGTTGCTAGCTTGTTTGGTGCTTTTTTTTTTTATACATTTTTTATTTGTATACAGGAAACTTTTAGCGCGGAACCACACAAATAAAAAATCTCTGATTTTGAAGTGTATTTATCAAGTGTTGTAATTAATTTGCATGGCACTTGCCATAATTATTGTTATTATTTGTTTAGTAGTTAATATTTTTGCATTTTTTCTTTTAGTTTATTTCTTTTCTTTTGTTTGTTGAAGCACTTTTCAGTTTCATAACGCGGAAATGCCGCCCAATCAAACACTTGAACACTTGAACAAATATCAAACAAAAAAAATAAAAATATGAAGAAAAAACCAAAAAAAAAATTAAATAAATAAATAAAAAAAATTGTATGTGTGTCCACTTAAATTGTTATTAAAACGAGAAGCGAAACGCGGCACAAAAGCGCGTAATTGCAGGATGTGGCACGACTTCGCGTCGGACTTGGCTTTCCACTTCCGCACACACACACAGCGAGACTCACACACACTGAGACACACACACATACATAGGCACACGCGCACGCATTTCCATTTGCTTACGGTCTGTGGAGGGGGTTGTCTGCTTGTTGGGTGGGGGGTTTGGGGAGGGCTTGTGGCAGCGTGGGCGATTTTTAACGATCGGGATTAACGGTAAGTAGGCAACAAACCCAGAAATAGAGAGAAACGCGTCGTTTGCCCAAGCGCTCGCTCCGAACGCCATCAACTGTCTGAGCTGCGCGCAGGCGCCGTCGTACACTTTTAAAGCCGCCGAAAGAGAGCGAGAGAGAGACACAGTGTGCGAATGCGAGCGCGCCAGCGCAAGAGAGCGCCAGGCCAGCAGAGCAGCAGCAGAGCTGCAGAGCAGCTGAGCAGCAGCAGCAGCAGCAGCCAGAGAGCGCCAGAGTGCAGGCAAGCAAGCGCAAGCATTCGTAATAGTTGAACGCTTCATGAATGAAGCAGCAGCCCCCATCGATCGATCAGCTGTGCCTTAAACCGGTAAACGTTGTAAATGCTGCGCACAATTGTTGTTGCCGCTGCTGCTGTGACAGCTGTTGCCGCTGCTGCTGCTGCTGCTGCTGTTGTTGTTCTGTTGCCAGCACGTGACGCATGCAATTGAGACACAGACGCCAACGCCCACGCCCCACTCGAAACTCATTAAATTAAGTTTGTTGCAATGAGTTCTTAACAATCCTGATTTAGCATTATTAACAGCTGATCAAATTGATATATATATATATACTGATATCGATATAGCACACATATGTTTGGAAGCGTGTTCAAGATGTGCATGTTCGAAGCAGTGGAAGTCTGAAATTCGTAGCTCAACTAATGACTTGTATTATTCAACTATCGGGCGAGGCACAATAATCGGAAATGATTTGAGAAATTTCCTTCATAAGCCCATTCACAGGTAATAATAAATTAGTTTAATGATTGCACTTTATTTTTAGTTTAATATATATATTTTACGAGCTATATCAATGGCCCAACCCGACGAAAAAGCTAAACTTGCATCTCAAGCAGACTAATCCACATGTAAAATGGCTAATAAAAAATGTGAGTTAACTGCAAGATCAACTAGAGATTTACTAGCAGGCAGAGTAAAATACTAATTTACTAATACAAATATTAAAACAATTTGATAATGGTGATGTAGATTTATCAGTAATCGAAGCTTAATGAAATATCTCTACTATATAATGACGCCAGCTTTAAAAAAAAATATATCTTTTAATTCTGAGAGCAGACATCAATGAATTAAAAAAATATTCTTATTATTATTATAGAAAAAAACGCATGTTATTATCCCAGATATGTGTTACATATTTAGAAATATGATTTCAATGCTTACGATTGATCTTTGCGAAATCGGTTGTAGCTATTCCTATTAATTGCCAAATTCTATAATCAAAAACTGACAAATGATGATTTGTTTGTTGTATGTGTATTGTATTGTTTGTGACATTGTACTTCTACAGAGTCTACAAACAGGAGTAAAACAGACGAGTTAAGCTTGGACTCAGTTGTAATCTTTGAAGCTTAACAAACCTGACCTAATTCCAAGTATATTGCCACGCGCATTGGCCCATTTCCAGCCCGAGTTTGGCTGCCCAGATCCAAGTAGCATGTTATTAATTTGGCCCTAAGAGATGGCTGTTGGCTGATGGTATTTCCATTGCACATTGCGTATATCTTACATTTTTTATTTGATGTTTTTATATGTTAGTGGCCAAATGGAATGGCTTAATAGCTAAGCAAAATACAGCTATGTAGCGATAAATAGCCGATAGCCTTATATATTCATATATTCAAGATGTTCGGCAAATTAACGCTTGGGCTGAATGTAGGAAATAAGTGGAAAAGTGGCCAAATATTTGTGCCTAAAAATGATTTGCATAACATTTGAAATCGAATTTAAAAACGCGTTTGTCATTTCATTAACTGGACTGTGACAAATTAGCGCCATTAACCGATTAGATGCGACATTTATGAGTCTCGACTTTATTGTTCGACCACAAGTGCTGTGGGCGGCATTTAAATAAAAACTCGCATACAGAAATTACAATATTCAGTGACAATTGCAACTTGTTACGGTTTCCGATTTTATACAAATCAATTCAATGTCGGGCAAGGGTAAATAAGTTGCCACAGTCGTTAACCTAGTTAGGAGTTCACCCAATGGGTGTTCGATTGCCAAATTGAATCTAAATCCAAATCTCAAATCTAACTGAGGATCATCTTTTGCCAACTATGCACAAGTCACTCCAATGAACAATTCGATTTACAAAAAAAAAAAAAGAAAAAAAATATTGGCAAACAAAAAGCAAATCGAACAACGCCAAAACAATGTTAGCTTTGCATATACATCAAGCTGAGCGATCGAGGTCGAGGGTAGCTTAAAGAGTTCGCCACAATCTATATTTCAGCTAGCTCTGTTCATAAATGGACTAAATTAAATGTAGATTAAATTGCATACAAGTGTTCAGAGTATCAAAATATATTCAAATCCATATTTACGTTATGTGATATGTAAGACTTTCATTTCTTTTTAAATTAATTTTAGAAAAAACTATAAATAAACAAAATAAATCTGCAATTAGATGACAAAAGCATATTCCAGTAGATATTGATCCGGAGACTGAAAATTGATTTTCCATAATCTCTTCTTTTCTAGTTGCAAACAGCAATGGCTGTAAGAAATATATTATTATTAAAGATAAAAAAGAATTATTGTCCCGGATATTTGTGATATAATATTGAATTTAGTTTCAATGATCCCTATTCGTATTAGGGGATTGTAACCAAAACTACAGATCCGTTTTCTTATTAATTGCCAAGCTGTGCAATCAAAATTTTATTTCAGCTGTAACTTTTCATTTATTTAATGTGGACTTAACACGTATCGGATTTGTAAAAAAGGTTTTAAAAAACCAATCAAGTAAAGTAATAAATTAAATTAAATAAAATTTATGTAGAGTAATTTAATTAAATGAATAATGAGAAATAAAAAAGAAGAATTAAGCCAAACTATGCAGTTCATTTTGAGATAAATATTCGACTAAACATTCAAATGGGTTATCGGTTTTGAATAATTGAGCATTTACTTGTTACACTTAGCAGACTTCTCGTTGAATAAAATCTGATCGATATTACTCCAATCCTTAATCAGCAAATCGAATTGTAATGCGTATTTAATTTGTAGTCACACTATAAACTGATTGAATTACCTACGTATGTAGTTAAGTATGACTGTGCGCTTTAACAATGTCAAATTGCACAATTGCAGTAGCTGCAGCGGCGACAACAACAACGGCAACAATACCAAATACAAAAACAACAAGGACAAAAATAGCATTTGCTGTCAAGGCGTCACGATGGCATCCAATGGAAATAAAGCGCAGTTGGAGACACGAAAAGCAAATCGAGATGCGGAGATGCGAACAAAGATACAAACTAGCGACAAAGTCTTTAAGCGCGTTGTTGCCCGGTGATGTCATTGATATGGCACAGATATCAATTCCCACAAGCGATAATGCCACACACACACACACACATATATATACATGTGTCGATGTGTAGGGACAAAGTACGCAGAAAAACCAACAACAAAACAATAGATGAAACTAAAAAACCATTTGGCCCCAAACATGCCATAGCGAAACTAATGTGCCCATATGTATCTCAACCTGTATCTGCACCTGTATCTGTATCTGTATCTGTATCTGCATCTGCATCGCTATTCGTATTTGTATATTTGGCCAAATGGTGGCTGCATCTGCGTGCTACTCAGCTGACTCGGCTTGTGCACTTGCCAAATTCGTTGACCGCATCTAATATGCTATTGACCAATTGACTTGGATATTATAGTCCACGATTCTCCACGCATCAGGAACAGGCTACACTCTTTATATGCCACTGTGGCAAACACATCAACTTTTTGCGCCAAAAATGTATTATTTCCATTTTGAATTTTTATCATAAACTACAAATTGATAATGCTGTCATAAATAGACCGCCCTTAAGCACAACTGCTCTAAGCATAATCAAGTGAGTTTTGAACTCATATACTGCTCAATACTTTGAGAACATAGGAATATGTTTTTGAATCTCTGTCATAGCCAAATTTTTCGAGATTGAGCAGCATTTGAAAAAGACATGCGACGCTTTCGAAAAATTACAAAATTAACAAAGATTGAATTTTTGTTCAAAAACTTTTTTTGCTTACCAAATTATAAATTACCATAATATTGGGCAGCATTTGAAGAAGATGCAACATTTTATTGGAAGATACATCAATTTCTATTCCAGGAAAATTAATTCTATTCCCCATTTTTTTACTGTTTCAAAATAATTTTTTTGAATTAATAACCAATGCTTTAGAGTTGAATTCTTTTTTGAAAAACTCATTTGCAAATAAATCTGTTATTTGTTATTTGAAAACTGAATTTGTTGCTTTCAATATAGATAGCAATATAAATCATGAGCCAATCGATTATATGAAACCACAGTGATTTATCTTCAAAGCGTATTTTTCGAATAGTGCGTGGCAGTATATTGACACTATTCACCTCAGGCTTAATAAACTCGGTAATCGTTCATTTTCATTGCTTCGCACTTGACTTGATCTCAGCCTGAAGCAACAAATCAATTTAACTGCACATGATCCAAAGCATTTGCCCCATGCCTCGAGGGTATTTGACTACCTTCTCAGTTAGCGGTATGAATTGAACTCGGTGCAAACGCCCACTGAAGGTCTTCGAGCACTCTGCTCCAGTACTCGTAATACACGTCGATTGTAACTTGTAACTTGCAACGTGGCTCCGGCATGTATCAAACATATTTGTATTTGCATCTGCATATCTGGATGTGTGGGCGTTGAGATATATACATAAATATATATGGACTTACACTTACGACGACGCTTCCGACAAGGCACCAAATCAATGCTCAGCTCAAGCGCTAATAGCAAGGCACTGGACTGACTGACTAACCGACTGTCTGACTATATGTCTGACTATATGTCTGTCTGACTGGGTGGAGATAGCGGGGCGTGTCTCCAAATCAGGCTTTAAAGCAATTACGCACTCTACAAAGTTGTCAACGTTGGCTCCGTCTACTTCCTGCTCCAAGCGACTGTGCCTGGGATGCGAAATGTCATTAAAAAGATAGTTTTCTGCCATTAGTCTGCTCTAATGCCGGCTTTACGACCGATTGCATACTTCCAGACCAAACCAAAAACAAAAAAACAAACTAATCCAAACAGAAAAGCCACAAATTTTGAAAGCAGCTTGACAGTCATCATTTGATAAATGTATCACTTTTACTCCAGCTGTTACATCTTTTATTTCCTATTTATTGGTTGCTGGCAAATCCTCATATTGTGTTTTTTTATCATCGAAATTAAGCAATACTTTGAAACTTAATATTCTTTCAATGTCAGCAAAAATGTAAAAACTGAAAATGTAAACTGATGCTGAAGAAATGTGAATGGATTTTCACATTTTCTTATGATCTCACGAAACTACAACTCAATGCACCTTTCAACATTTAACTGACAATTTATTCGCTAATTAATAGACATTTAAATATTGTTACCAACTTATAAATGTTGTGTTGCGAAAACTGCTTGAAGCATTGCGCTGCTGTTTTAAAGTCCTCTCTTTAGCTGTGTGTAAATATGTTTATCTTATCAGCAATACTTAATAGTTATGGATCGATCTGTTGTATTTTCACTTCAGACACATATGTGCATATGCATATGTGTATGCTGTTTGGACCAGGCCAATCAGTGCGTTGCCAATAAAATGAATTATTATGCAGCGCTGGCAAATTGGGTATAAATACTTCAGAGCATTTCAGTTTCATTAGTGCAGGAGCAGGAATCGACAGCTCGTGTCATATAAATAAACAAATGATGAGTGTTTCTAACTCTGTCTGCCACATATAAATATATATTTATATATATATATATATATATATATATATAAGGAAATTGCGATAGCCCCATTTCAAAAGCGTTCGCTTGGGGGGCGCGACACGTTAACGGATGATGCAGTGGCATCGAGTGTGGCAATATAATCGCTGGCAAACGTCGGCTTCATTTCACAATCGCATGTTAAATTAATGAAAGTATCTGGCGTTCCAAAGATGGATCGTTACAAAATTGAGAATTGACTTACACCAGTTGACAAGCCGTTCATTTGGCTGGCAACTCGGTCAATCCCGTTGTGAAATAACGTTGTCAAACCAATTTTGAAATTGGGTAAACACTGGTCAACTCTGATTAACTCTGATCGACTCAGATCAGCTGGGGTTAACTCGGGTTAATTCGGGTTAACCTGGAGCTCACCTCTGGTCAACTGCTGCGTTGACTGCAGATTGACAATCCGAGCAGAGTTCGTTGACGTTGCAAGTGTGCATTCTGGTTCCCAACATAAATAAATTTGATATCGATTTTTTTGATTGCAGCATTCAATCCAATGAAGCAGATGTCTCCAACCTGATCCGGTGTATATATATATACTTGATCAACATCGCTAGCTCAAGTCAATAGATCCATGTCCAAGCTAGTTCCGCAGTTGTACATATATCTTGATGAAACTGCGAATATATATCCGACTCCATTATCTATATTATATAGCTTTCATTGGGACGATCGTTGGATAGATGAGTTCTGGTATGCAAAACTTGTTCTTTACTCAGTCAAAACTCGCTAAAGTAGCATGTTATTATGCTCCCAAGCAAATCATCAACATCGAAGTCATATCTCATATAGATTTCAAAGGAATCGAATCGATTTGCAATAAGGAATTCAGTGGCGTATGAGCAAAAGTATAATTAGAAATACTAAAATAACACATGTAAAACGTAGTTCATCAAGTCGCAAATGCGTATTAATTATTTAAAAAATGGGCTTAAAATTAGCGTTAATAATAATTATTTATTTAACTGGCAAAGTTGAGTGTTTAGCAATACACTCAAATGACTGCAACGCTTAGAGACTTAAAGCACTCAACTGCAACGATTTGGAAAGCTTTTAAAGCGTTACTTTATCTCGCTTTTTTGAGCTTACACGAAAGAAGTTAAGTTAAGCACAGTGCGCCCCAAAGCTCAGATATTCGTTCAGTTAAAGCTTTAAAGCTATGGTTTAGGAATTTGCTGCAGTTGTAGCTTAAAAGTTGTCGTCAAAAGCTGAGTGCACGGATTTGACGAACGCATAATGCCAAAAAGCCGTTTGAAGAACTGGTTGAACAACTTGGCTAAACAAACTTGTCCAGAAACTTTTAATTAATAAAATAAATAAATAACTTGTTTATTTGTAAAGTGCGAAATAGATTTACTTGACGAAAAGACTTAAAATCTAAAAAATATATATAAAAATATATATATATATATAAATCTAGATCGAGTACCTACAATTTAATTTAAAAACAGCAGCTGCAGTATTTGGGTCCATGCATCAAGCAGTTTGCCAAAGCGCCAGAGTCCACAGCTAAAAAAAATAGAGAAAAAAATGATGATTTTAAGTGTTCAACTTGGTTAATCGAAAGCGATTTAGATACTTTGAGTATTAGTGTCATTATTCCATCACTTCCCAAATCTTCGGATGCAGTGCAGCTTTTTTCTATTGCATGTGGTAGATAATAAAACATCGGAATTTCACAGCGCCTAATCTTCTCTGAGACACAAATAAGAATTGGTTAGAATCAATTGAATTGTAAATAAATACAATACCTTATACGATCCATCGAATCGAGTACACGCCCCATAGCCTGCTCATTAAGCATATGGCAAATGCATATCCAGTCACAGCGGATTTTCAGCTCAGATGAGAAATACAGAATTTTCCAGGTGCTCATCTGTCGGCCTCCTCAGCTGCAGCAGTCTCAACTGGAATCGAATGGAATGCAATGCAATTCTGTTCGGATAAGTCGCTCCGTCTACACAATGCATCACCATATTTCTGTGCACTGTCCTCGCCACAAAACTAGTAATTTTTTGTTGAATTTTGATAGATTTCTCTGCAAAAAAGATTTTATTTAATTTTGTTTTCGTTTGTCATTTATCGGAAACATAAATGACATACTTTATCTGCTCACACAACAGTTACAGTCCTTAACAAATAAGGGTCGAGTGAGTTCGTCTACGATATGACATGAATCCAGCTGTTTAATATATTCTAGATAGATTGCCAAATTTCGATTTCAAAGTTTTGCACACCCAAATGTAAGCACGTCTGCAAGTGCAAGTTTTTGTTCCAAAGTACAGATTATGTTCTCGACTACAATTTGGGTGCTTCTCTTCTGTTCATGATGAAATATATGTCAGTGTTGAACATATATTAGTAAGAAGCCGCTGCCTTTAAAATTGTGGTTTTTCTTGATATCGGACATCGATATATATATCGATAAATGCGAAACTGGGGAATGGAATTTCCCTGAATCCCGTCTTAGTGGTAACTTATGACTTAAATGAATACTTTAGATTTCTAGTTGCTATCGCAAAATCCAACTGTTAAGTCTAGCTAAGCTCCCTTATATGTGTAGATACATATACATATATATGGAATGCATTTGATCGCCATAATAAGTAAGATATTCAGCTGTTTGTCATTTGAGATCATCATCATTAGCAATTGGCAATTGGTAATTGTGGCTTGCGGCTTGTGGCTCACACCTCTTGCTCTATGAATACAGTCACTTGGTCCGGGCTTCCAAACTGGGAACAGGGCTAATTAATTTCGCTCTGCGTGACTTGCATGACCAAAGCGACTTCCAAGCTCCCAGTGGGTGGTGTGCGTTTGGTGGTTGCTGGTTTGGTGTATGCCGTGGCTGGTGTCTGCTTTGCTTGTATTACACTCGATCTCACGTCACAATCTAATATATGTATATAAGTCAAGGGCGCGCCCATCAATTGCAATGGCCTCCTCTCTTGCCTTGGCCATGAGGCCAATGAGTCATGAGGCGCAGCAAATAGCCACCCATCCCACCCTCCTACTCTATTCCATGCACACACCATCCTCTGGCTATTTAGTGTTGGCCTCTTCCGCTGACGCGTTAAGATTGATCAATTGGATAACGGCAGCTGCAAAGAGGCTTCATTTTAATTTTGTTTACAACAAAGTTTGGCTGTTTTGCGATAAGCCCGATAAGCTCAGACGGCATTAACCAACTTTCTAACTAACTGACTCGCAATAAATAATAATAATAAAAATAATGAAAATAATAAAAATAAATAGAAATAATAACAATAACAATAATAATAATAACCATCACAATCTCGTTAGAGAAAAAAAGTTGTGTTAAATTAAAATTGTCAATTTCGGTTGTAAAATCTAATTCGCATTGTTGCCCATTGTTTTTCTCAGTGTACTCACGCACTCACTGTAGGGTGTTTAGGGTGGCCCCACTTCAACTTACATAAAGTGCACTGAGATATGACGCACTACATTAACTTCAATATTAAATGTGCACACACAGAGACAGACAGGGACAGACAGACAGACGCATAACAGGCACAACAGTAACTGAAGCGACAGCAGTAACGTAAATAAGCCAAAAACTTCATCAACTGTCAACTGAGAAAGTAACAAAAACAAAAACAACAACAGCAACATAAAAATCTCAAGGTGAATTATGCGAAAAGTGTCGAAAGTAGTTGCCTAGGGGGGGGGAGAACTGGAGAGAACTGGAGACATTCAAATCGTAAAAGCTAAAGCTGAATGAGATTTGGCAAAAAACCCGAAACGACTTCATTTCGATGGATGAATCATTTTTGGTACTTACATCACCTGCAAGTAGACAAGCAAATAGTATTGGTAAGCTCAGCATACAAAAGCGTTTGAAATATCATTGGCATACATGTATATATATATATATATTAATATTTATATTTACATAAATATTTATCGCAGTAAATAGGCATATTGCCATGCATTTGTCCCATTGTGTTTTATCTTTTTCTATTTCTTAGTCACTAGATTAATAGAAGAGCGTATTCAAATAACATATATGTATGTATGTGTGTTTGTATGTATGTATGTGTGTATTCTTTTCTCTTCTGTTGCATATGCTTTCTCTTTTATTTTCATTTTCTCTGACTCTCTCTTCTTTCTTTCTCTCTCTCTCTCTGAACCTCAGCTTTTCACGCTTAGTTATTTGACACCTAACGGTCAACGCTGATGATGACAGCCCTCATAATTATGTCTACGCATTTACAGTTACATACAGTACACACAGTGTACAATACATTGCTGGTTTTAGGGTGGCCCATTATCGACTTTATAATATTCGTTAATCGGCTCAACGCTGATGATGACAGCCCTCATAATAATGTCTGCGCGTTTACAGTTATATACAGTACACACCGTGTACAATACATTGCTGGTTTTAGGGTGGCCCTTTATCGACTTTATAATATTCGTTAATCGGCTCAACGACAATAGCTTTTGGCTTAACTAGCAAACTCAGACTTTATTTAACTAATAACACACATAGACAGTCACTCGATTGACAATAGCTTAAGATTATGCACAAATATCGCGTCAGCTTCTTGGTTTCCACACACAGCCTATTGGCTGGGCTTGTGATTAGACCGTTTGGGTGGCCATATCTCTCTGCCGGCTGCGCTTGTAGTAGGAATAGGCCTCCAGAGCATTAATGCTAAATATGGTTAATCCAAAGAACTGCAATCGATCGAGAGAGCGAGAGAGAGAGAGCGTAAGAAAGAGCGTGAGAGAGTCTCAATTTGTGATGTCACGAACGAATGAACGAAGGAACGAATGAACGAACGAATGAACGAACGAAACTCAACACAGTCAACTCACCGCTGCTGCTGTATAAGCGCCAATGTCCAGCGCCAGCACCAAACCCGAGGCAACAAAGTGGGCCAGCGCCAAAGCTGTGTGAACGCCCAGGGACCAGAGCGTCGCATTGCAATTCCAGCTATGGCCGAGACGCAGATAGCGGCAGAGCAGCAGCGTCAGCGTCGTCACAAAGCCAAGCACGATGACGACCAAGTAGAAGCAGCCCCGAAAATTGCTCAAACGCACCGTGCTGCACACAATGCACAGGAAGCCAATAAAACCGCAAAGCTGAACAAAAAACAGAAGATGTATGAGTCAAAGTGGGCGTGGCGGCAGACGTAATAATGGCTTACCAGGCAGGCGATCTTGCACAGTCCGCCAATGCTGCGCAAATACTTGCGATCGTTGTCACGGTTAACAGACATGACAGCAGCAACAACCAAATCAAAACACCACTGTAAACTGTAAACGGCTAATGGTTAACAGCAACAGCAACGATATCAAGAACAGCAGCAGCAACAATCTGCAAAACGGTAACAACAAAATAGACAGACTCAATGCCTTAATAAAAATCACATTGCGCGCGGGAGCAAGCACAAAATGCCACTGGCAGCGGCGAAACGACTGAATGCTTAGAACGCAAACGGCACGCTTGCGAGCGCAAGAATGAGAGCGCAATACAAAACATGAGAAACGCACTCACGCACACACAGGCAAATATGGAGAGCGAGAGCGTAAAACAAATGTACGTACAACAGAGGTGGCTATTTAGCCTCTTTCTGGACAGATCTGTGTTGGCCAGAAATGTGACTAAGCTGCTCATACATATACAAAATTATTTTTCTTTTTCATACATTTATTTATTGCAAAATAAAAACAGCGTTTGCCACTCTAGGTAACAAAATTCTGTTGTCTTATAATGTCTCATTAAGCGATGGATGCCTCTATATATATATATATATATATATATACTATTGATTTTTAAGTCAAGCGAAAAACAATTATACATGTTTTTTTTTTGGCTTTTTTCTGGTTGATCTATCGTGATGTGTTAGCCGATGTTGTGGTTCGCAGCACTGACACACATGTTTAAATTCACTGTACGAAGAGAGCCGCGCTCATAGAGCGCTTGTCGGTCGCGACTCTCCGAGCTGAAAGTTTGTGGTTCTCTGCTTACATCTGTTTTGTGTCGGTTATGGCTATCGCCTTCTGATAAATTGGCTATACGCTAAACTTGAATATGGAACGACCTTATCAACAGACGATCCGTTTCTTTTCGTTCAATTAGGCAGCCGTCGTCATTTCCAAGCACAACAAAATAACACTGGAACAAAATTCCACTCCATACTCTTGAGTAGCACACTCACAAGTCGCGTTTCTCTCTTTCGTCGTCGTCGTGAGTCATTGCTTGAAATGTGGAAATGTGGAAATGCAGTCCTGAGATTGTGATTCATTGCACACACGTCAAACATAAACAAACAAGCAAAACGTTGTACAGAAAGCAAAACAAAAACAAATTAAATAAATAACATATTTGGCCCCTAATTTTATATGCCCTTACAAAAAAAAACTTAAAAATGTTTACTCGAGCAAAAGAATTTACTCGGTATTAAATATGTTTTTATGAAAGAAAAAAGTACACTTAGTCCATTATAATAGTTAATTTATTGAATATAGTCAATAGTCGTTGCGGTTGCTAAATAATGTTGCCTCATAATGTAAACGTTACCCCTTCACTTAGAGATGGAAGTGTATTGCATATGCTCAACACCTCATCAATTGAGTAACAAACTTATTTTAATTGATTCAAATTCATTGTGGTCGCCATTAGATTTGTGGGGTCGGAATGAGTCGCTTCACTCTCAGCGCCCCACTTGGACAAGGTCACTGCCGGAATAAGCTCTCAAGTCGCAGCGGAAACATTTAGCGCAATCGCTGATATTCACTCACATACATACAGCCATACATACATACACACATACATACATACACACATACATACATACACACATACATACATCATATGTAAGCATATGTATTAATCTAGAAATGTTTGCTGAGACTGGAATTGGGTATATTTCAGGAGCAGCTGCAGCAGCGACGGAAATGGAATTGGAACGAATCTCAATAAATATAAATAGTGAAAAAGCTTGGAATTGTCAAAAGTTTGAACGCGGAAGTGAAGTTTACAAAATCGCGTTACTTTTAAGGGTTTTTTTTTTTCCTAGAATCTAGGATTTTATCACTAAGCACACAAGACAATATTCTTGATGAATTTATTTTATTTATTGATGGTTTTTCTTTACAATGCTACAAGTCAAGTTTAATAATTTTAATCACAATTCAGATTTTCTTTAATACTGAAACGTAGAATTAAACATATTCTCTCAATATTTAAAATCGCCTTAAAATTGATAAAATCTGCCTAAAATGAAAATCGCTGTAAGAACTATAAAGTTTTGCTTGTTTCTAGAAATAAGGCTTAAATATACGAAAGTATACAAGTGTTTTTATTCTATATTTCCGAAATATATTTCTTAATAATATAAAATATTTTTAAGAAGTAGAAATGAAAAAATATATTCTAAATGTACTTTCTGTATAATATGATTGAGTTACTCAACTCAATGTGGCAAACTCAAAAATCTGTCTCTTTTCTTGAACTCACAGCGATGTATATATATATATATATATATATATATATATATATATATATATATATATATATATATGTATGTATTTTCTTGTAACCATTTGAATGGCAATTGGGTTCAACACAATATAAATAAGAAATAATGTTGGCGTTTGTCCAGCCTTGCGCGTGGAATATTCGATTGCACGCGTATTTTACAATTTATAATTAAATGTCAAAATATGTTTACAGCGTTGACAAAATGCCAAAAACAAAATTCCACCAATGGGCGACCAGTAAAAAACGGCAAAGGACGCAGACAGCAAGGAAAAGGACAAGGGCAAGGAGTTGGTAAAAGTGGGCGCGTTTAATTAATTAAATCATTCTCAAATCAAGCGCACATTTAATCAAAGCGCAAAGTTCACGCGATGCCATTTGTCTGTCTCTCTGTCCAGCATCTGTCTAGCAGTCTGGCTGTCTGCCTGCCCCATTTGTATTTTGCCTGGCCCGCACCCTCTGTCGCGGTCGGCAACACATAATGGCAAGTGGGGCATTCCAAAGTGATGCCGATCTAAATCCCGGCCACAACAATGGGCAGGATGCGACTACAACCACTGGCCTATTGTCTTAATGATTGCTCTTCCTGTTCCAAATCCACACCCCGCCAAATACTGCTTCTTGTCCCGCAGTATCCGTTTGTTATGATTGTTATTGGTGGTTGCTGGCGGTGTTTGTTTTGTCTTTGTGGGCACCACAATTATTAATTTAGGCATTGCTTGTTTGGTTGTATTGCATCAACAGATGTGCCCAGTAAGTTGTCTTTCAATAGCACTGCGAACAAGACATTCATTTGTATATTCACTTGTGTATATAGTATTAGAGTATTTCGTATTCGGTGAAGCCTGACCGCATCGTTCTTCCTTACTTTTAATTGGGCTTATTTATCTCACATATTATCTAGTATATTTCCATAGTTCAATACCAAAATCAGAGCTTGCATTTTGGTGAAATTCGTTTTTGATTCAATTTAAAGTGAACTATTTAATTAACTTGTAAAATCTACAATATTTTACATTGTGTTTAATGGCCGCACTAATTGACTGATTGCAAATTATGTTTGATTTAAAATGTGCCACAATTTGAGCCACAACAAGGAAACCATTTTCAATTGTCAGTTGTCCGCAGCAGCGTGTGTTAATTAATGAATCGTAATCTGATTGCTGTTTGCCATTGTGGCTTTTGTGATATTTATTTTGGTCAAGCAACAGAAAAGCACTTTACACAGACCATGCCACATGCAGCGTTATAGTTCAACTTAGCCAAATTAACACGCAACCCCTGAAAACCCCATTTGAAGTTGCGACCCCCTAAAAGCTTATTATGAAATTAGTGATGCAATAGACAATGCATGCATACTCATGCTGTCTCTCTCTCTCTCTCTCTCTCTCTCTCTCTCTCTCGCTGTCTCGCTTGCAGTACCAGACTCTCCCTTGTGGTTTTATGGTATTTTGCAATTCGCTAACATATATACATATATACATATATGTATATTGTTTTTATGATTTATACACATGGTTGAGCTTTCATCCAACTCCCTCGGCTGTGTTGGCTAATCATTTACCAGAGCACCTATACATAAATCGTCTATTCACCCGTCATCCCATCCCATCCCAGGGCCAGAAGTGTGCTGGCAGTCGACTGCTAATTTCTTCTGTACCATTTTAGTTTATTGCCTGCCCGGCTGCTGTCAGACGTGTCGTATACGCAACGCATTTAAAACACCCACACAAAGCAATGCAAGGATTCGCTTTGTGTCTGTGTGGGCTTGTGTGTGTGTGTGTGTGTGGTTGTACCTAATTAGCAATGCAGTTGCCGTAATTGGCAACTGCAGCGATAGCAGATTTTTTGTTGAGTGTCTGCCCTATTTGAAGAATGATGTTGATGTCCCACTAAATAGATTATGTGAGAGCACGTTGCTGGCGAAAGTCGCCCTCTTTTGGGAAGTGGGCGTCTCAAATGCCAACACTTATCTCTTAAGCAAATGTGTGTTAAATGCCAGCTCTTATCTTTTCAGTAAAGTCGCTGTAAATGACAACTCTTCAACTAGGGACCCATCCTTTGGAATACAGCAAATAGCTATGGCTCTTTATGTTCCATTCCAATTGGCATCGGAGTTAGAATGCGTTTACTTTTAGATAGTACCAGCATAATTCTAGCTTGCTTCTGCTTACAAACTAGGCCGTTATAAGCGAGCCTATCCCAAGCTCAACGCTCGAGAAGTGTTTTTTTGTTGTACTAGTCTGAAAACCTTAGCTCAAAAACAAAACGCCATATGCCAAATACACACCCATTTCGCACACTTCGCGCACTTTACACACTTAGTCACTTCACGCTCAGAGCAGCCAATTCTAATGCAAATTTCGTGGGGCATGCCCTGACAATGCCAGACTCTATCGCTGCTGCAACTGACAGGTCTTTGCTGTGTGCACAGTCGCACTCGCAATCGCCATCGCCATCCATGTCACGCCAGCCGCCTTATCGCACAGTGGAACCAGCTCAGCCCATTGCGCTGCGAAACCCCCATAAAGACATTTTACATTATCTCAATTCTAAGTTAAAAGTGAGTTTTGGAAATCACCGTACTTTGTTTGGTGAAATACACTTCCTGAAAAATTAGTTAATTAAAACTAGATTTTTATTTTTTTGATTGAATAGTATTGCAAATAGTTTTACTCTATAAGTAAATAATAAATTATAAATTGATTTAAATGAAAATCTTACTTAAAGTGGCAGGTAGATGATTAAACTTAAGTCGAACAAAAGTCAAAAAAATGAAGATTAAATTAATTTCATATTTTATTGAATTTATTAGAAAACTGCACACAAAAACTTGCTCCATAATAACTATCTTAAGCCATTAATATTAATAGTTTATTGCTTTTTATACCTATTTTTTTTCTGTGCAAATATTTTAGTATGTTTTGATATTTGAAAAGATTTACACACTGCGGTTCCACTGTGCGGTGTAACCATAATTTCAACGACCTCAGCGAATCTGACATCTCGGCGCATCTGACACTGAATGTAAATCTGAACCTGAGTTTGAGTCTGAATCAGAGTCTGAATCGAAGTCTGAATCTATGCGCATTGTGCCGACAGCGTCTGTTGGATACGGGAGCGCCAGGGCATGAGAGGAGCGGCATGGTGTCCTGCTTGTGTCCAGGATCCGGGAAACTTTAAGCAAACACTTATACGCCTTATAAATGATTATCGTGTGCACTCAAGTGCCATCATCATCAATCAAATGTGAGCTCAGCAGTATTGCGTAGCTTTTGTGTCTTGTATCTAGCGCCATATTAGTAAGTATCTGTAAGTGCGAGCGATAATCAAGTGCAGTTTGAAGAACGGAAGTAATTCCGATTCTGATTCCGATTGCGAGTTCTCAATTCTTTGGCCTGCGTATAATTTATGCTAATGAATTGCCTTCAGTTTTGCCCCCGATTCCGATTACATTTTGCACGCTGCCGCGCCATCAATCAATCAATCAATTTCACCGTGGTCTCAAGTGCCTTAACGGGCAACTCATTAAATTCACGCTGCCCGCCACCCGCCACCCACAGTTCTTACTTAGCAACTCCAACCAACCCCAACCAAGTATGGCGATATGATATCTGTCAGCCACAGAAAAAAATATGTATGTATGTATATATATATTTAAATATTCATATAACAAGAAAGACCGGTTAGACTAGGTACACCAAAGATTATATACCCTTGCGGAATGGCGTCAAGCTGATGATATCTAAATTTGGCTATAAACTCGACAATTATACAAGTTATGAAGTTAAAGATGTTCTTCTCAGTTGCTGCCTGTTTGCCTGTGGCAAACATTTGCACAATTTCATAATGACCCACTTTGATTTTTTTAATAAATACAGGGTATAAGTGTAAACTGCATATATAAAATAGACGTTATCATGTGAATGCCAGTAAAACGCGAAGTAAAATTCAAACAAGTTTAATTGGCGTCTGTTGTCGATGCCCACGCCCCTAACTCACAACTCCCCAATTTGGTGTGGAAATCACTACATTTGCAGCAGCATCATCAGTTTCACAGCAATCCCCTCCTTATGTAAGTTTGAAAAGTTGTCTACCATTTGGTTCGCACCGGCAAATCAACCAAACAACTTGAGGCGGGCACAAAATAACCACAGCACCTCCTCACAGGTATTCGACGGTCACTCTCGACTATCTGCAGCTTGCAGTCATACACGGCGAATACTTGATTTTCGATATTTTTCGATTCTGGTCCAATGATGGCCAGCTGCTCAGGCACGTAGATCTCGGTGGAGCATAGCCGAGCAGTGGTCCATATCAATATGAGCAACTTTGTGCATTCACTTTTTATGATATGAGTTGCTTGGACAGATTGATGGCCTACGTGGTAAAAATTGATTCGTAAGGATTTCACTTCGCGTTCCGGTATGCTTTACAAATTTGATGCCAGAATCCTTTTGCAATTGACTACCATCAAACTATCCAATTTTTCTAAGCCAAAAGCTATGAAATATTAAGCTTACAGTAGTAACTAAAACTGAGCAAGTGAATTGGCAGTCCAAATCAAAGTTAGAACACACTTAGCACACTCAGGGAGAACTTTCAACAGCCATTATTTCCACATAAATTAAAATTATTACTTTGTCTTATCCATAAGTATAACAGCACCAGATAATTAGCTTAAGTTAATTAAATGGATGTTAAAATATACGAATTTGAGTGTCGGTAAGCTATTTATATATTTCTATCACATAAGTCAGGAATTATAACACAGCATGAAGTGTTAAAAGTGGCTGGACAGGAGTTGAAGCGAATGATGATTTTTGTTATTTTTAAAAACAAATTCTTGTAATATTCAGATAGTATGTTGGGTAACTTTCATTGCAGTGCATAAATAATGGTGGCACATTAAAGAATTTTAACCCACTCAAGCTCATTGGGTAAATTTAGCATTTAGTTAACAGATAAAAGCAAGTTACAAAAGCTGTCAAATGCATAATTAAAGAAGAATAAGCAAAATCGCTGGAGGCGCAGTGCAGCTGCGAATAATGCACAATCCACACAGATGAATTAAATTTGCACACGAAATTATCGAAAAATAAAATAAAATGTACAAAGACGTAGATAAGCACGTCAATCATCGCTGCAAGCAGCTGTCATAGTTGTTATCTGCTGAAAGAAAAGTGCTTGTGTCAAACACCATTTTGCTTACAATGATATTTTAGCTGCTGGCATTTTTATACCCTAAACCCATTGGAAATGGTTAAAAGGGTATAATGGCTTGGCAAAATAAAGTAAATATGTTCTTGATCAATCGATATAGCCATGTCTGTGTGCTCGTCTATTTAAATAAAAACAGATCTCAGAGACTGAGAAATATAGAGTTAAAATACGAAATACAAATACTTGTATACTCCATGCAGATCAAGATTATTTCGTTTGATCGATAACTGCGTACACGTTTCAAATATCGATACATATCGATTTCCGATAGCTATAAAAGGCAATTTTAAAGGCAGAGTATTCTTATTAATATATGATATACATTGACATTTTATTGATCAACTGTTAAAATTTCATGAGCATCGCATTAGAAACACCCAAGTTTATTTTCATTTGGACTGATACAGCTTTTAAAAAGGGAAATTTGTCAATTAAACTAGAATCTAACAGCTGGGCTAAGTGCATTTCGTTGTCACCCACTCGAATCGAGATTCGTACTTGATTTTTTTTATTATTAAAATCGCTCTACTATATCAGAGCACTCCTGCAGAAACAATCGATATTTTTTTTCAAATAAATCAAAATGTGAACAGGAGTTCAGTTTGCAAGGATGTATAATATTCGGTGTGGGTAAAGGTAAAATGCTACAACTTGCACACGAAAATTTGCACATATTCATGCATGTTTATGCTTTGATAAGCAACTGAATATGTTGCTTGGAAGTGCATTTATTATAGAGCAGCATTTCATATCTGTCTGACAAGCGGAGAACTGTGACATTCGTTTTGTAAGGCATGCTTTGCGTTTGTTGCTTGGCTTAAATTCATAATCTGAGAGAAGTACGTGCTGCCATTTGTTGCTGTGCAAATGATATGGTTGGACTGCTCTTATGGTAATCAGCATTTGCATTCGTTTTACATGCAGCAATTTGAGGCAGGTGCTGCCATGGAATGCGCTGTGGTCCAGACGGAGTGTGGCACTTGGAGGCGTTAGCAAGTCTCTGGTAAAATGATGCTGTTGATTTAACTGGTGCAGAAAATCAAAGGCGCTTCATCAGCGTCATTAATTTGATTTGTGTTGACTCACAAGCAAACAGCCACAACAGCCAGAAGCAGAAGGGCAACTTTTGCTGAATCAACTTCATGAATAATGCAACAACGAGGACACACACACACACATTCTGTGTAAACGGAAGGGGGTGTGGATGTGGATGTGGTGAGTGGGTTATAGAGGCGACTATTGAGTTTTGTCGCTTATTGCCTCGTACTCGACTCTGTATCGCTATCTCTATTCAGCAAACGTGCTCCATCTGGTATGCTCCTCCAGTGTCTTCTTCTCTGATGCAATTACGCAATTTATGAAATTACAATGGCAAAGTGACTTTAGCTACAATTTGCGTTAGAGCGCTACACACAAACAGAAACTACACTCAGAGAGAGAGAGAGAGAGAGAGAGGGAGAGAAGGACACACATGCATGTTGCACATAACGGAAATTGCGACTATATATATATATATATATATATGTATGGCTCAGGGCGGATATTGACGATGGTGGAGCTGGCAAGGCAACCAGCAGTTCATGTTGATGGTTGTTAGTTGCTGCCTGCTGGTTCTACTCAGTCTTGATGAAGTATTTCCATCTGCTTGCACTTGGCTTGCCAGTGTCATATCAATCGAATTATCAGTTATGCAAACTGGCAATTTTTGCAGCGACATCTTCGTATAAAATGGCAAATAACATTTAAAATTGCCAATTTGTTGTGCATCACACTTAATATGCTACTAAATGTTGTTAAAACATATAAATATTTTAATATGGTTTGATCTTTATGCAAATACATTTGATAAACACTATATTAATTTCGTCTCTATGTAGACTAGATCAATCTTGATTGTTTCGATACAAACAAATTGTAATTTTATCGCACATCAACTGGTGATCGATATCGATATCATATCTTATATACAGAGTTGCATTTTATGTTCAAGGCTTAGTAAAATTTTGCTACTATCTTGCATGTGGAAACACCATAAACGCAGCTGGCTCAATTTTATTGGATATGGAAGAGGACGCAGCGACTGCCTTGTTCTTCCCAACTTATGCAACAAAGAACACAAAACAACATTTGCTGCACGCCAAAACAATCAAGATTTCGAAACAATGTTGCATACTTTTATGTGCATCTCTTTATCCACATTAGTTATGTGTACACTCAGAAAAACGACCTGCAATTCAGAAACACTGGCCGCTGATCGACTATGCCAAGGAAATTGTTAATTTTTCAACAATTCAGAAATATTTTCTATGCTTAAAAAGTACTTAAAAGGATATGCAGAAATGCAGAAATCAATATTGGAATGAATAATAAAAAGGCTGAATAACTTTCCGATTTGGAAAGTATGGCGTTGCACTAAATTTTTAGATCTGTCTTTATTTATTTTTTTTACTGATTGTTCTATGTGCAATTAATGTATATGGCGTGTGCGGGAGAACGTGCCTCGCTGAATAACTATGGGGCCAACTGATCTTTGGCAGCGTTAAACCGGCTGCAAACCATCCTGGCAGATGGCATAATCATAAAAAGCAGCTTAGCACTTATTTTGCACTGGGAGCGATTCGCACGCGTCGAGCTCAGTTTTTATTATTACGACTAGTCGCATTAAGTAAGCAGATTTCGATGAGTCGACTTATGTATTTGTATACCTTTTATTTGTACATTGTCGTCTGCCCAGACATGGGCTGTTCACTGTCCACAGGTCGGGCACAGACAGCGAACACACACACACACACACACACACACACACACACATGCGCCTATGTTGATTGCAGCAAAACGAGATCGTTAAATCAAAACAACGAGTTTGAGCACGTGTTGCCCGCTTACCATGATAAATGGCCAAGGCCAAGGACATGGCCCAGGCAGGGTGCGGAGATGTAGACATGTCTCTCAGCTATACATAGATATGTATATACATACATATATATATATATATATTGTTGTCCCATTTATTCAGTCTGCATTTGATTGGCATTCGGCATAATTGTATGTTAATATCGAGTCGTTCAAGTGGCTCAACAGCTGTCACAATAGCGTCGCAAATACATACACACACACACATATATATATATATATAGATACATATATATATAAATGCACAGCTACACATATATATAGATAAAGCTTAGTGATGTTGTCGTAGGCGCTTATGAGCTTGACCTTGACATTGTCACTGAAAGCGCTGATAAACTAAGCCCTAATCCACTGGCATTATGTACATTTGGCACTTTGGCAGACGGGCAACACACACAAACACACACATGCAGTGAAACAAAGGCGAATCGAGTATTTCGAACAGTGAAAATCCAAAATCAAGTCGAAATTCCCAAAGTAAGATTTGCTGGGCCAGGGGAATACCCTATTGCCACATGCCACCAGAATTGAATTTTATGATTTATTTTCCTTTATTTTATTGCCGATCAATTTTCGTTTAATAATAAAAAATATTATCTGCATATGAGATCCTAGAAACTACATACATACATCTCATACCCTTATACATGATGGCCTCTAAGCTAATATGGCACACATGGCTTGCTTTTCAGCTAACAAACACAATCCCAGACAAGCGAATAAAAGAATATTTTGTGAGCTTCTTGTCTGTTAGAGATGAATATATGCTGTTAATATATGTATATTTGCATGCTTATAAAGACGTCTTTCAACCATTTAAGTGGAGTGGATATTTGTACAATGTCAAACAAATTAAAAGCAGCAAACAATGTGAAAAAAGAAAAATCAATTTTCAGTGAAATTGATATCTTAAAGGCTTAAGCCTCGTCCACCCTTATTATTAAAGTAGTCAAGAAGCGCCTTGTGCCAAGTGGAACTGTGTTAACAACAATGTTAAACGGATTTTGCGAGAAATTTATTGTGCATCTGAATAATTATAAATTTCATATACATATATATATTTTAAAAATTATTATTATTGTTATATTTTTTTACTCTCTCAACTTACCAATTAATTCTCTCACAATAGGTTTTAAATAACGTTGTATTATTGTGTCGTTTGGAACGCATTAAAGGAGACTACATATGTGGCTTATCGGATAATATATAACTGCCATGGCAACGATTGGTCTGTAGATTATTTCCTGTTTATAACATTTTTTAATTTAATTTTTAATAAAGCATGCATCACGGTTTGGCTGAGGAGAGTTTTGAATCTGGTTTATTTGTGTGTCGTTTGTTACTTTGCCTTTATCCTGGGGCTGGCATCTTGACATTAAGTTGACAATTGCGCCTTAGTGACCCTGGGAGTGACTCTATTGGACGCATTAGTCTCGCTTATTGTCGTACATCAGATTTAATGGCCCCACTCAGCAGCCAGCCAGCTTCCTGAGCAGCTTAGCATTTCCTTTAATGGTGCACACTGTCCTCAAAATGGCTTTAAAGGCTCACACAATTTGTGGCAACTGCAGCCACCCCACACTCACTCCAGTTAACAGGCTGGTCGTTGGCATCGCGCTGACAACCAGACGCAGCTCATATGTGTGTCGATACGAGACGAGACGAGACGAGATGATGGGTGTTGCAATGTGTCTGTTTCATAGATTCATACGCTCTACAAGTATACCCGTGTTTCGTTCCATCAATCAATCAACTTTCCAATTGTGTTCAGACATTTTGCGAAAATAGTAGGCACAGTAGCTACTTGCAAATCAAGACATTTCACCATGAAATGTGTGAAAACTGAAGAATACGCATACTCGATTCTATATTATATCCAGATTTCTTTTCAAGTTTGAGTCAAAATCGGTTTTAATTTGCATCGAAAACATAGTTTTTGCCAAATACTTATTGGCGATGTCAACAACTTGTGTTGCAGTCAAGAATGCAACAGCATTTGGCTTTTGGAGGGTCAAAAAGTGTCGGTTCAATGGCACACCTTTTGAGTTGCCAAGCAATTTCTGCTTAGATTTCCAATTGTCAGTTGTGGCCAGAGCACACCCTCTTTACACAAAAAAAATAAAAAAAAATAAAAAAATAACAAGAAAAGAAAATCATAATAAGAAAACACCAAATGAAGTTGTCGCATGTTCCCCGACTGATGCTGATGATGACATGTCGCCGTTGTTGTCGTTGATTCAAAATTTTAGTTGAAAATCGAACAATTTGCTGGCAGGACTGAGAACGTTGCTCTGGCTTTCGCTTGCCTTCACATTTCGCCTTTGTCCGTGCCACTAACTTGTGAAACAGACACAGACACAGACACAGGCCACGTGCCACGTGCCGAGTCGAGCCGCTCACACGTCAAATTATGCTAATCAGGTGGCAGCCAAGAGCAGGCATGGCAGTGAACACGCCTAACGCCGCATAATCGATTGCTTCTTCGTGGAAATGAAAAGCGCATAGAAAATGAATTTATTTTTTTTGGCCCATACCCGCTGGCCCCCCACATAGTAATTGGAGTGGCGCCAAGGACACGAGCCTGATGTGAAGGATGTGACCGCAGCGACAGCCAAAAACAATTTTGGCGCCCTGCCACCGATTATGATATGGAAAAAAGAAAGGCCAACAACACAACCAATCTTAAATGCTCCTGCCCCCAAATGAGGCAATAACAAAGAGGAGGGCTGCCGAGCGTTGCGAATGTTCGATTAAGCGTTACCCCAATGCAAATTATAATTACATACATGTATGTGTACATATATCCATATACATAAATATATAAACATGCAGATCTGAGCAACATCATGCTGTTTGAGGCTATTATTTTGTATATTTAGGTATTATTTTGGAAAAAAGCAAATCTTTATAGTTTTCAGATCCATTTTCTAAAATTCTGTCAGTGAATAAACACAATGAATAAGAGATTATCGAAAACAGCGGTTTAAGGTATTTAGCTATAAGATTCAATAACTTTACCGTTTATCCATAGATGCTAGGAAACTATAATTTATTTTGTGTAGTTATATTGTATTAGAAAGAATTACATGTATGTCTATCTTATCTATCTTGATCTCACTACTTAAAACTCATCTCAGCAGATTGTTCCTATGGCAACTGTATAATAATGTGTTCCGATCTGATCGTGTGTGGAGTATGTATTAATGTATGTAAAATATGAGGTCAAACGGACATGGCTATATCGACTCTAATTGTGATGCTGATCAGACTTATATATATATATATATATATATATATATATATATATGATTGTAATGTGTAACGACATTGAAGCCGACACGAGCTTGAATATTAATTGTATCACAGAAATAGGAAATAGGATATCATTAGGTTGAGCACAGGCTGGCTTCGATTAATAGATGTGGTATTTGGGCGAGTGTCAGGAAGCGCATGTCAATGGTGTGCACATGCCGAACACATAGACGCAGTTGAAAAGTGTATAATAAAAGTGAAATTTGTCAAGGGAATTGACTGCATTTCAATGCAGCAAACAACAATGGCAACTGTGTCGAACAGCAGTGCCAACAACAAAGGCAACAAAGCTCATAAACATCAATTTGTGCGAGGCCAGCCGCAGATAAAGCATGAAAATGGCATTGCGATGCTTCATCAAGCGGTTGGTGAGGGAGTTGCCACAGTCAAAGCGGGCTTGCCACGTACCATGTAAATTGATAGTGTCATCAGTTTTGAATAGCTGCCGTTGTTGCTCTTGTAAATGCTCCATTTCAAATACCGAATGGTGAATGGCAAATGTTGAACGG
This sequence comes from Drosophila planitibia, assembly GCA_035043785.1. Taxonomy (NCBI): domain Eukaryota; kingdom Metazoa; phylum Arthropoda; class Insecta; order Diptera; family Drosophilidae; genus Drosophila; species Drosophila planitibia. Next base: position 200,760 of record JAWNMS010000033.1, read on the forward strand.
TGCATTTTGAATGACAAAATGGTTCTGTCGGAGCGAAGACCGTGAAATGGATTGAATGGCACAACCAGGAATTTGTTAAAACATTGATAGTCTTCAGGGCAATTTAGTTGAATCAAATTATGTGAGCTATTATATTTATTAGATTCTAGCTCAATTGAAATGACTATAACATATGGGCATGTATGTGAATGTGTTCTGGGAAATATGGGCTAGCTTAAAATACAACAAGTTTCTGCCTGGAGCGAAACTTTAAGGAGTTGGAAAAATTAGAGTGTTGTGTTGCCGAAAGTATTTAGTTGTTAAAGTCCAAGTACTTAAGCCCGGCACCTGTACCTGAGCCAACTACCAAACTACCCTCCTGTCCGTCCACTTTGTTCTCTCAGCTTTTGTCTATCTTCTCGCTGCTGTTGCCCTGCAGATATGCAGCTGATTAATAAGCTTTGGCTACAACGACAGGAGGAATGGCTGTCGGCGCTGTTTAAAGTTGGTACTTTAGGTAATTACTTAATGCAAATAAAGCCCTTGGGCGTCCTACACTTGGAATACAAATAAACACATACACTTTTAGGACAAGCAGCAATGGAGTGGTAAAGAAAAAGTTGGCACCAGTCAACAGCCAGCGGCTAATCGCCACCAGCAAGCCAGCCCCCAAGTTTGTTATCCAAACTCTTGGAAATGAATGGCAATAATCACTGCAAACTATTTGGCAACTCCCCATTTTCGCGCTCCGCACTCACTGCTGCATCCAGCACCCACCTCATCATGTTTAAGATGCTGAGTAGTGATTTAGGAAACAACAAATAAATAATAATAAAAATAAACAAGAACGAATAGTTTTGCATGCTGAATATTAGATACCCTCGCAGACCCGAGGGTTATTTATCCATGATCGAAAAGTAATTGGTATACATACATTTTAAGGGATCGCCAATGTCGGGTTTCTTAACAAATTTTGATTACCGATTCCAAAATATATGAAGCTAATGAAGCAACAGTTTCAAAAGAGGCAATCTAGTCTTCAAACAGAAACAGGCAGATATTCAAGATTGGATACTAATAAATATCTGTATATGTATACTCTATGAAGTCACAGTTGTCTTTTTCAATGCGTTACAAACTTTATAACATTGTCGTAGTATCCGGTGTAAGAGTATAAAAATCACGCACGCATATTGCAAAAACAAAAGCCCAAACACTTACAGTAAAACTGGAGCTGGTAAGGGTGGGGTATAAGTATCTCAGCTCAGAGCTAATGTGGGGGATACGCTATATAGTTGAAGACTTATGCTATGAGCTCTATGGGGCAGGCGACACGTCAACGACGGCGCCTCTTGCTCCACTTGAAGGCATTTATATGTGTCAGCATGTCATGATCATCATCAATCACTTTTGAGATATTTGTCAGTTGGGTTTCTCTTCATTTCTTTTTTGGTCGGCTTATGTCTAGGTAACTGGGGAGAGAGTACTCAAAATTTGACTACGTACTCCTACATCCAGAGAGCTGACATTTATGAGCTGCCACTAGCCACAGCTCATGTGGGCAATATGTGCCTCGGGGACTGGGACTGGGGCTGGGACTGAGGCACATACCCTTAACAGACACCACGCCAAAAACACGCTCTGCAACTGCACTCCAATAAATACCTTCAACATCGACCTGAAAACCAGAAAGTTTTTGAAATAATTTCTTAAATTACACAATTTAATTTCTTAAATTTAGAAATGCATTCGCTTGATGGAAATATATAAAAATACATTATTTATAATATACTTTAGAATTTAACTTTCTGCAGATTTTTTTTTGAGTGTTGATGGCTGCATTTGCTGCAGCAGAGCCCTTATAAACTGTAAACCATATGTGTGTGTTGCCATTTGTCTTGCTTAACTGAAGTGGCAACATATTTGTGGCATAAATGTGGCCTACTAAAGCCGATGTCACTCCCAGTATTTGTCACGACTTCTTTTCCTTTTTACTTATGGTTATTTTAGGCAGCACACTAAGTTAACAAATTACGCAATATTTATTGTTTATTTTACTGTTTATTATTTTAATTTGAGCATTTAAGTGTGCATGTGCTTGTTTGCCGTTCAAATTAGGACAGTGAAGACAAACACAACAAAATAAATAAATCAAGAAATTTTGCAGAACTTTTAAATGTATGCAGATACACGCACACACACACACACACACACACACACACTGAGAAGAATTTTCTCTTTGCATATGAAAATGAGTTTGGTTTTTTAGACATTAAGTGCTTTTTTTTCTTTGTTTTTTTTTTTTGTATTTCGATATTTTTCTTTTAAATTATCCTCTTTTTTGATCTATTTACTTTTGCCGCACGGCCTTCGAAAATCCAATTAAAAAAGTCAAATTGAAAAACTATCAAAACGTATTAATGTTAAAATATTTTGACATTTTGATGGGCAGTGCTAAAAATAATTGTCATAATGTGTAAGGCTTAGCGACTTTCAGATGGTCTGCCTTCAAATGAATCAACATGTTAGTCAATTTGGACAGTTTAACATAGATTGCAAATTCAGTTAGTTTTATAAACATTTAATATTTAAACTTTTTTATCTAGTTAGCAAAAGAATAAAAGAACTTGTTCATGCTTCTGTTAGTCGAAGTATGCTTATCCAAAACTGACACTAACCGTGACATATTCAATTACTTTTTATACTCTTTGCAGAGGATATTAGAATTTTGCCGTGATGCACGGAGATATCGCCAAGTCTTGACCACAATTACTAGCCGAGTCGATATAGTTATGGCCGTCTCTCTGTCTTGCTGTCTAGTTAAGCCATTTCACTCCATACATAGTATGGAAACAATGGCTTGGTATTTTAAGTTTAATGTACAAGGGTATCTAATGCTCGGCTTGCCAAGGATTGTCGTGCTTTCTTGTTATTGTGTTATGTTTGACTATAAATTAATTTAATAAATTATTGTATTATTATTTTCAAATGTGAACCTGACAAAAACAGCTTCTTATAAATTGGTTTTTGTTATTATTATTCTTCAACAACCATTCAGTTATGTAATAATACATTAAAAACTCTTATTTGTGAAATGCGTGGAGTTTTGGGAATTTAATGCATAATAATTATATGTGGATTCTGATAATAATAAAATGTGAATATAAATGTGAAAATTACAGGTTGTATTGAAACTAACTAGTACTTTTACTAACTAGTGCTTTTCTACCCAGCAACCGGAATATATTTTTGAACTTCAATTTTAGCTGGTTTCTCTTAGCAACAATATGAGGCTCACAGGTAAGTCTCTATCAAGTGTAAGTCCGAGATATTTGATTATATTCAGAGTTGTCGAGTCTGACTTGGGAACAGTTTCCTCTTCTAGCGGTTACCTCTTCGCCAACAACATCTAATTGGTTTTGTACCACATGTGAGGTTTCATTAGGAGGTCTTGTTGCAACATTGAGGCATACTTCGTCTCCCAGCGGCATATCAGCTGTGACTTGTGTGTGCACAGAGGGCTCTAGGATACTGTCTGGAGCAACTTGAGCAGCTTCTAATATGAGTTATGATCTCTGTACGGCTGTACATATTGTTAAATTTAACATCTTCAATTAAATTCCCATTTTTATTTCGGCGTTGACGTCACCGTCTTCGATTCTGTGCGCTTTGTGCGCCAGTGTTGGGTAATTCGCGTTTAATTAGTCTAATGATTCTAGCAACCAAGTTCGTGGCAGCTGCCTCGTGTGCTCAACTCATTTGCAACTAATTAAATTTTTGCAACAATTTGTCAGCAAGTTTCCCAGTCGGGTCACAGAAACTTGGCAACTTTTCATTCCAGCTCATTTGGCAACACCAGCAGTCGCTTTGGATTCCGTCTCCTACTTCGTCGCCTCCCCATCGTCTGACGCCTCCTCCAGCGATACAGGCTGCTCATCTAATTTTATTTCCGCTACTGTAGTTTTTGGCCATTGTGCAGTTGTAGTGCCTTCAGGAAATTAAGCTGCAGACACTATCCGGTAGATTCCCTATTTTTCCATACCCAACATCAATAAATATGGTTTGAGAGGGGGTATTATGGAATTGTGTAAATGCTTGTAATAGACAGAATATCCCGCGAGTTATTCGTTGCATTTCTCATTTTATTTAATATATATTTATTTTTATTTAAAAAATAACAAATAAGGCTTAATTTGTGGTCAAACCTTAATACTAATATTAGCATCTTCACATTCAAAAATTATAAATAAAATTATTTTCTTTTTTTATATTCTCATCAAATCAAACTAAAACCGTAAGCCCAACATTCTATTTCAGCAAACGTATGCAACAAAAATCTCATTAAAATTGGTTGTACATCAAATAGTAAGCACAGGGTATCTGTCAGTCAACTTACGATTCTTATTCATATTTTTTGTCATGGCTGCAGACGCCGCCGACGGCGCATCTTTTGGCCTTTGATGCTCGCCTCAATTTCCGTTAGGCAGAGCATTTTATAATTATGTGTGTGTGGGGGCAGACTTCATCTAAGGAGTCCTTATCTTGTGTTCGCATGTGTCCTTTTTTTTTATAGGTGCTCATGTCCTTTTGGCATAATTTAGTTCAATTTGACATGTGCACAAAATATGTGTAGTTGAACAACTTCTATAATTGTAGCACATACAAAACTGTGTGGGAGTGTGGAAAATTTGCCTTTAAAGTGTATTTATACCACAGTGTGTATTTGAATAACTTCTTTACGTAAATGCTAATGGACTGTACTCAGTTGACAACAATCTTATTGTACTCGCACAAATTGTATCCTATAAGATACCAGGAAAACTCATATAAATTCCAAAATTGTGTGTTAAAGAGGAGTAACAAATTATGGTAACTGAAATGTGTCAAGGGAACAATATAATTAGTGGAATGAATCAGCTTATTCGGCGAGCCCGCATCTGGTTCGCTAGAGTTGAGTTCCAACCCTAGTCGACGCATACAAACATTCTCCCATTCCAGATCAGGCAATTAAATGATGGATACGTAACAATTTCAACAAGCTGCCCAAGTTAAATAAAATTGTTCAACTATGTGTAACCATGGCAATATAGGAAAAATAATAAATACAAGCATCTATTGTGATACAAAGCGTCCAATCTCAATCTCAGCCACTCGACGTTGTTAGCCCGGTCTCAATGAGCTCCAGCTCCAACAAAATTAGCAGCACTTGTCCAGCTTATATTGCAACAACAATCTGGGCCAGACGGACGGGTCGGGATTGGAAGGGGCAGCTGTTCTTAACCTGACTACTCACTGACTACAATCAGAAAAAAATCGCCCTGAATGTTAGAAATTCGCCAAAAGAATGGCCCAAGGGCTCCTCACCATATTTTATTCAGAGATTAAGTTTCTAAAATTGATGGTTGTGGTACTTGAAAAACCAACCATTTCTTAATTTCAGGGCGTATTTTTCAAATTCTTATATTAATAAAAATCTGTGGTTTTTCTGAGTGTACAGACTACTGCGTACTGAGTGGTGTCATACGATGTTGCTTGTCGTGGTCGTCGCAGTGTTGTCTCTCTGCTAAGTATAAGCCACGCCCACACCCACGCCCAAACGCCCAACTGCTGCAGCATGCATATATTATAATATATTCTTTTTGTCTGCCACGCGATTGTGTCAGCGGAAGGGGCATAGAAGTTGCAGAGATGCGGCTGCGGATACGGCTGCATGTAGATGTAGGTGAGACACTGCAGATTCGAGTGCCCTTACTTGCCTCTAGCTTAGACACTCACCTGCTGCAGTGTCGCACATTGCAGGATTAGCTGACTTTGATCAAAGCCAATTAAAAATAATGATCAATGAAAAATAACATGAAAATGCCGATCTGCTGAATACCCGCAGCTCAAGAATCAAAATTAAATATTATCATTATGGCGTTCGAAGTTCGAGAAAGAACTGTGGTTACTCATTTCCTAAGAGCCTCTGAAATAGTTTTATTTAAATTTCATTGTATTTATTCTCTCTTATTCGATAAGATGTTCACTTTAAGTTATTCGACTATGAAAGTTGATTAATTGGTTTGCGATTATCTCCTTGCTGAGTAATATGAAGTATGGTTTGGCGATCACATTGAAACCGGCTTGGGTGAAATATACATTAAAGTATGATTTAGAGTATCTCAATATCGAGTTATCTCGATTAGAGCACTTTGACTATATTTTTAATTCTAATTGGCTTTTTTTTGCTTGAAGGCGTTGTGACCCAGTTTGCGTTTACATTACAGGGTATAGGTAGCGGTGCGACAAAGTTTGCAGCTGCTAGTTCTCCCACAATCTATTAGCATTGGACCTACGCTTACAAACCCCCCACCCCTCCCTCCCACCTTGCTTCCTTGCAGACCAGCAGCTCGACAACTGCGCAAATATGAAAATTTGTGTAGCCACTTTGAGTGACAATGCATATGATGTTTACTCGTACTGCAGACCACAACTACTGTAATTAAATTAGAAAACATTAGCAGCTAACTGGACTTTAACAGAATTACAGTATTTTAAAATATTTGCAACAGCAGCATCAGCATGCAAACTGGGGCATCGATGACAAAGCGACCAAACTGGACATGGACAAGAGCATGCTGAGGCTCCAACGTGGTTGGCAAGCGTGAAATTAAATGATGACACAGACGCACACATGCACAGACACACACACACACACAATGTGCACAGTGTGCACCAAAAGTAAAATTCCATACAAAAACTGGACAAACAATAAAGATGCGCCTAGAGGCACTCGATTAGCTGATATGTTCTATAATCGAGATATTTTGTGGCATATAGAACGATGGTGAGCCCATTGTGCTAATGGGGTCAGTTTGATGTTTGATTAGCTTGATGGTTGAGGGAGTTGCTGCACAGTCGCAGCAACCGCAATCGCCACATGTGTATGTGACAGGCAGATGTCCTCAGGTTAAGGCCAGCATTAACCCACTTTTGTGACTTTGTCTCCTCTCATACGACTGGTTCTGAAGTGCACTGAAGCATGATGCCAGCTTGTCGACTAGACTACATTTCCCGCTTAATATATAAATACATATATATATCGATAGTTATCGCCTATTGGCGTTAAATATTTTACCAACTGACTGCATCCCTGGTCCTCAGTGAACTGAATTACACTGAAAAGTGGGTCGCAGACCGAGTAACTTTTAATGTATTACTAATTATTTGATTTATGATATTGCTGGGGCACGCACTCGTAAGTGACTCGGCAAATTGACTGAAATTGCATACATATTTCGAAATGAAAATAGCACAGAGAATCAGACAGACGGAGCAACAAAGATGGAGTGGCCTTCAAGAAAATGCCATTCTTGCCTGTGGCTTGGTCCAGGGTTTTAGTTTTTATGTAGTGACCAAAATGTATTTCATTACCCATTACAAATTACACATACGCCACGTTGCTACGGCAACTAGAAGGACAACAGTAAACATAAAAGTTTTTTGTTGCAGATTGCTTGCAAACCTAGAACAATTATTCCCAACTTTGTGTCTACGGGCGATGTCAACAACTTGGCTATCCTTGACAAATTGATTTTGTTTTGTAAAAATAGCCCATCAAAACATAAATGGCAAATTAATTAAAAGACTTGCCATTTTAATTCAATATAATTGTATTTTTTTTTGCAAATAAAATAAGCGCTGCCTCTTAAACGTTGCCATGGCACTTTGTTTGATGTGTGCTTATAGAGAGTTTTCGCCGTTCCAGAGTGCCACTCATGTTGTATGATGATTCATTTCCGCTGCACAGTCACAGTCACAGTTAGTCTAGCATCGATCTCACAATCACCATCAATCAAAGTTTTCTTTATCTATTTTGATCTTGCCTGCACTCATGCTGCGTGCCAGAGAGTCCACTTCATAAATGTGCACATTATTAACATTTCAATTCAGCACACGGCGGTGCCAAGGTACCCCCTTAACATGGACACAAACATATTTTCCATACGCGTAGCTAATTTATGTTGGCAGGCAACATATTATTAAGGCTAATTATGTTGATTCATAACATAGAAACACCTTTTGACTGTGCACGCCGTGACAAATGTCCTTGCCCCCGCTCCATAGTCCGAACCGGACTGGGGTCCTGGTTGCGTGTGACACACTAGACGCAAAATGCTAATGGTCCGCTCACCCCTGTGCCCCATCGTTGTTTATGTCAAGTTGCCAGTCGACCGGTGAACTGAAATACGAATATGTGCAGCAATCGAAACTAGATAGATATGTACAAATTGAAGGGTCAAAATTGTATGGCGTGTCGCTCACCTTGCAACCGGGAAAAGGTAATGTATATAAAATATCTATGAGAACATCTTAAACATTTTTTTGTTGGTTTTTTCTTTTGTTTGTGGAGTAGAGAAAATGTAAAGGCAAAGGCAAAGAGTAACCAAATTGTTCAAGGACGAACACTCTCTTAGAAAAGCTAATTCATGGACAAAATTACAAGTTATGGAAGTCCGATATATGAAGATATATGAAATACTACTCAGTATATCAAAAATTATTCGCAGAATGTTCAATAATGAACACTATCTTGAAATCTTGAAATAACCCATTTGAAATAAATATTTGTTATAGATTCAAAACAACCATATGTGAAAATAAGTGTTGTCATCCTGCTGCAGTGAAATCCTTTGGCTATATAAGGCTAGTATTTTAGATAATCAAATCAGTTCGATACAAGACGTCGACTCGTTTGATTTGGCTTATGTTATAGTATTCTAAGCACAACTCATTAAAAATTATATCCCTGCATATGTGAGTCAAGGATCAGGCAATTCATGCTCTGAGCACAAAATTTGAAAGCAAAACAGGACAATAAATAAGCCGCAGCGGTGCCGGAAGTGCGTGAAACTGCTCACTTTAACTGGAAAACGCGGTGGATTCTTTTCTGCATACGATATAATAATATGTTCGCTGAGCCACTGAGCCAGCTGAGAGATAGCCCTCAGAGACGATAACCTGGTAACGAGCATGCGTTGTGCATATATTGAATGCACATGGCGTATGAGCAATATTTACAGTACGCTCCGGTGAGACTTCATGCAAATTGCAATTGATTGCCTTCGGCTGATGTTGAAGCCCATTCAACGGGCTTTCCTCAATTTAACTTAAGCACGCAAACATGTTTGGAAATGCACAATTCACCAAGTTACATGTTATGAAAATAAATCTCTTCAGGTGCTTCAGATTCACCCACAAAATTGCCAACCAAATCTTTGCTGACACTTGAAGAGAAATGCCCAACTGGAATTCTCATCAAGTGATTGTCAAGCACGTCTGAGCGCACAGAAATGCAATTATGATGCTAGTGGTAACAGAATGTGGTTTCACTGTCTCTGGCCGGGATTGGCATTTGTCCATGGGCCATGTACACCGACAATTCGTTCCTTAGCCAAACTACCTCGCAGAAATTAGGCTTGTTTGTTGTGTTCGAGTGTGGCAAATACAATTTATATGTTAAATTAATTTTATTCATAATTAAGTATTCTTTTAAATGTGGCATATATTTGGCGTGACTAGCTATTTGTATAGTTTTTTTTTAAAGCTACTATGATTTTAGTATAAAGAGCTTAGTGCACAAGAGAGCAATTATGTAGCCAGTGGCTACTGCTTGTGGTTTAAAAGACCTTGGATGGGATTGGCATCTGCTTGTGGACCATTTTTCCTGGCAACTCGTTGCCACTCAAACCGCATGCAATCTAAATACTATTTTCCAGTATTGCAAATACAATTTAAAAGTTAAAGGCTACATTATTTGAAAACGAATGCCACAAATAAAAGTAGTTTTAATTGAATACTATACATATATCAATTTTCTTTTGAGTGCAGGATATATTTAGAATGAATGGCTTTTTGTATAGACTTTAAAAGTCTTTTATGATTTAAGTGTAAAATGTGAATAAGACACCTATGAACCATTTAAAGTACTCAGTATAGTTAATTCATTATTAAATAAATATTAAAAAATAAAAATGATATATAATTAAGGTATTTAATATAATCAAGCTCCAACCAAATATAATTGTAATGGTCAAACTCGATGCACTCTGAGTAGTTTTGTATTTTCTACGACTTCGGCATAGCCATTCGTTATTTTGTTACCTTTTGATTGACCGCACAAGGTCCACAAACCAATGGCACTTGGGAAGACCGCAAAAACTTTTCAGACCCACAGATTGTTGGTTAGTTTGCAACTAAAAGACGTTAGTTAGAGTTGCTTTGTTGACCTTAGCTTGACTCCAAGATGTCCGAGTCTGTATCATTCACAGCTAATTAACTGCCAGAGGAGCATTTAGTGAGAAACCGAATTTCCAAATTGATAGTTCGGTATGTGTTTGGCGTTGCGGTTGCAGTTCTTATTGGACTTCTTGTTGTTGTTGTGAGAGGTGGACTTAATTAGAAGCAGCCAGGACCCACAAAACAAAGGGGCAGATAAAATGAATGCCCGTCGGGTGGGTAGATTTTAATTTAAATGCATGCGGCAATTTTTGTATAGAAGTATTCGAATTATTTTCTATCTTTTTTTTTTGGGGTTCTGCCATTTGTCTGCGGTTTGTCTGAGCGTTTTCGGGTTTGCGGACTTTATGTTTAATTGCAATGGAAATTTTCCATTTGCCGTTCTTTGGCATCCGTTTTTATTTAGTTTATGTTAATGTTCGCTCGTTTTGTAATTTTGTAATTTGCCCTAATGGTCCCAAGCGGAATATTAATACCTATTAACACAAATGCAAAACAGTTGAAACTTCCATCTGATCAGATATAGCATATACAAGGCGGCAGCTCCCAATTACTTTAAATAGAACGCTATTACCAGCACTTTCAGCTGATGGTATTTATTTGTATCATAATCCCTGTTACATACATACTTTTGGGGTGCCAATGTAGATTTGTTGATATAAATTAATTAATTTAAGAAAAGCCTAAATATGGTAATTATATCTTGAGCATAAGTTGGCAAAACAAAAGGTTCAAGTCGATAAATGGCAACACAACCGAATTGCGAATGTGCTATTTGAATAAGTGGAATAAGCGAATTGATTAACCAGATAAACAAAGGTCACAGATTGTAAATAACTGCTTTAACGCATTTCACAGCTAATATTGTGTTCATCGATGTTGTTGTTCTTGTCAGTGTGTGTGTGTGTGTGCAGTGCATAAATTCAATTGAAAATTAATTAGCGACCAGTGGTCGAAGTGAACCAAAAAGCAACCAAAAACAATACTCAAAAGCCTAATTGCCTTTGATTATATTCGTTTATCGATACTTGGACATTATTATAGGCTTATCTCACACACACATACACATACACACACACACACACAAACACATATATAGACACACACATATACAGATACAGACACAGTTACAAAGATAGACATAAGCCCCGAACAGAATTAAATTGGCATTAGGCAGCGGCAAACAAACAATTTTTGTGGGTCCAGCCTTGTACTCGACTTCATGGAACGGGGGAGGGGGTGGGGGAAGGGAAGGGATGATGAGGATTTGGGTGTCCCTTTTTGGTAATGGCTGTGGCAGCATAACATGCCACATTGTCGCTTTGACTTTTATTTATTTTGTTAGACGCATTTTGAAAAGCCAATAAGCAGCTCCTGATTGATTATCTGTTGCCGACCTGATACGGTTGTTGTTCTTCTTATTCCTCTTTTTGTTGTTGTTGTTGTTGCGGTTGTTCTTGCTGTTGTTGTTTACTTTAATGTATAACTTTGCCACTCGCACAATTTTCACGGCGTGTGCGTTGGCGTCAATCAATTTTGGTTGGTAAAATAAATGAGGCGTGTACAGCATTTATTTGTTGCCTACTTCTTGGGGCGCCTGTCTGTGTTGCGTAAAAGGCTTAAAATTTATCGGATACTGCCGTTGTTATTGCTTTTGTTCTCCATCTTCAGGTTACATAAAACATTCCGTTCTTCTTGAGCCAAACTCGCCAAACAGCTGCCATTATAAATAGCACACGTCTAACGTAAGCTCCGAGTGAGGTTAGCCTTGCCCTCTTTGAGACCGCATGCCACTGGCAGAGCTGCCACTATCCCAAGTAGAGTGGCCGTTGAGTGGAAGGCTCTGCGGCAATGACAACAGCAACAGTGGCCACAACTACAAAGTGTGGCAACTGCACTTGGCTGCCACTCCCACACACAAACGAATTGAAACCCCATCACCCAGAGTGAAATGATTCAAAAGCTAAAAGCGAACGCAGTCCCATCGCTTTCATAAGAACTTTCAAGTGTAGGCGGCAACCACTGCCACTCACACCACACCCACGGTCCAATGCCTCACCAAAAAATGCATTAAAATAATCACACCGCTTTTCCCAACATAATAATTGAGCAACTCAATGATAAAGCCAAGTTGTTGTTAGTTATTTTAATAAGACAAATTTTTGCACTTGCCCTTTGCTTTTTCTTAAGTCCATTAATGATAACAATAACAACACTGACTCTTTAAATATATAACATTAGTAATTAGTGTGCCAAGTACGCTAATTTCTAATTTCATATAAGTCGGATAAAAAGCATAGAAGATATGTGGTTATGTTGTTACATTACAATTAATTACTCTAAAACAGTTCATTCTTATTTTAATTTATACATTTTTATACCCATTAAAAATGTGTAAGGAAGATAAAATGGTTTCGAGAGAAAACTATGTAACAGGCAGTACGAACCACATACAAAATATATTTTCTGGATCGATTCAGCTGTGATCATCTGTCTATCTGCCCGTCTGTTTGAATAAGCTGATCTGAGAGACTATGAAAACTGTGGTAATTTGGAGTATAAGCTCTTGTATATCCCGCGCAGTTTCAAGCTATCGATATATATCGATTTCCGCTGTCAACAAAAGCTAAAATGTATAATTAAAATACCTTGAGCAAAGCATTTTCTCTACGATTCATAAATGTGCGCATGATGTGTGAGAATCGAGCTAAGTATGTATGTATTCTGCAATATATATTCAATTCAATTCGAGCTGCCAAATTTAAATATGCGCTGCCTTAGTTTCTTTTCTCCAATATCTGTGAAGAATATAAAAATAAGAGCTCTTCTTTGACTGTGCAAAACCTATTAAACAAAAATTTGGCAAGAAAACTAGAATATTTTTCACTCGATTTACTTTCTTCTTACATGCTCTATCTCGTTGCCTGTCTTCCCAAATCCGAAAGATAGAATAAAACAACAGATGCTAGAGTCAACTAGATACAACAATTTCCATTCAGACAAAAACTTGAAGTTTTGGTTTTATTTATAGTTCTTCTTAGTGGTCTAATTTACAGACATTTATAACATTTAAACTTGAAATTTGTTTAAAATAAGTACTGGTACACAGACATATCAACATTGAATCTTGAATTTTCTCTTACATATACTAATGTGTGTATACATGTATATACTTAATATCTAGGGAAAAAAAATGTAAAAAAAACCCTTCTTTTATATATGAAATAGCATTGAACGTTGCAGCAAACACGGAAGATTGAAACTTATTGTTGTTGCTTTGTCAACTGGAAATTCGTTTTTTTTTTTTTATTTGTTTTTGCTCGCTGAAAATATTTGCGTGTCATTTAAATCAGTAAACACTGGGGCTCAAAAGGTTTACAAATTTAAATGAGTTTCATATTTTTTTCTTTGCTGAGTTTTTAGTTTTAACTTAGCTAAAGTCGTCTTATTGCTAAAATTTATTCTGTTTTTCTGTTTTTTGCTTACACCAACGTTTACAAATGCCGCACAAAAATCGCACAAAAATAAACATTAGAATAGGATCTTATGTGTTGGTTTTTTGTAAATTCTTAACAAATATGTATGTTTGCATGGTTTACTTGTGGTTTTTATTAAAATACATTCTTAACTATTCGTATTGTTCCTGTAATAATTATAAATGTAATTATTTCCATATGCCTTTCAATTATATGGAGAATCGCAAATTTGTTGATAAGTTATATGTAAATATGTTCGTACATAACTATATGTATATTATAAATTGTTATCAGAGTTATTGTTTTATTTGAATCATTTCTTGAATTGTTTCGTTTTTTTTTTTAAATTATTATATAAGTTACACATATCTGCTATTCAAGTTATTTATCACTTTCGATTTGCCAATTCATTTAACATTCAATTCTTTAATCATGAACAAGTTTAGTTTTGTTTTTGCGTTTAGCTCCAGTAGACTGGAATGCGAACTTCAAATGTTTTCTAGAGACTTTATTGCATTATTTCTTATATTGAGTAATGAATATCTTATAGTTTGGTACACATTTACAAAAAACACACAAGTTAATTTCAATTGGTGGTATGTAACCTTTTAACCAGCGATCTAGAACAAACATTGAACATTTAAAATCTGTAATAGTTTAAGTTATTTTTATACTGCAAAAGTTACGGATCGAAGGTTATCATTAAGTTGTGTGTGAATATAAATTTTATTTGCTCTTACTACAATTTGTAGTTAAAGAATTAGGTTATCAATTATTTCGTACATTCCAGCTACTCTTATTGGGGTTTCTCCTCTTTTCGTCAACTTCTCGATAATTCTCGAAAAAAAAATTGTTTTTAAATTGTAGAGAACAATTCCCTTGCCCATTCTATAAACTTGTCCAGCTCAATGAATCCTTTTATTAGTTGGTTTAAAACCAGAGTATTCGTATATGATTTTTAATTATTACTTGTATTTTTTTTTAAATATCCCCCTTTAGGACTTACACCGAAATGAATGAATGCAGTTACATTTTAAACGTTGCGCTCCTCGGCAATTACGTCCATGTTGCTGGTGCGACGCTGTTGAAAGTGATGATGATGATGAAGATGCTGGTGCTGCAGCGTCATTTCTATTGACTCCGACGCCTTCGGTGCGGAGCCACCGGCAACGGCGGTGCAGACGGCAGTGCTACTGCCACGCCGCGGCACCAACATCACCAATTACTAGAGGACAGTCTCATTGGTGTTGGTGCAGGTGCGTGGGCCATTCACGATCGAGTACTTGGACGAGCTGTCCTTCTTGCCAGCGATGCGACCCATAAATATCTCCTTGAATGTCTCACGGAATTGACGCGACATGCCGCAGTAGATGCCAAAGTTAATCGGATAGCTGAGCACCAGAAAGAAGTTGGTCAGCATTATAAATATGTTGGCAATGCCATAGTCCAAAAATTCAATGATCAGCGAGCTGACAATGTGCATGGATGTGACGACCGCAATGGGTATCTCGGCAATGAGAAACACCGACACGACCACAATTAGCATCAATGTGGTGCAGTTGGAGTCCCTCAGCTTCTTGCACTCCTTTTTCCGGTTCTCGCGAAACAGCAGCTTGCGTCGCTCCTGCGCCTGCCTCAATGCCGCAAACAGCAGAATGTTGAGCGTGACCAGAATGATGCACGGCAGCAGATTCACAAATAGCACACGGAACAAATAATAGCTGGTATAATAGAGATTCACGCCAATGTACTCGTGCACCCACAGCGATGTCTCCAAATGGCATACCTCCGTCTCGTTGCCATTCCACTCGATCTGCATGGGCAAATAGGTGCGATCGAAGAAGCGAGGCAACTGATGCAGAAACGCGAGCAGCGCAATATAGAAGGTGCAACGCCTCACGCGCGGCATTGTGCACCAGGTCCGTGCCATTGGGGCATGACACACGTAAATGTACCTGCAATTATATAGTGTCATATATATCATTGTCAATAATTATTATTATTTGTGAGTGCCTTGCTTGGAAATCATCTAAACAACTCGCACTAAGAATATGAAAAACGCATTCGACTACAAATAGTATCCTCAATATAACCATTATTTTATTATTATTATTATTATTATTTCTTGTGAAGACTACATTAACACTCATTACAACATATTAATTTCTTGTCTTGGCTATATCGACTCATTTTGTCGACCTGATGATGTCTTCTGCAATGCAAAACATAAATTATTGCTGGTGTGCATCTCTAATATCGATTTTGCATTTAGAGCACTTAAGCGAAACCCATTGTAACGAGTTCAGATAGAAACGTGTAGTATAATTAACGTAACTGGAAACTGGAGTAATATAAAGTAAAATATACATTATCTGTGGCAATATCTTTAAAGTTAACTGCTGTATGTGATATACATCATGTTGGCCCATGTTGGCAGCAGACGGCCATTACAGTGTCTGGCAATGGATTTCATTCACGCAATGTTATCCGAGTTAAGGCATAAAAGCAACATCTAATCACATTTGCCTAATATCATTTTATTGCCAGCCAGGCCAATGAATAACCCAATTTGGCTTGGGCAAATTTATGATAGCAACGTGTCGACAACGTTGTCGTTTGCAACCTGCCGCTCTCGTAACTTGATCCATTGTCAAGTGAACCACAGACCACACGCAATCACATCCATTTTAGGCAAAAGCTAATCAACTTCTTGTCATTTTATAATTACAGAATTTAAGTAATTTCCGCAAATTTGTGAAAAGTGCTCGCATTCAATTCAGTGTCGTCAAGCTTTAGCAAATTAAGTCACTGCGTCAATGCTGGCCAGGATCCAAGCAGAGTTTTCACCAACTCTTATTATAGTTTTAACTTGAAGGCATTCCCCCCCCATTCCAATCAAGTTGTGGCCCAGAAAGAAGCTCAGGCAGCTTTGCTGTAGTCGTTTCTTGGCCATCTCAATGTTTTGCCATCTCATAATTTATGCGCATAATTATTGACACCTCCTCCGAAATTCGCCGGAGTCAGTCCTGTTTCGTCCTTTTATGTGCTGTGCGCGCTGGCACTTCAAAATGATTTTCAATCAATCTTGCATTGAACCTTTGTCAGGCGGAGATTTCATTAAAGTTGAAAGCAATCCTAAACAATGGATAAACCGATTGCCTGGCATTTGGTCCTAAATGGAATTGATATTCATAATTGAATGAATAACATTTAGTCTGTCCCCATGCAACTAAGTTAATTCACCCTAATAAGCGGAAACATTCATCAGCGGTCAAATAAATTAAATTAAATCAAACAAAAGAAACGGAATGTATCCATACAAATAATTAGTTTATGTTTAACATATTCCCCAATTTGCAGTTTGCTATTCACAACCACAGCCATAGTCATGGTTATTCATTCGGCTATTCAGCTGAATCATTCAATTTAATGAGTAGTTGAGTAATTTTTGGCAACAATATTTTAATCAGTTGACTCGCAAGCAACTCAACTATTACAAATCATCCAACATCGAAGCATGCACTGACTGACACTGTATCTGACTTCTACTGCAACTGAGCATATTTGTATGTGTTTAATCAAATATAATGTCACTCAGCTCATTCATTCAGTCAATTCACACTTGCAACCGCAACTACTGTCAGCATTAAACTTGACTTCAGCACACAACATAAATAATTCCATGGAATCACTTGAAATACAATAAGTTGTCGACAGCGCAACATCTCAACAGCAACAACAACACCAACAGCAACAGTAACAGCAATGACAACAATAATAACAACAGCAACAACAACAATAAACGGCAATAATAACAATGAACGTTGACTGTTTTATCGCGCTATTTGTCCCCGGGCAATTTTTAAACGGAATGACTGTTAAATGTGTCCCATGCCACAACATATTATTTAGCTATTTGCTGCACATACACCCATATATTGCCCACAGACGGAAATCCAGCGAACACTTGAAGCGGACCAAGTCGCATAATGGCACAAATATTTATGACTATTTTCATAGATTTTTTTTTCGATTTTTTTTTTTTTTGTCCAAGCACCTTTTTTTATTTTCTTTTTTGTTGGTTGCGAAATTTATTTGCAAAGCTGTAAAATTTATGACCCCACACACGAGTTAATAGAACAATGAGCCAACTTTCGAGTGGTCCTTGCCCCACTTGTTCCACTTGAAAATTGGTCGATGTGGGTACGCATTTCGCCACTCACAAAAATACTGAATAAAGAGTCTGTGCGCCAGACAGAGAGGGGCACAGTGGCAAGGGGGCACAGATACTGAGACACTCACGATTTATGTTACCAATTTTATACATATTAGTTTATTGTTTTTCATTCGCATATTGTTTTTCCATTTCTTGGCTTTCTCGGTCTTAATGTACATACATTTACAGCATTGACCCACTCCGATCGACCCTTAATGTTGTTTGGTTTATTTATGGCTTTACAGCAAAACAATTTTAGCTTAAAGACTGCGGCCAATTGACATTTTGTTGCACGAGTCTCATTCACAGCAAATTGCGCAACCATTGCCAAATTGAGAATTTAAACACTTTTTGTTGAGGGGATTAATCACAAGGCTAACGATTAGCCAAACGATTTTGTACATAGCTTCCAGCTCAAATTAAACTCACATATAATTGTAACCAAATTTTAGTATATTGAACCGAAAAAGTACAGAAAAATGGCTTTAATCAATGGTATTTAAGGACACCACCTATAAACACTACTTTACGGAGTTCCCGTTTCAGTAGTCAACTAAATCAACAATTCAATACCGACAGCATTTGCACCTCCATGTTGTCTTCCGGAATATTTTTAGTCATCTTAAAAGCAATTAGCTATGTCAATCACAATGTCAATAAAGAAAGTTCGTTATATGCACCAACAGCCTAATTAAGAAAAGTCGTTAAAAACATTGAGAACCAAAATCAGACAATCTGCCAAATTAGGAACGCTGTCACAAAGTCGCCAGGAAAACAAAGTGATTGCCGGAAATAAACTTGCTGATGTTGCAGCTAAAATGGTAACCAGATGTCACATCTTATATTCATTCAATCCATCGAAAGTGACACATTAAATGCAATCCAAACACTAATGTAAAGCGCATCTGTCCCAATTTGACATAAAGGTCCATTAACTCTGGGACACATTTAGATATAATATAACAATAGTAATAATAGAAACTGCTGTTATTATTCTTTAGCAGAGCTAAAGGTCTCGTTGCTAAGGCTCTTACCTACAATATTAATTATAATATTAAAATAAATAAATCGGATTTTAATATTACTAAATAAATATATGAATAAATATACTGCAAATGTGTTTATTATCGACTATTTTCTTCTGCAGGTATATTTTGAGCGGCAAAAGTCTAGCTGAGTGTGTGAAAGGGATCATCTCGAGTTGAGGTTAACTTGAGTCGTATTAGAGATTTGCTTTCAGATACACTGACACCTTAAATGGTTTCAAATGCGTTGGTGAGGGGCGAATAAAGAGAAGGCTTTAATTGTGTTATTTCGTTATTTTCCAAGTTAGAAATACTTCTCTTATGCAAAGCAACAAGTCAGATATGATTTAAATCTATGTATTTACATATTTATGAGTATGTGTCATATGAAAAAGTAACACGCACATTACTCATACGCAGCGATAGCTGGACGAACGATATTTTCTGGTTGTAGCACATATATATCTTTATATATATTGTGTACCCATTAGCTTGGAAAACTGGGACAACTGTGGCAGACAGAGCACACCTGATTTATTATCCCGTTGACAAAAGCTAAAAGCACTTGCAGTCAGGCGAACAAGTCGCCTACTGAGCACAGAGCTTGGATGTGTAATTTGAATCAGAGTTCATGTTGTAATCTCAGTCATAGTGAATGTATAGGCCTGATAAAGTAAGTAAAAGCGAGCTGACGCAAATAAAAGCAATTATTACATATTTACCTTTGTAGGGCTAGGGCCAAAGTCAGCCAAACGGAGATGGTGTGGCACATGGCTGGCATAATCTGTAAGCAAAGAGAGACACAAGGGATGTTGGTAAGTCGTATGTAAAATGTAAAAAAGATTTTGTACATGTGCACAATAGCAAATTGTTATGTACGTGTAAAAACTCTTAATGCGTATGTGTATAAAATATACAAATTAAAATTCAATTAGTGCCACAATTCGCTTTCAGCTAAAAGTAGTATTTGGTAATTGTGGCGTGAATAATAACACAATTCATAAGCAGCGAGCCATATTTAAAGCTCCAATTAGGCAAATTTCTGAAGCCCCTTTTCAGCAACAACAACAACAACACATCTTTGATTTGCCAACTAATGCGAATATTAAAACTTATTTTTTAACATTTGAAAAGGACCTTCCCACATTAAATGTAAATAGAAATTCAATTGTATGGCATTAATGTTATTTATACATTTAAAAGGATTGCAGCTCGGTTTCATGAACTTATCCTGAATGGGGCTAATTTTATTCGACATGCATTTGCAGCACACACATTGCTATCACGTCCAATTACAACTTTGTGCAGGAAACTGTAGCCTAATCCGATTTATGAGCATTTATCTAACAACACAGACACTGAACGCAGCTGCAATTACAAACATTTATTGTTAGATTTGGTTGTTGTCGAGTGTGTGTGTGTGTGTTGTGTGTATGTGTGTATGTGTGTTGTGTGTGTGTGTTAGCCTCGAGTGATACAAAGCTCAACGAACAGCTCGGCTGACACATTAACATGGCCATTAAATGCGCCACTGCCAGAGACTTGCGAGACTTTCGAGACTTGCGGCGCTTGCGAGTGGCACATTAATTTCCAGGGAAATGTAACGAAATCTTCAACTTCAGCTGCAATGGCCGCCTCGTGGTTATTACACTCGTCGTACTATGTGAGTTGAATTTTATGGCTGTCATACGCAGATAGCCACCGACACAGTTCTCTTCACGCTGCCTTTTGGATGCAAACTCAGCCAACCTAGCCATGAGTGGTAATGCCCATTCCCTAGTTAGTAAGCGGGACGAAGTATGAAGTTTAGCTGGTACAAATCCCCTGGGAGCCCAGTCACAGCACGTAGCTGAAACAATAACAACATCAATTCCAACAGCAACAACAACAACAACGATAAACTACAACAACATCAACAATGGGGCACATTTTATCAGCTCGACACTACTCCATTGAAGTGAGTAAACAGTTTTGCTTTATGTCGCTTGCCTTTTTCCATCTCTCCATCAACTCATCACCCACCCCAAATCAGACACAAACACCTCTCCACTGTTTCTGTTTCTGTTGCTGTTGCTGTTCTGAGTGAATGCCATAAATTGAAAATGTTGATTAATCAAGGCAAACGTGCAGCATTTGAGGAGGGGGGGGGTGAGGTAGGGGATGCTTGTCACGGGGTGCCATGATAATGTAAAAAGTAAAAGATTGAATAAGTGTGAGTCTATTGAGTCGACTGAATGAATGCACATGTTCTTCTATTGAGAGTGGGTAGCCTCGGGGTGTTGGGCTCTGGTGGCTAACTCACTTGACTCCCCGTCGAGTCAGTCTTGCGCCTCCATCAAGTTTTGGTGTTCCATTATTGTGCTGACAGAAGTGACACGCAAAGTGCAAACGCAACGTGGCTGCAAAATGCGATAATGATAACGATAACACAGTCGTCACACAGCCGACTAGGGGTAGATGTCACAAATAACGGCAGCCAAGCATTTTATTTAGGTCAATGAGTGCCTATATGTATATATGTACATATGTGTATGTATGTCAACTTACTTTCCACTCAATCCCATTCCCGGCATCCACCTTTCTCCATATGGAGCCACAATCGAGTCGTGCGTAAGTTTCTGGCACTCAGGCCAAAGCAAACAAAATACTTAACATGAAGGCCAAGAAGGAAGCCTCCTCAACTTGCCCGAGCAATTAAAAGATGCTGCCGCCAGCTGCTTTACGTACGACTATATACTATAGTATGTTGATTTTCATATTTTGTGCAACACAGTGCTGGGCTGAGGTTGCGTTTGTTATATTGTTGACTTACCTCATTGAAAATGCTGTAGGCCAGACACATGGAGACCGGATGCATGGGCTTGTAATGATTGCCAAATGTGTACATATACCAAAGTCCGGGCGCAGGAAATACAACCGTCAGCAGATCGCATATCGCCATGCCTGCAAAAACGTGGAGACAACAAACAATATGACTAATTGTATTATATTATATATTAATAGAGCTGGCCATTTACTTTACTGGGGCTATCAAATTAGTTTGGCTTTCGCTCAGCCACGGAGAGATCTAATCAGATCAAATGTGTGCAAGACATTATTTTTGTCTGTAGTTGCAGCTAGTATTGATGTACCCAGCAAAGGGCTTAGTGGCAGAATATTCAAAATATTTAATGTGCAATAATAATAATAATTATCTACTATTTTTAGACAATAGAAAATTGTAATAGATTTAATGAAAGCAAGTGAAGTGACCAAATAATACCTATAAACGTAAAATACATGCTCTAAATTTGGTATTGAGTGGCTGGAATATTTGGGGACGTACATTCTTCACTCTGCTGGTAACAAGCACTTAAACAATTATTATAAATGGCTACAGGGTATAGAAACTTTGAAACTTTTTCAACTTTCAATGCATATTTTAAAAATAACACGTTGACAGTTGCACGACAGCTAGTCAGAAAGTGTATTGCGTAGTTATGAGATAAGTTGTTGAATTGAGACTGACACTTAATTAAAAGTATCTCAGGAAAGTCAATTATAAATAAATAAATAAATTAATTGTGACTTTAGCTAGCTAAAGCCCGTCCACCCTTCACCAAGGGCTAATCAACTTTGTGTTTCATTCGTTTTACACTCAACCTGACCGCTGACATAGAGTTGAAGTTCAAGAACGATGTTGCCAGTTGAACTACTGACTGACTTCCTGACTGACTGACTCTGACTCTGTTACTGGGTCACCGGTAAGCCGACCTTTGCCCCATGGGGTTCTACTTGGGCAGTTTGAGTCAATTTGTAGTTGCTGTTGTTGTTAATGTTATTAGCCGCAGCATCCTGCAGTTCACACCCATCGTCGCGTCGTGCATCGTATGAGATTAACCCATATATAGTCAGGATGTCACAGTTGTGGGTTGCCGGTTGCTCCCTGTGCGTTATGAAATAATGGCGAAATAACAGAGAAAGTGAATGACTAAAGAACCATAAGCTGCCATGCCAGAAGGCTTATGAATACACTGCCGTACTTTGTAGCTTATATTTTTTACGAGCAGCAACCATATGTCTTCTTGATGGAGTAGTAAGAAGAAAGCTGTCTAAGGCAGCCCGAAGATGACACACCCTTGCAGATAGCTGACCACCTGCCGACATCTGAAGTTAAAGCCTATGAAATGTCATATATGAAGTCATCTTTTGAGCGATGCTTTGTAGACCAGCCACATGATTCAAATATTGATCTGGCCTGTTACATTTACAAGTTTCATCAGGATAAAATATAATCTTTACAAAAACAATATTTGCTATTAATATTTATGGGTATTAACTGCAACACTAATAATAACTTTCCTACATACCATAGTTGTTGCACTTTATTACTGAATATACATACATATATTTTTCTTCGCTCTGTAGAAGCCATCGGAGACGTCTCCTTCAAGGCGTTACAAAGTTCACGACAAAATTTAATACCCTCTGCGAGGATATAAAAAGAGTTCCGATTCGCCTTGAGTAATCTGCTGCTACAAATTGCATTGACGGCGCAATGGCGAAAATTGAATCGTCTGCCACGGATATCTGGATGTCTGCCCTGTACTTCAGTTATTCTTATGGCAATGTTGTTCAACCCTTCTCTAGCTGACAACGCGACCAACATTTCAGTGCTGCTGGCTGCCACACTGCGAACAAGTTCCCTAGCCTGCATTGTTAGCGACTTTTCATAAATCAGTGGCAAATACCACACCGAGCACAAAGCTGTCTTCACCGCCATCAGTCCAGGCCGTCTAGTCAGTCAGCCATTAGCATTACAC
This sequence comes from Drosophila planitibia, assembly GCA_035043785.1. Classification (NCBI taxonomy): domain Eukaryota; kingdom Metazoa; phylum Arthropoda; class Insecta; order Diptera; family Drosophilidae; genus Drosophila; species Drosophila planitibia. The sequence continues at coordinate 224,536 of JAWNMS010000033.1, forward strand.
CCGCTATTCGAATATCTCAGCGTTACTTCGAGCTGCCTCACGCGGAATGCGTGCCGCAAGACGCTGAGGGATGAGGGGGTGAGTGATGGTAGGTGTTGGGAGGTTAGGGCGAAGTAGATGGAGCGTGGCACGCACACTGCAAGCTATTTTGAAATCTCGCAATACTTCTGCCTGATTTAACAATGTGCCACATAAATTGGGCACTCCATAGATGAAATTATATGGAATACAAAATAAATAATAATCATTGGAGCAGAAGGGGATGGCTCAGAGAAGGCAGTTCATGTGGTATACAACCTAAATATCGATTTTGCAATTCATTAGTTGCCTATAAATTAAAAATCTATAAACAAAAAGGAATATAAATTTCACACTAATGGGGAATGTGGCTTAACTATTTAAGCTGCTTAAATAATACTTATACTTATACTTGTGGTTATTCCAATAAAAATTGCCAACTCTTGAGACTTACCCATTAACACAAAGTTGGTGGGCGTTGCCATACTTTTCTTGCTGAGGACAAGCACAATCAGTGAATTGGATATGATGGTCATGAATAGCAGAAAGGGCATACAGTAGCCGTATAGCGGCAATGCGTAGTTCAGCGGCGAATCGCAGGTCAGATTCCAATAGCTCATATTGCCATCCGCCTGGCGGCACTCACTGCTGTCCAGCTGCTGTTGATAGGAGGCATAGTCGAGGCTGTCATTCATACTGGTCGCATAGTCGACCAGCAGGAAATGGGTGTCGTTCATGGTGACCGATGAGGGGCGTGCCTCCAGCATTGTTCCAACCAGCTCTGGCACACGCCCCACTGCTGCTGCGGCTGCCGATGCCACCACTGCCACAGCTGTGGGCAGAGGGCTGGGTGTATCCGATTGGGCGGCAATTCGTGCACCACTGGCCGCTGCGCTCCATTGATAGAGCACGTCCGTTGCGGATATATCGTAGGAGTATGCGGTATTATTATCCATTTTGGATATCGCTGCGGCGGTCAACGTTTTCGTGACTGCCGTTGACATTTCCTGCACTTCTATTAACAGACTGTGATCGTTGCTCCTGGCCATGTGTAGGTGGTGTTCATCTCCAAGCTTGGGCCAATTGTGTCAATTGTCTGCTCAACTGTGTCTGCTTTTATTTTTACTGTACTTGCGTTGCTGTTGTTGCTTTTATGATTGCATTCATCGAATTAAGCAAACCTGCTTTCATCTTTTTCGTGTTGGGCTGTCGGTCTGCAAAGAAGAAATCAATTTTAGTTGCAAATACTTTTCACAAATAAGACTCAATGCCGAAAGTTGTGCATGTACTTATGTATGTATGTATTTATATATATATGTATACATATGTATTTAGTCTATTTTATCTCATTTAATGAGACCCATTCAAGTATAAAACTTTGCCCATTGAGCCCATTATAATGGGCTTGGGGGCAAATCCTATATATGCTGAAGATTTAGGGGCGAGATATATTTTCTTCAGTTCACGCACACTCCCAGCTCTTTTCAAGTATTTGCGTCACGTACCCCAGCAAAGTATATTCTCCAATTTATAATAAATCAACCAAGTGAGGCTAGTCCAATGCTGGTTTCTCAAGTTGTTGATTCGATCTTAGAATATACACAAATTAAAAGTAATGTGTGTGCAAAGAAAAGATATTCATTGTACATGTAAATTGTATTGATTTATTTTTAAATAGCTATAAAAAGATTCAATAAAATCGAGTTATTTGACGTGTCTCTCTCTAGTTTCTACATATGTAATGTAAATTTAAAAATATAGCTTAACGTGAGCAATTTTTGAATAATTTATACCTGGGGGTTGATAAGTGATTTAATGATGCAATGTACACTGGCATGCACATGCATTAAATATGTTTGTTAATTAATCCATGTATATTGCAATCGCAAGTAGTGATAATCGGATAGTTATTTTGCTAGTTGATTTTGGATTAAAATTTTAATTGCATATTTTATACTCCTTCGCAGCTGCAATACTCTCGATTTGCTCCAGTTCTTTTTGTAGTAATAAATTCAAACATTGATGCTTTATGAGGAAATATGACTCATTCTCCAGAGTCTTGCCATCTTTTGATGTGGCAACACTCGTCATACAACCCTTTAAATTCAACAGGCTTCAGGCATAAAACCAAATGTGTTTTAATCAAAATTGTGTTCTGCCCCATTTAATGCTTTATGTAATCCTCAACTTAAGTCGTAAATATTATAACAGCAGTACTTTCTCCAGCATAGGCTTTGTTGTGATCTCCAATCAGACTGACTGTCCAAATACTGAATCAGTATGTATGTTTATGTTTTTAATGGCTTTACTTTAAGCAATCAAAACGACACACCAAGCCAAACTCGTGGACACACAGTAATAAAGAGACATATTTCAGAGAGTTTTATAGCAAAGTTTTGTCATGGACACATTAACCATATAAAAGAGCCGAAACAGACTGGCGACGGTATTGGGTATGACAATGGAAATGGCCAAAGGCCGAAAAGTCGCAAACTTGAAAACAAAATTGAATATGGCCTTAAAGGCATTACTGTATTTCAATGGCACCTTTCCATGTTCTCCATGTTATAGTTAGTTATAGTCCGATGGTAACAAATGATAAATATTACGCATACGCCACCCTGCCCTGCGAACAATATTTAATTGCCATCATTTGACATTTGTTATGCGAATCGAATATAATAACAATTCAAGCAGTCATCGATTATTCCATTTGAAATGAAATTTGGTTAATCAGTATCAAGATTTACAATGATTGTAAATAATGAGGTTGCTTATATCGACCAATATTTGCCTCTTCTAGCAAAGCAACGCTTTCCCATGTTGAGCCAGTTACATTTAATTATTTCTTGGCAGCCACTACCTAGTTACTTGATGAGGCCGCCAATCCAACATAAAAAATTGTAGGGAATCGCTTAATTGTCCATTAACATGTTAAGCAGTTGTAAGAAAATTCAATTTCAAGAAACTGTCTGTTACTTTCGCACAGACAGTCTGACTAATTGACCAACTGACTGACGGGCTCTCAAGACGAGTGATGGCTGTATTTGCTGCATCTGTCAGCTGCTTGCATTCATTCATTTACATGAATGCGAATGAATATTTGATGAATTTCTTTAAACACCAGTAGCCATTAACACGTAACACAGAGTCTTGGATTCATTGTCAAATTATGAAAATATATTAAAACTATAAAACATTACTCATTGGCTTATCGGTACTTTCAGTTCCACCTGTTAGCAGGAAATCGCCCTCAGCAGAGCTATATTATTTAAATACGAGACATGTGTTAACACCTCTATTTGATGATTCTGATATTTGTTGCTGTCATTTTAATTTGTAGCAAGCATTAGCAGGCCATCAACGTTATTTCCAGTAGCTATATCCCAGATCAAGAGCTACGTGAGTTGTTTTCGCATAAAAACTTTAACTAGCACACAGCTGCTGGCTTATCATGTTGTCGGCCTCCAGCAGTTTCCTCAGAATAAGACCACCTGCTCCACATTCACTGCTTTATCGAAACATCGTAAAAACACAAACACACACACACACACACACAAAACACACACACACACAGACATAGTAACACAGTAAGGACATCATCATAAAGCGATTAGTGGAACTAAAAGTGCCATTAAAATGCCTACGGCATAGTATCGAATGCAAACAGCCCGAAGGACATTTGGCATTCAATTTGTACAGAGATAAAATAATTGTTTGAATCAATTTCCACTACTTTCTTCGAATGCTCTATAATATTAAGTATAACATTGGAAGTCAAGGTAGTAAAAGAAAAAATGCATCCGAAATTTCTCACAAAACTCGTTTAAATTATTTATTTATTTATGTTGGGATCTAAATGTGTATCCACCTGACAAGCAGTGGCAGCTGCTTGCTTCAAGTCGAAACGATACAGTAGAGTATCTTGTAGTCGAGGGCATTTGATTATGTTTAGCCATCAGTAACTGGAACGCCCTCATGCCGCCCAGTTTTGAGCTCTTGTTTTCAATCCAACAAAGCAAAACATGCGCCAAGTGAAACTAGATCAACTAGGACGAGGACAACAACGAGGTCAACATTAAAACGAAAACAAGTTAGTTAAGCTAGCATTGTATTGCCGATGATTGAATACACTAACATTGAAATACAATATATTGTCAAATATGGAAATGTGGCTCTTCAGTTGAAAACCCTTTTGTTGCAATAACATAAAGTTTGATATGAAATTAATTGAAAATATAACTTTTTTTATTGCTGGTTGCAGTCTCTCTAGCATGCCGCCCAAATCTCTTTAATATACACAATGATTTCAGACAGGCATAATGTAAAATTAAATTGTACGACAGTCATCCAAGTAATGGAAATATTACATTTCTTTATGCTCTGCACAAAATGAGATGAAAAGTCAGCTGGACTGGTTTTCTTGCCTCTCTGTGAGGACAAATGTTTGCTCTATAAATTTTTTCTTTAAAAAAATACAGTTTACCGGGGAAAAGGTCTCTAAAATTGACAAAGCAAATAGAAAATAGAGATGAAAATATCAATGTAGTGAAAAGTTCTTTCTTTCAGAGCCTTACACATCAACAAGCGAATATAATAACCCATGAAAGGGTATCTTTACATTTTACATTGTTCCACTCCCCTTGCTGGCCGGGCTTATGTTGGAGTGATGGAGTCGGATGGGGTTAATGGACTGTCTGTCAACTTTAAGCAGTGGCCGTTGAATGGATTAAGTGCGCGTGAAGTATTTTTACCAAATTTTGAATGTCTCGCGCATTTGTGGTTGTCCAATGAATAAATTTCACAGTCAGCGGACAAAGTATGAGTGTGGCAGGCTAAGCGATGGAGCTGGTTGGGCGCGGCCGAGAAGTGTTTGGTGGCACGTTAGTCGCAGCACATAATCAATTCCCTAAATAATAAATGAAAATTAAGAAAAAGTACTTGGCCCCGCTTGGGGAATCGAAGTCGGTTAATTTTCATGCTGTGTGCATAGCTATGTTAGCCTAAAGGCGAAAGAGTAGCTGTGTAGTGAGGTGGTGGGTGGGTGGGGAGGAGGTGGGGGTGGATGGGTAACCTTGGGCAAATGCGGCATTGTAATATATAGTTGTTTGTAGTTGCCGATATGTGGGCCGAGATAAGGCTAAATTGCATTTAATATCTAGATATGGCAACAATGACGCCGAACAAATTTCATGCCAAGTTGTTGGCTTAATCATTTGTAATCGTTTAATGCTGCATGCTTATTGCCAGCCAGCCATTCAGCTAAGCCCCGCCCACACGAATTTAACTAAGCCAGCTAACGAATTCCTCATGCCACAGTTGAGGATCACAGTTAGGCATACGAAATGAGCTCGGACCAGTTGAGCAAACTTCCCAGACATGCCGAATTAGTAGTTCACATACGCAGTCACGTGGCCACGCCCACCAACAAAAAAATAAATAAATATATATATATATATAAAAAGAAGATAAGCAGCAGAAATAGAAATAGAAAATGAAAAAGAAAGGGGCTGAAAGGCATTTGGGTTACCGATTGTAGAATCTGGGCCGGGTCGCTTGAAGCATTTGCAGTTTAAGTGTAATCGCAATAGCAAACTTTTTCGATTTGGGAATTAAAATAAAAAGCAATAGCAAAACAGAGAGCAACACGACTGTCTGAATGGCAACACAGACGCATATGCCAACCACCTTGCACCCCCTACCCACCACTACATTTTCCGAATTCAACCACATCCCCTTCATAACGGGCTTGCCACAAAAAAAGTTTTCGCTTGTCGCCTCTAAACGCATCACTGGTGCTTGTCGCTTTTCGCATTTCGCATTCACTTTAATGGCCAAATCCAGAGCGTAGCCTCCCGACTCTCCCGACTACAGCTCGACTGCAGACGGCAAATTCGTCGTCATCGTCCTTGTCGCCATCTCCATCGCCATCGCCATCGCCATGGCCTAAGACCAAGTCAAGCCATTCGCCTTCCGCTGTATCATCCAGCTTAAATCTAGCCAGATAAGTGATAAGCTGCCATACAAATTGTTTGCGCCAGACGACAAATTTGCGGCAACCAACCATTGCCTACTTCGAGGCGCACCCGTGTCTCCCGACCAAATAAAAGGATTGACCAGCTACAGATTTACGCCGCTGTTGCGTGCTAAATATGCCAATACACATTTTACTGGGTGACACAATATTGCTGTACTTATCATTAATCAAGACATTTATTTTTTTAGTTTTTCCATCTACCCATTCAAGATGGGTATAATGGAGATATGCCAATTTATGTTACAGATTAAAGGAAGCCTCTTCAACCCCATCAATCATTGATTATTGATCAGCATGAACCGATGTCCTTGTCCATTCCTCTATCTCTACCAGCTGAAGACATTAAGTTCTCGTATACCATACCATAAATATTTATTTAATATCAATTTTAACTTTTTATGCTATTAAAAGAAAAAAGATTACCAATAGGAAACCGTTTTGGAAAGTTCATTGAGCCAGGTTGAGAAAAAGGGAAACACTCCCCAACATTTTCTGTACACATACAATGGAATTGAATATTCCGGTTAGGTACGATATGGGTAGAGAGTGTCTGTTAGTCGAGCATCCTCTCCTTTGCTCTCTGTACTAGAGCACCCTTGCATGTGAATATTCTTGCTTTATTTTATATTAGCGCTAAAAACCAGTCTGAATTCATTAAGAAAAATGTATTTCATTTTAAGTTATGTGTTTTTTTTACTTTTTCATTTTGCAATAAAACTTCATTTAAGTCTAATGCATTGCAAATGCACTTAAATCTTCAGTTCTTGCGCTATATTTTGAGGTTGCAGTGGGTATTCATTCCCATGTGATTTTTGCATTTAACAAAATAGGGTCGATTGTTATTCGCTTTTATATTCAATCTATTTAAAAACATGTTTGCTTTTGCAGCATGCATAATTTAGAGCCTGAGCTGTTGTGGAACTGTGTGGAACTGTACGCTGGCGGAGTTAAGGGATAGCTGCAACATTACGTGCAACATTTAAGTAGCTGCAGTCGCAATAGCAATTCAATTGAAATGCAGAATCAAGCCAGGCCAGAGGAAAGGAAATGTTAAGGTAAGAGTAGTGCCGGAAATGGAGACCAAAATGTTCGGTATCTGGCTTCAACGGGTTCAACAAACTGCACAGAACGGAGAGACGGAAGATGTGTCTAGAATACGTAGAAGTTGTGTAGATTTTGGTGTCATTTAAATGCAGGTTTGTTATTTTGAAAGCCCAGCCATTTACATGGCAAAGCTAAGCATTTCTCTTACCGTAACAGTAATATATGCAAATGGTCGGCGGGCAGACAGACAGACGAATAAACAGACTTACTGACAAGGGGATAGGGGATAGTTTGACTAATGGACAGAGTGCTTTGCGGGGTGCACCTTAATATATAATGCAGCATCGCATTAAATTCCATTCAGCCACAAAACGAAATTATAAATTGACAACAGAAGAGGGGCGTAGCTAGTGGGAGGAAGGCAGGGGGGGGACTCATTGACTAACCAACTGGTTAGGGGGTAATGCAGCTGAACGCAATTTACTAGATTTATAAATCTATTTAGTTGAGCAAAACAAAGTGCGGCGCATGTTAAGAGATAAGGGACAACGTGCGAGATTTGTGAGCAGTTACACTCACAAAATGAAAGTACTGTGCAACACGCATGCGGCATCTACAGCTGGGATTGTGGCAACATATTGAAGCATAAGGAACACCCATATCTAAAGTGTGCAAGCGAAATATTTCTTCAGTTAATCAGATGAACACCAAATAATAAGGAATAAGTAACATAGATACATATTAAATTTTGATTTAATTTATCAATTGAGCAAGTTATAATATTATGCTTGATTTTTGACTAAGATCTCACGTAAAAGCTATATAATCCAAATTATCCATATCCAATAAGCAGTTTTCAAAATAAAAGTGTATTCTAATTTATGTGTTGGAAGCATTTTATCCGCTCTATTGTCATATGTATGTATACTATGTATGCAAGAGTGGCACTGGCACTGGCATACATACATACATACTTTCACACACTACATAGATAAGTGTGTGTCTGTCTGTCGCCATTAAATAAGCTGACGACACGTGCTGGCTACACTGTCAAATAAGAAGCAGAGACCCAGCAGCAACCAACGGCAAACGCGTAGTTAACATATGTTGTATTCAAGTTTCTCGACCAATTTGTATGCATATATATAAATGTATATATATACATACATACACATATATGCAGATATAAGTACAAAAGTGTTTGTGTGCGTAAGTTTTTTCTATAACAATTTGGCAAATGCTTGTTGAAAATATATGCGTTTTTCATTCCTAAACACGCAGAGATGGTGGGGAAAAGGCGGCAGGGGCTGTTAGCCGACTGAGTTACATAAGCGTTGAGCCCATGAAAAGCACTCTCACACACACATACACAAAGAAGGAAAGCCTAGACAAAAATAAAAAAAAATAAAAAAAATCAAGTCAATATGCTAAGAATGCTCGCCGCTCAGATGCCCTGTAGGCGGGTGAGTAAAAGAATCGATGCTGTAATAAGTTAAGCTTAGAAGAGCGGGAGTATTTCAAGCAATACAAAAGATTTTCTAGAAAATGAAAACTTGCTTAACTAAGTGAATCAGAATTTAAATAAACACTTATGCAACCATCAAAATGAGTATACAAACACAGCAAAATGTACTCGAAATACAAAAATGTAGGCAAGAGTTGAACAAATTTAAACAGTCCAGGCAAAGGCAAATGGCTCAAAAATAGTGGATTGCAAGCTATTCAAGCTCACATACACAGACACAGACACATACACACAATCATTTTCACACACCTGTGCAGAAAGGTGTTTTAGTGCGGGGCACACATATACAAATATGCAGCAAAAAACAATTTCATTTGCGGCGCGTCGAAAAACAATTTGTGGCAACACTGCTGGTAATTTTGTTATTGTAAAATCTGCACTTATGGATTGTTCCGACCATGTGGTACACAGCACAAGTAGAGGTATGAAGCTAGCAATTTGGCAAAATAAAAATTTTAATGTAGTTGCAGCAAGCGAAGACGTTCTCACACAGCATTTTAATTGACTGATACACAATTCAAAGCACATCTCAAGTTCAAATGCTGCAATAGAAAGTTGATAAGGGCCAATGCCAAAAACTAATAACAGTTACCCACTTCATCTGCACCAAAAAATGGGTATTCAAATGCATTTTGACACCAATCAAATAACGTTTGTAGTGCGCACATATTTGCTAACGATGTGTGGAACCTGAGCCACCACAACTCACTTCAAAGACCAATATAACAAGTAAAAAGTAAGATTTCGATAGTGTAATTAATATATATGTTTTCCTTTGGCTCCGTGTGAGTGTTTCTTTGATATGCGCGCTGTGCTTTTGACTATATCAACTAAACCACATATATCTTTTTTATTTTTTTATTCGTGCTGTGCTTTAGACGCTGCCGAGATCATCTCATGCAATCGCAAAAATTTCATTTCATTGATGACCATTGAAAGATATATTGAGTGCTGAGGGGGGGCCACGATTGGTAAGGGGGGAGGGGACGGGTTATTCAACATGCAGCTCAGCTTAGCAGTTGGCTCAAGAGCGCTGCCAGAATCGCAGTCAAGTGTATTCGTTTCATTTTCTCGATGCCACTAAAGGTTGCACGATAGTTCGGAAAGGTGCAAAATTCGGGATTGCGGGCGACACTGTGTTCAATGTGCTGTAAACTTGGCTTGGCTGCCCAAATAAAAATAGTTGCGCTGCATTTTGTAGCAGGTTACAAGTGCACGACTTTCATTTCGATTTTATGGTCCAACCGTCACTTGGCACAGTTGCCAATTGGTAATCTCCAATTTGGTGTTTGTTGTCACCTGTTCGATTTCACGGGGCATTTAACTTTGGTCAAACTGGTGAGCTTTGGTTGCCTTTGGCAAGCGAGAACATCGAATTCATATTGAAAAATACGTCATTAGTTATTTGAAATACTAACACACACATTTCTCAAATCGCTGGCATTTATATTAATTCCAAATTGGCAACGGCTCAAATTCAGCCAGAGCCTTGCCCCTGGCTGACGTTGCCCATTTTACGAGCCACTTGCCTGGGGACAATAAGCAGCGTGGCCGCTGTCTGAGTGGCGCTTATCTGAGTGGCTTTATTAACACTTAGGACGTCATTAGACGTACAGTACAGCAAATTTAATAACAAATAATGTCCATCAACGGAATGTGAGTGCAACAACAACAGCAAACACAAGAAATAAGAACAAACATCTGTATGTCTAATGTGACAGGCTACTGATAGGAGTCGAGTCGAGTCATTTGTTCGCTGCTGCTGCTGCTGCTGTCTGCTGCTATTTATAGCTCAATGATTGAAATGTATACGTATATATAATTAGTATGTAGATATGATATAGAGTTCAGGGGCAAAAAAAGTATTTCATGATATTATTTTTATTGAGTTTGGCCTAAGGTTACAGAGATGTGTAAGCAAATGCATATATATACATTTGTAGCTTTTGGTTTATACATTAACTGAAATCGAATCTCGAACCTGACTGCGATCTGCAATTAAGTAAAACATAATATCTTATTTACAAATTCTTAAGGTTTAATGTTGAAATAGGAATAAGTTAAACGTCTTCATTATAAATTAAATGTGTTTCGTAAATAATTTATTTGCTACAAAGTTGTCAGTTAAGTGCTGTCTTTGTTTTATATAATCCCCAAATTAAAAAGTAAATGTGTATAGCTATGTACGTATTACTTATAATTAGTATGCGGTTTTCAGTCAAAGATGAGCAATCAAAACTTATGCTACACATTCTATGTTCTACACACAATTGTAATGTTTGGTTTGAAACTACTCAAATTGGATATAAATTAAATTATTTACTGAACTGCAGACCAGTTAGCCATGCGATTTTGTCATTTTGCTTTATCTGCTCCGCAACAATATTGCTATACAGATTATATATATAATTTAGTGTATACATACAAGTGAAATTGAAAACTCCAACCCGAACTATATTTAAATAATAGCTGCTGAGCAAATTGCCACGCTGAGGATTTTTGTTTTTGTTACTGTCGCCAGGCAACCAACCAAAAGCTGACCAGCAACAAGAAGGAAAACACAAATATTTATAAATATGAAATGTATCAAATTTGCGCAGCTGCAGCTCCAGGAATTTTATCAAAATGCAAATACAAAAGAAGAATATAAAGAAATATCTCTATGGAAGGAACTACTGTTGAAATCAAAGTCTGGTTTTGTTGTTGTCAGTAAAAAGAACACATTTTGAATGTCAGTAAACCCTTCATTAAGAACAGCATTTTTTATACTTTTAATGAAGTAGTAAAAGTAAACAATAAATATTTCTAGTCATAACAACTTTAGTTATGAAAGTGCAATTGTGCTTAGCTCATCTCCGATTTGATTTTATTTTATTGATTGGGAAACTATCTCCATCATTGTTTATCGTGTTGATTGCGTTAATACAGTTTAGTGGAGTGGATGTCTACTTCATTTATCTTTCTTTTTTTGCTTTTGAGATATAGTTCTTGATTTTGGGCTTTTGCTGTTGTCTAATTAAATTGCGAATTCAGCTGGTCTACGTCACTAGGCGTTGTGATGCCAAATAGCGAAACAGCTAGCATCATTAAATGAACATATGTACTCGCACTGAAAGAAGTGGGCTATGGTGTTGTGGGTTGGTGGTTGGTGGTTGGGGGTTGGGGGTTGGGAATTGGGGTTGCGTATGGCCAAGCAGTGGGTATGGTACGTGCGTCGGGTAAACAAAATCAAATACTTTTTAGCCGCATTGAAGATGTATGGGCAGCGTATTAAGATAAACGATGGTAAACATTTGTTCATATCTATATGTATTTATATACACATATACATATATTTCAAAACATATATACATATGTGTTGCTATTTATCTATGTTTGTACTCATATCTTTATTTACACTTGTACAGTGAGTTCGTTTTTGGGGCAGGGCTATCGGGGGCGCTAAACGATTTACGATCTTGTCAAAGATATATGCGCCTGGTGAAAGTACATAATTGAATTTAATTAGTTTATGCTTCGTGCGCCTGCTTTCAATTAGTCTTCCATTTCGGCGCTGCGTTTTGTTATTGTCTGCGTGCCGCATGCCGCATGCCCCATGCGCGCCCAACTTTTGATTGACATTGTGTAGGAATCTGGCATTGCCGCTGTCACGGGAATCTTATCCACTTTACCGGCAATTTGACTTTTGTGGTAATTCTTTGTCTTTTATGCAGGTTTCGTTGGCCACAGACAATAGCTTAAAGTTTTATGACGATTGTATTTAATTATGCGCCGCTTTTTGCTCGCTGTGCGGAAGGCACGCTGGCAGGCTGTATATTTGTCTGTTTTTAAGGCCCCAATGTGATAAGCCGAACTTACTTTTGTGGTTTGCAATAAGCACTTCACTCAATTATGCACGTTTGACAAGACTTTTCTCCCTAATGGACTTCAAAATTGTTTGCAAGTGAAAAAATTATGTAAAATATAAAGAAAATGAAAAGGAAGAAAGTACAGATTTCTTCTTGGATTGAAAAGTGGCTCTTATGCTTATTAACATTTGTATGTTTATATATATATATATTAATATTGCATATAAAATATATTAACATAAATATGATATATTAGGCAAATGTTGCCAAAACAAAACTTGTAACTAGTGTTCGTTTGTGTGTTTGGGAACAAAAGAAGTTGTTCTTCAGTTTGATGATATAGTAAAAAAAATGTATTTAGATCGTATGGAAACAAATAATTGGTGCTGAAAAAACAGTGGGGTGTTCATGCAGATTATAAAGATTGATTTTTGTTATATATTACTTTACGATTGTCTACTCCAAAAAGAAAAAATAAGATCAATATATCAAATCGAAATAGGGCACATATTATCATTAAAATAATAATTGATTAAGCTTTCTACGAAACAAAATTAGACTTACTTAACAAATTAGCCAAGGATAATAACACTCTATCACTGTATACTGAAAATGGCCATTAAATACTGTTTGAATTGTGAGCTGGTTCTGGCAGTCTTTATAGTCCCAATGTATACATAATTATAAAGGTATGTACATATGTATTTAAATTTTTGGGGTTTATTTCGCACATGTTAGCTGCTCGTGCTTTAATTAAGCCAAGAGTAAACATGAAAAAAGATGTCAAGATGTCGGCTAAATATAAACGCGTCAAATGGGCAGCTGGTGGAGTGGGTTGGCTCTGTCTGCAAGGCATTCGACTACCCCTACCCCTACTACGACTCCGACTCCGACTCCGTCTACAGCTTCATCTGCAACTGCCGCATGATGTTTATGAAGCATTCATAAATACCTGGCAAATGGAAATTGAAATGGAAATGAAACCGAAAAGAAACGAAATGAAACGAAAGTAATAATAATAATAATAATAATAATCCAAAAACAGTTCAGCAGACACATCAAGCAAACAGCACATCAACCGAATGGCAGACTCTCGGCATGTCCACAGCTCAGGCCCCGGAACACCAAAAAGACCAGTGACTAAAGAACAGAGAACAGTTTCTGTTGCTGCTTCTGCCCTGCCCCTGCTCTTGCTCCTGCTCCTGCTCCTGCTTTTGGTTGTCTTGGGTTGGGGGGATTCGCGAGTTTTCCGATGTGGACGCTTGCTTATTGTGTATGAAATCACTTAAGTCTCGGCAAACAGCTCCCAGTGGCAACATAAATATGAACTTGGGAACGTAAGCAGTACGAGTCAACAAACATAACAATAATAGGCCCAGACTAATGTTGCCTGGAATGAAAGTTCGAATATAAGTTCGAGTTCAAGATGTGTCTATTGTGGTAAAGTCCCAAGACAAGAAAAAAAAAGAAAAATAAAAAAAAAGACTAGCAAGTTGTCAAATGAACAACGGCAGCCAGTTGTCAGTCCCTTGTTAACAATTGGCCAGTTGGTCGATGCTATTGCCATTACCGAAAATTCGCCAAATTACGTTTGCTACACAAATACTTATATAGCAAATTTGAAGTCTCTAGCTCTTCGAACTTTTCAACTGGCGCCAGAGTCCAAGAAATCGAACTTGATTTTGAGCATGACTGGGAAAAGATAGCGAAATCTAATTGCAATGGATTAACCATTAACTGAGAAGAGCTGAAGTTAAGCTGACATCTGCATAGATGTATATATTACAATATGTGTAATGTTTATTTGCTTCGCTTACCGTTTTCATAATTATAGCTTAAACAAGACATGAAACTGATTAATTAATCATAGGCATTTCGCCATGTGTACTTATCAGCATAACTAATCAAATATATTGACAAACTAACCAAATACCCATAGAAAACTAATTAGATTAAACAGCTCGTCAATTTACGGTCCATTGTTGCTGTAATAGCATCGTCTTAGCATTTGATGACCAACTTCCCCAAATAGGCATGGGATGCGGCTCCAGCCCAACCTGCCAATACCAATCGAAGTGAATCAATTGCGGCATTGTCATGTCTCCTGAGGTCGTCGAACGTTTGTTGGGGTAAGAGCTGAAGCAGTAGTGTACCGCCTATAGGCACGATAATGTCCTGCCACTGCTGATTCTAATCGTAACGAATTCTCTTGACTGATGCACATGCATATATGTATTATATATATATATATATATATAGTTACATGTTGATGAACTCCTAAAATATATAGAAATGTTGTGGGCTGATATTTTGGTTGTCGTTTGATGTTGTCGCTGATTCTCTTTATTGTGCGTTGTTGTCCAGCATTTAAGTAAAGTACGTTTTGACACTAGTTTAATTTGACTAAATATATAAATACCATAGTCGTATTAAACGTAGTAGTACAGACTTATTATTAGTTTATTGTGCAGACATATATATATATATATACCAGTAAGTTTTTAGACTAAAAAGGGACAGAGTATTTACGTAGCAGATAGACGATAATATGTTGTCCTTTCTGCTGCACACCATTGACTGTTGGTGACAGGCTCAACAGGACGAACACAAAAGCCACAAAAACTTGGCACCCATTAAATTGCATTTTGTACAGAGACGCCTGTCGGAGCGGGTAACGGATATTGAATTAAATGTCTGTCAACTCCTTTTACCCCTCTCTTCAATGATGCTTGGCCTTTGGTTAATTTGCAGCAATTAAATAGGAATTGAAATAAAGAGTGAAATGGCAACTACTATGCCAATATACAAGGCTGTCTATCAGTTGCGACCAACTGACAGTAGTTGGACATGTGCCCAGCGTTCATTGACATTGACTGCCAATGGGTTAACATGTAGTCAATCGGTCATTGTCTCAAGCATCGTATTATTACCTATTTAAGAGTATTGTTTAAGCAAAGCACATTAATGTGGTTAAATGGACACGCCTGCAATTGAATCGAATCAAGGTTGAGCCGTTTGTGACTTCCCTTCGCTTACTACGGCTTACTGTAATACAATAATTTTGTGAAATGGTTCACTTATTGCAAGGATTAGGAGAACCCGGAAAAACCCCAATCAATTAATATGTACAAATTCATATCGTTTACTTAACTTATACTAATTTAGTTTTCCAATACATTTTCGACCTTGTCTTTTTAATCTACATAAAATACCGGAGATATTCCGCCTTTATTACGCATACGCAACGTGAAAGGAGCAAAGATTAAAAAGAGTCATATTCCTTGAAGGCAGATCTTAGACTTCGACTGAGATACAGCAACAATTCCAGTACATATTTTGTGTAAGCATTTTGGGTTGGTAACCCTTTTGGAAAATAAAATGCCTCGAATTCTGTTACAAACTATGCCAACTACGTAAAATGGAAAAATGTTATTACAGTTGCAGAACTTTGGTTATTGTGGCTATTTGTTAAGTTTACAATGTGGCTCATCTTATACAGCTAGATGTTGCTGTTCCTCTTACATAAGAGAGCCATTTAATTTTTACAGTGTATAGTCCAGCTCTTTCTATGACGCAAACCTTTCTTGTCAATCCATAAATTATTCAATTCTCAATGGAGAAACTTTTCATTTTACATAATTTAAAGTAATATTAATATTTGTCGTACATCATACACCCATTGCTAGGCATCCTTTACTACAGCTGCGGCCCAATTAATTTTAAAATGCAATTTCGAAATCATTTTTGAGTTCTACGTTAAATACTTAAATCGAGTTTTACGACCTGATTTTGCAAAGTACGTCAGCTAGTCTGCGATCGGCCTTCAACTGTGTATTATTATAAGGGTATTCAATCTTCGTTGGCAGAAATGTTGAGAAATCTCGCATTTGTTGTTGCTACTTAGAGCTGTTGGTGTTGTCTATTTTTGTTGTTGTTGAGCTGCGGAGCATGCTGTACGCAAAAGATAGCAGACAAGGTCGTGTCCCCCAATTCGGTGGATGGGTGATTTGCTGGTTGAAAAGGATGGGCGGGGGGGGGGAGGGTGGCCTTGTCGGGGACAAAAAACAATAACGCAATATTGCATGAGGCTGGACAGGCATTGTCATCTTTTGATGGTTCCCCAGCTGATGCTGATGCTGCTGCTTTGTGTGTGTGTGTGTTTAGTGAGATTTGGCTTAATTAAATTTCTGAATAAAAGGATTCCTTTGGTGCTTTAAGCGGAACGTGTGTGTGCGAGCGCCTTTTTACGACTTTTGACAAAAGTCTTAACGGCTTATTGTGGTGACACTAACACACACACACACACACATAGACAACTACACACAACATGCACTAGCAGAAACCCACCATGGGACAGAGTCGTTTAATGACTCGCATAGATTTTAATTACAACTATAAATCATAGTGGAGCGAAGCGCTAAACCCTTCGACTCGTATTACTGACAAAAACACACACACACCCACACCCACACACACACTTATAGTATATATGTGTAAAAATGGTTATGCAATCTGCCGACACTTTTGAAACTGGAAGCCACTAGAGCAGATACTTACGTAAAATGTTCATTTTCAATGCTGATTATTTTACATTGTTGGTATTGCCGCTGGCCAATACTGGCCGGGATACGTTCATTGTTTGGCCATTGTTCATTGGTCTACAGGTTCATAATCAGTTGGCCCAAATTTACAGCCAGCTGGTACATAAAAGTTGTTCGTTAAAAAGTTAATAGTTTGCTACTGTTAGTCCATAGTCCATTGCCATTTGGCAAGCTGCCAAGCCCGTCAGCGGTTGAGTACCACCAAGCCAAAAGTCAATCCAAACCCAACCACCCCATCTGCAAAAGCCACCGATTTGAGGTCAGGATAATGGTGCTGGCACGCTTTATGGCTCCGACTTTATGCCTTATGCTTTATGCTTTTGGTTGCATTGTGGGCAACCTATGATAATTGCCACGAGGCAAAAAACGATCTCTTGGAGAGTTGATTGGGTGGATGCCCGAATGCCAAGACAAAAGCTAACTGGCCGAGAGAGAGAGAGACATCCATAATAACTTTAACGAACATTGACTATGCTAAATTCAAAAGTAGTTCAAAACAAAAAAGAACAGCTTTCTTAGTCAAGGCGAAGATGACAATCTGCCCACACCTCGATTGTGTTATCATCTGAACAAACAATCGGTGAAGTTGTCCCTATGAGAGCTAAATGTTTTTCCCAATGTGTAAGGAGCGTTAAAAAACTCGTTTGGTCGTGTTATCTTGAAAAACCAAGTAGTCTTTCAGACAAAAACGACAACTTGTTGCACATCTTTAAGAAAAACGGATATAGTCATGTATACCCTATTTAAGTTTATCCCTTTTAATAAGTTAATAGGCAAGAAACAGTATTTGTTCCAACTAGCATCAATATATCTGTAAAGCTGTGAGATTAATTGGTAGAGAATTGGTAGAGATTAATTGTGCTGGATTGATGTTGAAGCTTGCGCTTCAATTTGGCCATGTTTATTCTAAAAATAACACAAAAAATACTTAAACTCAAGTTTATTTCGTTTTTCAGCTCTGCACAAAATGTATGCATAGCTGCACAAAATGTTTGTGTAGCTTGTGTAATTTCTTTATTTAAATTAGTTTTGTTACCTGTATTTAGGTGATGGTGGTATATTGTAGAAGATATATTTCAATATACGCCATCTTCTCCACATTTGTCTTACTTTCAAACTTTTTATTATTCATTCAAACTTTTAATTATCAGTTGTGTAGACGCAATTCGCGACTCATAAAATTCTTTACCAAGTTTTTCTGAAGCGAAATGCTGAGTTATAAACACGGACAACTTCCATTAGCTGCGATATCATAAATGATGCTGAGATCTGAGTTTCCTCGGTTTGACACTTAGTCAGTTAGTTAGTTTGGCAGTTAGTTCTTTAGTTTCTAATGGGTCTGCATTAGAGTCGCACACTTCAATGCACAATTTCGCATTAAGTGGATGTCAAATCTCAACCAGACTGGCTCGTGTGGCACATAAATTTGTTGTCCTTTGTTGCTATTGTTGTTATTGTTGTTGTTGCTGTTGTCATTGTGATTTAAACATTTGCCACTTGTTTGTTAAGTATTTGAAAATCGAAAAGCAGTGCTCGCCAACAACAACGACAACAACAACAATATCAGCAAAGGTCATAGCGTTCATTGTCCAGTGCTGCTCGATGTTTGTTATTGTTGTTCATGTCATTGTTGTTGTTGTTGTGGTTCTTTGTTGTTGTTGCTGTTGTTGCTGTTGTTGTCGCCCTCAATCTAAAAATGAACGCCCACAGCTTTCGCTGCCGTTGAAAGACAAGCCAAGTGGCATTCAAAATGCCAATCAAGATACGAGCTCACAATTTACGATTGGCCAGCAACGAGCAACAGCAACAACAACAGCAACAACAATAGCAACAACAATAGCAACAATAATAGCAACAACAATAACAACAGCATTTACATTGACTTTAAAGTGTGAGTGCAACGGCTGATTGTTAATTTTGTTGCTTTTCTTGTGCTTTCATTCACTTTATATGCCAAGTGAATTTTTTTTTTCGTCTTTTATTTTTGCCATATTTTATTTAACTGAATTTCTTAAAATATACCCGGAGATAACCCTCAAGTGCACTCGAATCGATATTGACGTACTCGCAACTGGCAGCATAATAAATATTACAGCCAATGGAAGGAAATTTTTCGCTTTACATTACAAGTTGGAAAGGTCCTGGGAAGGTCCTGCGTGGACAGCATTTTAGGCACTGTTGAACTTCAACAACTCACAAAAATATACTGCTTCTTAAATCTCAAGATCTCGATCAAATTTATATCAAAACTTTCTTATTTTATTTGTATTAAATAATTGACACTTACTCTTCTCGGGTCCTCGTGTTCACTTCTCCTTGTTCCTTGGGCGATTTTTCACATGCAACGAAAACTGAAAATACGAAAACTTATTAATATTGCTTCATAGATATATTATTGATTTATACATGGTAAGGATGAGCTGCAGACTGCTGTCAGCTCTCAGTCGTTTATCACGCATATGCCCGTTAGGCTGACTGGCAGCGTGCCAGTTGATAAGGAATGTCATTTGTTCAAGTTGATGTATATGTATATATGGATGTGTACATATATATGCACATATATCACAAGTATGGACAAGTGCTGCCTACCCTTTTTGGTCAGCACCCAGGCTAAATATTTAATTTCCTTCGTTTTTTTTCTCATAATTTTGTCACTCGCCACCGCTGACAAAGCCTGCGAACTCGCACTCATCAACAGCTCGAACGGTTGACAATGAGTAATGTGCAAAGTACTTTGAGTGACAACCCAGCCTGCATCAGTTTGTGGGCAGGGTTGCCTGACTGAATTTTAATTTGCTTTTAGGTTACATGCCGTCTAAAATGTTGAGCTCAAATAAATTGCACAAGCCGTTGTTCAGTTTCGGTTACAGCGCACCCCCGCGCCTCATTTAATTTTCCGTTCGGTCAACAGAAGGGGCTGTTGCTGCTGCTAATTGCCACACAAACTCTTGACCCCAACCAAAAGACACACAAGTATGCGCGACCCTTTGCAAATGAGGGTCAATGCGAGCACATTTCTGTTAACATGCAAAAGCAAAACCAAAACTAAACAACATTGAAGCTCTGAATTGTGATCCTGCCAATGTTTAATATAAACAAAACACAATGCAATCCATCGCCCCTTGGTTGGATGCCTCCTCAGTTGTAGAAGCTGCAGAAGCTGCAGATCAGCCTCGTTGTCTATCAACCTGCACCAAACACATTTCGGCTAGGCTTCAAATTAGCTACTTAGGCTCTGTGCACCTCAACACACAACAAATATTTTAGCTGTATTTTGTATTTACTTCCCACGCCATTTATTCAAGAGATTCCAATTAATTTCTGCCTAGACTTTACTTATGTCTGAATGTCGTTCGACAGTTCAAACGGAAAGGAGCCCGCTGCGCTTTAACCAAGCAGAATAAATAGAAATCGCCAACTAATTTATATTCCTTATCAAGAGTACAGACATGGTTCAATCCAAAGTTAAGACTTTAGGGTATTGGTTAGTAGCCTATTTAGCACTCTGTATACGTGTGGGTTTATGCTCTGGTACCTAAGCTAGTGGAGTATATTGGCTTATTGCTGTCTGTCGTTCCGTTCGACTTAAAACTCGTAAGAAACGGTATGGTTTTATATATATATATATTGCTAGATTCACAAATTCCATTAGAAAAGGTTCTTATCAGCTGGTTGAGCACTGAAATCAGAGTATTCTGCAGTCAGTCACGTTTGACTGCTACATTCTCACTTCTTCCATATTATTTTTATATATTTTTTAATTAGCAAATTGATGTAGCCTCTGCCCTCTAGTAAAAACTGCTGCACAGACAATAACACAAATACTCATAGATATATATATAGACAGAAATGTTAGCTGACTGCAGACGGAGAGTAAACACTTAAAGAACAAAACCAATAAATGCGAACAAAGTCTTTGTCCTGATTGTCGTCGGTGAAGTGAAATAATTGGGACTGATTGCTTTAAATCTCAAGTTGGGTCTTTTGTCTTATGCTCCATTGTAATTATTAATTGTAATATTCATTTTGCTATTGCTATAAAAAAATGTTAATTCTTAAAGGTGTTGCATAAGCAAAAGGATAAAGGCAGCAGCTCCGAGTCCATAAATAACAAATATCAAGGTCGTCCCATTACTTTTGCGAGTACTTTCAACTTTGATATGAAAGTAATTGCACTCTAAGCTCGACTGCATAATATTGAAGCGGCCAGCTACTAGACAGCCAAACAGGCAGACAGATTCACAGACACCGTGGATTATACGAGTTACTGGCCGGCTTGACAACAAGCCCAGTCGACCGGACTGACTGACCGGAGTCGGCAGTTGAAATCTGTGTGCGCCGGAGATTAACATGCAGACGCTGCGATTTGATGGGACAGTTCGACAAACAGACGAACGCCTGACAATGCTGACATGTAAACAATTTGAACGAAAGGATATTAGGTGCCAGCTTGCACACACACACAAGCACACAAGCACAATAAAACAGGTACGGGGACAGGGCCATTCTGAACTTGCAACTAATGACCTGCTCGTATCAGCAACATTTGACCAAACGTTGCCTGGCATTTCAAATGTGTTAATAATACAATTTTATTTATCTGTCTATGTGACACACGCCTCATCACACAGCCACACAAGCACACACACACACACAAATACACACACTCGCACACACACACGCAGTGTCTATGTAAATTGCGTCAAAAACGAGCCGAAAATTTACGATGCTCGTTGCTACTACTGTAAATGGAGATTGGAGATGGAGTAAACATTTGGTTGGCGTGTCTGACTATTTTTGAAAAGGGTTGACATTTAAGGCGCACACACACGCCCAGCACTGCCAAGCACCCAACCCGTGACCAGGACGGGGGTTTACTGTTGTAACAAAATGACAAAACGGTGCCTAAACGAGCGTTCAACGAGCAGCAAAAAATTACCAACAAAAGAAATACACACATATATATATATATATATATACATTTTTTTTATACAACACAGGCGAATAAAAATATAACAAAAATGTTATAAGTAGTTTACTGGCAGCAAAGAGTTGGTCAATGCCACACACACAAACATGCACACAAACACACTCACTCATGCGTCTGCATATGCATGACCAGAGCATGGAAGATTGGGTACGGAAACGCCTTTTGAGCCTTTTTGAAGCGCGGAATCATTGCACAGTGAACTGAATGGTGTTGAATGTGTTATCAATAAGAATTGATTTGTTTACAGCAATAAATCAAATGGACTTTCCATAACACAACATGCATCCGAAGGCAGGTAAAGAGACCAAAGATATAAATAACTTAACTGGATTATCGTTTTGTTAAAGTTAACTGCAACTCAGACCACTGTGCTGTGTTGGTGCTCGTATGATGCAGAGCATGTTGCACATTCATTACACACATAAACACGGTCAAACACACTCGCACACACACAAACACACACACACACACCCCAAAAAGGTAAATAGCAGCGTCAGCCTTTTGTTAAATATCTCAATTGGATACAAAGGCGGCACACGGGGCGTATGCTCAATGTTTTATGCACAAGGCAAAAAATCCCGAATAAATAAAGACATACAAAAATAATGCAAAGCAACAACTGTTACCTTATTTATACATATTAAGCGCCAAGTACCCAAATGCAAGTGAAATTTCTAAATACACAACTCCTGTCCAGACCTGATATCCTAAATATATTTCTATTTTTTTTCTCCATGCAGTGGGTATAATAATTTTGTAGGGGCTGCAGAATACACACAAACATCGATAATCAGTTATAGATAAAATAAATAAAACAAATTCCAAATTTCAAGTCTCTAATCTCTATAGTCTCTGAGATCCGTATATACATAACAGATGCTGGGGAAGAATGTATATATGTATGTACTTTATAGGATCGGAGATGCTTCCTGCATTTGCACAAAACCATTCTACCCGTTTTACGCAATTTTATTCGGTTAAGGGTATTAAAAGAAAAACTTCGAGTGGGGCATATGAAATGTATACGCTTGTTCAATACAATTTTTTCGGTAGATGCCATAAAAATAATCAATGTATTCAGTTTTGATTGTGCCCGAAAGAGTTTTGGTCACGAAAGCATTAATATTCAATGAAAGGGATGGACGCCACTTGGCTGCTTAATGTGTGGCATGTTGTATGGGGTTATTTGGGGGCTTGGCAAATGTGTCAGGCCAAATTACACGACAACATATTTTTGAATATAGCAATTTGTATCTGTGCGCCGGCAACGTCTCCGTCTCCGTCCCCGTCTCCGTTTCCATCTCCGTCTTCGTCTGTGCGTCATTCGTTTATTTCGCAATAATAACAATGGGCTCGCGTTTGTTTCTTTGCCACTTGATAAATGAGATGCCAACCCGACAGCGGTCTGGGGCCTGCGGACAGTAAGTAGTCTTCAGAACCGAGATTCCAATGCTGTACACGACCCCGTAACTCACCCCATGCCCCCGGCCACGGCCCCTGGCCCCTGCCCTCTAACCCCTATCCCCTATCTCATATCCCCTGTCCTCTGGCCCTAGGCCCCTTTCCCAAAAGTGTTAGTTTTCGTAGTATTTGTATTGCTTCCACTTGCATTATTTGCTGTCGTATTTTCGACAATGGTCCTGCCGTTGATTAAGTTGTTGGGCGTGGCCCAGTTAGCATCTGCTTCTCCAATGGGCGGGTCGCACTAGCTCAGCGAAAATGGAAAATATCCTTAAGCAAAAAGAATGCATGAGATTCTGGCTTAAAAGATTTCTATATTTAAGAATGACATATTTAGATATTAATCGCTCATTTACAATATATACATTAATCGGTTGCTTGTCATATTCTTGAAAGCCGCTGTTAAGCGATAATACATCAATTTTGAAGGATGGTTGTTAATGTGGATGATTAAATTAGTTGTCACTCGCATGTAAGCTTGTAAATTGATGAAATTAAAAAAGTGCAAATTCCACAATAATAATAAATATATCAAAAAACGTTGCAGCTAGAAATAAAAATGATTTTCGTGGTGCTTAAAGTGTTGAGGAGCAAAAAAATAAAAAAGTTGGGTGAACAAATTGTTGACAGTCTTTCAAGATAAGCAAATAAGAAATGCTGTTAAGCAGAGAGATTTTGTCTACGTTCACGTTCACTTAGTAGATAGTTCAAAGCGAATTCTCAATATCAGCTGACCCTTATATGCATATACATATGTTTGTGAAGAGTGTGTTTATTATTAAGCAAACAAAGATGGAATTTTGTTGAATAACGCGCCGACACTTTAATTAGGAACAAAGTCAATTGTGGTCTTGGTTATGCACTTGTTGTTGTTGCTCTTGCAGAATGTCAATTGCCAATTGTCAACGTGTCGCGTCATCAGTTTTACGCACCATTTATTTTTTGACTTCATTTAGTGTGTGTCTGGGTCTATGTCTATTTGGGTATAGATATTTTAGGTCGCTGCTAGGAAAAAAAAAAATAAATAACAAAATTTACATATTTCTATGCTCTTCAATTGAACGAGAATTTATTTTGCTTGTGCGGGAGATGGGAACAAAAGAAATTCTATGAAATGGACTGTGCCATGATATTGTTATTTTTCCGAATAAAATTCAATTGACTACACAATCAGCACACAGAGCACCAATATTATATAATACACTCGCGCGAGTGCGCGAAGATCAGCAGCAACTTGTTATCCGATTGTCACAAAAATAAAGCAGGCTGACAAACTTCGAGATAGATGTACATATATATTGACTCGTGGACGAATGCGTCTGAGCTGAATCTGGTTTTGGCAAAGTTAGCTGATCTTACAGTAGCCGACGCCTTGGCGATCTTATATACGTGGTCCCTATCAGTACGATTCTGCTGAGCCATCAGTTCTCTAAAAAGTATCTAACAATTTGCAACAATTTCCAAGCTACAATAATTCTCTAAAAAGTATCTAATAATTTGCAGCAGTTTCCAAGTTACAATAAATGTTTACAAATTCCATTCTCCTTTATTTTCCATCTGAACAATTGACTCAGTGCTTGGAGTCAAGCATTGCTTTTCTTGCTAAGCTTCCACAAATGTCAAAGACAACCACTTTATTGGCGGAACATCTTGTCCTGTCCTGTCGCCTGAGGCTGTTGCCCATCTCTGGCTGTTACTCATAATTGCATTTGGGTACACTTTTGATTTCATCATCTCTTAAAGCATTTTCAATGTTTGCCTCTCTTGCATCTTCATCTTTTATTATTGGCCTTATCTGTGCTACCAGTCAGCTTAAATTGCATTTTGTTGGCACTTAAATAGTTCACAATTTACTGTTGCGTCGACGATGTTGCAACCGCACTTATATTTTCATTTTATATCCGTAGTTGTTGGTGCAGCTACCGCGTCGGATGTCTTTGCTTTTGTTGTTGCTGCCGGCCACACGCTCATTTAACAGCGCTTCCACTCGGAGTTGAGCGTAATTTTTCAGCTGGTTTGCGTTTGCCTTTCCGCTGCAGGAACTTGGCTTGGCTTTTGCTGCACTTCGTCTGCTTCAAGTGTTTCCTCTCAATTGTTTCTCATGTAACTGGGTGGACGGGCTGCGGTTGGTGTGCAGGGAATGCTCATCGTTGAATGTGAATGTTTTATTGTTTGCTGCTTTCAGTTGTATTAGCGTAATGCCAGTACTCATCTGGCTCATGTAGCCAGCTAAAATGTTTTGCCCAACTCGGCAGCACAATTCACAGTCCACATTAACTGGGCTTGTGGTTCTGTTGCTCTTGAAGTTCATTAATTTTTATGATACAACTTGAATTTAAGTTAAGTCAACTTAAAAATGCAAATGCCGGCTCAACGTGGCGTCTCGTCTCGTCCCGTCTCGACTTTGTTTGAGTTGCTTTTGTTGCACGATAATAAAAAATAATAATAATTTTTAAAGAATTTTCATTTATTATGCTTGTTGTACTAGTGGGTTTTGCCTGTTGGGCTTAGCGTAAACAAAACCTTGCCGCGCGTGTTGCCACTCCAATGTATAAACAGATATACGTACATTTATATGTATATCCCATTTTCTATTTTATTTTTTTGCCATGCTCTGCTTTATATATAATTTTTGCGTGTGGCAATTGGCACTGAAGTCGGCAAAGAAAACCAAATGCGCAAGAGAATATCCACAAAGCGCAATAAATTACAAAATATGTGAGTACCTGCAGGGCAATCGTATTGCGTATACGTAATATATGCAATTGCTTCGCTGTATACGCAGCTTAGTCTGCGCTACTACAGCCGGGGGATAAGTGCAGTTACGGACGGAAAACTAACTACGGGTGGTCCGTTACATCCGCTTAAGTAATGCCAAATGCATGCAAAATAAGTATCGCTCTGGCAATAACATCTGAATTGCAGAGAGCCAACGTTGTAAGCCAACTAAGGACGCTACATAAGCATTCAAATCCATTTTGCATGGATGAATATTAAATGTTGTTAGAAGGAAAGTTAAATATTATATTATATTAATAGATTCTGTATATTTACCTAGACGAAAGACATTTTAAAACAAACACAGAGTTCTGTTAAGAATTGCAATAATTGAAACTTTAACTGCAAAACAATTCCCAAAACAAGATTTAATTTCAAGGTAATTAATAATGAAAATATGAATTTAGTGTCAAAACTGATAAGTTATTATTTTATGCTGATTAGTCATTGTCTAGCAATTTTTTAGCGATAATTAAGAGGCCATTTTAGTTAGCAAACTTTAATAATAATAATAAGAGGTCATTTGAAATAAATATAGTTTCTAATTCAATATGTATTCAATTCAAAAGTATTTATTATGTGTATTCTATTACCATTCAGACCTACTTTGCTACACATTCTAAATAACCTGCAAATAATATTCAGACTGCTCTCATTTTTTCTAAGATATTTCAATAAAGTCTCTAACCAATTTTTAAGCTACTCAAATTGTATATAAGTTGACAGTAGCCAAAAAGTCCACGCAGCCAATGATTCCTATTTGCTCCATAGTTAACTTAGCTCCATTAAAGCTTGTTCACATAAAAGCCAATGTATATTGACGTATTTAAGTTATACCAAATATTCCGTTATTTTAATGTTTAACTTCAAAATATCTTGAGACTGTAATGCATACTTGTCCAAAATAAATAGGCGAAATATTTGCGATGCGAATTTTTGGTAATTGGAGACCGTTTTGCCACAAATTGTTGCCTGCTTTGTGGCTGCACTTTGAGGTACTTGAGAATGTTACGCATACAAAGGCAACAAGACATAAATGGTTTTATTCTAGTTTTATCTATAAAAATCATCGCTCAATTACAATAAAAGTAACAAAAATAAAGATGGAGAGACGAGCAATGATAACAGACAGGCAGGCTAAATTGAAGCTGTCACAGCATAAAAGCGACAATCATATCTGTGTGTGTGTGTGTGTGTGTGTGTGTGTGTGTGTGTGTGTGTGTGTGTGTGTGTGAGTATGAGTCTGGGTGAATGGTATATTGCTTGTACAAAATGGGTGCGTGTTTGTGGCGTATAATACACGCATCTTGAGAATGCGACGCATATGCAAATTGTGAGTAGAATCTGCTTTTAATAAGTCAGGCACATAAAATGTGCTGCATATGCCATTGGGGAAATTGGGTTGGAGCTGGTTGTGGAGCAAAAAAAAAGAAGCAAAAGCAAAATCAGTAGCAGAAGCAGCCGCAAAGGAAGCCACAGGAGCCCCCCAGCAGTGTTCAATGTGTGTGTGTTGGCTTATTTATGTGTGTGCTTCTTACATTTTTTTATGTAAGCCGAATAATTGTGGAATGTAATAATGTTGCAACTAATTGGCGTGGCTAATTGTCAGTGCCGGGGCCTTGTGTGTCTGGGGAGTGGCCGCAAAAACAAAATGAGTAAATAAATAAATAAGTAAAAATATGTCGAAAATGGTTGCAGTTACGTTCGCTTTTATTGTTGGACCTTGTCCGGCCAACTATACAAAATAATTGAAGTCAGGCCCATAAAACTTTGCCAACCAACACACAAATTAATACATTTCAGTGTGTACGAGTGTGTATGGCTGTGTGTGTTTACTTTTGATCTTTGTTTAGCTATAATATTCGTTATTTTCATTACTTTCCTTCTGGGTAGCTGCTATTCAAAGGCCACAGTGCTGTTAATTTCTATCTTTGTCTTTTTATTTTACTTATTTTTGTTTAATTTTCTGTTTGCTGTTTTTAGTATTTTAATGGGGAGCAACTGCCTTGGCAACAATTGCTTGTTTGCTTGTTGTTCGCGTTGTTATTATTCATAAGATCAAATAACTTGGCGCTGTATCAGATTTGTCATTAAAATTTCAATATTTTACTTAAATTCATATGGATACAGCAACTGCCTTAACTTGGCCAGTCTCTTTATCATTCTCACAATGATGAGCATCAGCAGCAGCTAATAGAAACAAGTCTTAATCAAACTTCGTAGAGTCAATAAGTTTTCTGGCCAACTTTCCAGACCAAAGTTGTTATGCTTTACTACATTTTAGTTGCAGCTCACTTTTATGCGGTCAACTAATAACTTTGATAAAAAGAGATCCCTTCTCCTGCCGCAGGCTGCACGAAACTTGCTCAAGTTCAGCAAAACAAATTAAAATGCCCAGCCAGTGTGAAATTGGACACATCAAATGTTGCGTATTAAATGCTGTGATAACTACAATTTGGACATAAACACATAACAACATAGTTTGGCCGAGAATCATAAAAATGACAGACACCTGCGTGTATACAGCGCATAAAATCAATGAAAGTTCGCACATTACGTATACGACAGCTGTGACAAGCAGCCCGCCGCCACAAGGTCAGAGCACAGTGAACGAGAGATAAAAAACTTATATGTGATGAGTTTTGCATAAGCATCTCGAGATACGCTGTCCGCGACCCTGCCACCCTCTTGCCACTAGTCGTTTTTTTTTCTCGTCTCCTTCTCATATTTTAATGAGTATTCATTACGCGACACATCACGGCGTGAAGGCGTCAAAACGACAAAAGCAGCAAAGCAGCAAAGTAGCAACGCGGCAACGCAACAGTGCGGCAAAACGACAAGCTGGCCGCATGGCGTATACATTATGCGTGGGGGTACCGAAAACACACTGGCTAGTGGCTTTTGTTATTCATTTAAGCTGTCAGCCGAGCAGCCACTAAAACATTCACCCAGCCACACGACAAATGATGTGCCGACCTCTGGACAGCCAGTTAGTGGCACAGTCTTGCATGTTACTGATTGCTTGTAAGCCATTGCCAATCTTATATTGTAATTAGCAGGGGGTAGCCGAGGGGCCACTGGTACTTAAAGGCTGAGTAATTGCCTGTTTCCACCATCAATAATCAATGAAAAGTTGTTGCTTGTACATTTTCGCATAGTGGACAACATTCTGTACCTTAAACATTCGTAAAGTATGTTTCGAATTTTACAGTGTTTTATGTTTTTCGCGATGATTAATCGAACATCGTATCGATGCTACGAAATGTCTGACAGCTGCTATTTCAAGAAAGGTTTAAGCGTAACACAATACAATTATAATTTAATGTATGTAGTTTATTTCCTATCATTTATTAATATTAAATGTTGATAGCAAGTTAGTAGTGATATTCTTATTAATTTTTGTTTCTTTTAAATTAGTTTCTTATTTATTGCGTTCCTTGCAGAAAGTGGTTATCACCTGTCTAATATTTCGATTAATTTTTATAATAATCATGCGTTTATTTTGTCATTCACACTTTCACACGACAACAGTGACTCATAATAGAATCGCTGACTGCACTTACGTTGATAATCACTGGGCTCAAAATAAATTAATATCACATTCTGCATTCTCGCCTCCCATTCAAGTGCAGTCAAGTGACTAGCCAATTTTCTCACACATATAAATAGATACACATACATATGCATATGTATACGTTGAATTTATTGCTTAAGAAGTGGTTCAATGCATAAATCACCATGGCCATAAGCAGGACACATAGTCAATAAATCAAAGCTGTTGACTAGCCATCAAGTCATTCCCCACAAATGGAATGCCCAACTCAATCGTTTGTCAGCTGGCATAAGTAGCATATGGATACAATAAGCAATTAACAATAGCCCTTAAGCCGAAAGCCGTAAACAATGACAGTTCATCTAAATTTAAACCATCAATTTAATTAATAATTGTATTAAATTGTCTGTTGGGTAAACAATTTAATTTGCCAGAAGCTCTACCAGTTTTGGGTGTCAGGAGGTAGGTAGAAGCATATGTTGTTCTGGCATTTGTATTGTTTTCATTCATTCAATTGTAAAAGGGTTTTCTGGTTGCCAAGACATTACCGTAATCCTTGTGCCAAAAACACAGTGTTCAAATATGAAATGGCATCCTCAAAATGAAATAAAAAAAAATGCAAAGACAGGGCAAAAGCAAAAACAAAACCGATTGCTTGAATTCAAAGGACGAAACTGTCGATGCTGTCGATAAAGTTGACGATAAAAGGGTCTACAGAACACATGCATCAGCAACAAAAACAACAGCAACAACAACAAGAACAGCAGCAGCAACAACACTCAACTGCCACTCGTCGATTTCGCACTTTTCGGGGCTACGCATAAAACATTAATGAAATTGTCAAAGATACCCTGTACTAAGATCATGCCAATTGGCGATGCAAACGATAGAGTAACATTCTGATAATCCAGATGCAATAAAATATATACTTGCTCTTCTGCAATATATTTAGTTTTCTATTTAAGCATTAATGTTTCACATTTGTGACTTCATTTGGCATGTCAGACGAGCAGGGTATAAGAAAGGTAACCAAAAAAATATAAAATGATAACAATAACAATAAGAAGAAGAATAAAGAGCAGAATAAATAGCAAGCACTTTATTATATGTATTTGATTTGTGTGCGTACCCATCTCTATGTGCGTGTGGGGGCGTGTGGGCGTTTTATGGGCGTGCGCCAGTCAAAATGACAGACAGTGGCAGCCAAAAGTGTGCATATCAATGTAAGTACAAAAATACGATAGATATGATACGCATATGATATAGGTAGGTATGTATGGATTTAGTCACAGGTATATATATATATATATATCACAGGTATATCCATATGGCATACACATATATATATATATATATAAGTGTGTATGTGTGTGGGTGAACTATGTGTGCCTGCATAATCAGTAAATTTGATTGCATATATAAATGATTAAATAAAGTTAATGGAATTCCAGGAAAGGCAACAGAGCGCACAAACAAAACCATAGACACAATTTACAATCGCATATTTTGTGCTCGTCTTGTACCACTTTTTGCTGGGATACCAATTAATATATGTGTGCCCCATTTTGTGGACCCACTTTGTATGATAAGGCCTTGCAAGGTGTGCAAGATAAGCTCGATGTTTGAGTTTTTGCACACCTTTAAATTGATGTGATTGTCTTATATGCATTTTTTAGAGATTAAGTTCATAATAAAACCATATAGGTTAGCTGGCCGTTGAGCATGTTCTGCTGCTTTTGTGTCGTAACTGATTAATGCAATATTTGATGTCATCAATTTATGCAAATATCACAAGTGCAAACTGTGCGTATGAGTAATGTTGTGACCACTCTTGCACTTTAAGTGCCGAAGCGGAGCTTTAAACAAATATAGCAGATTGCGTGAACCAACCTCAAAAGCAATTTCAGTGGCAACAATTATTAAACTAAGCACACACATTGGCACACACACACCCACACACACACACACACACATGTCTAATGATGTGCTAATTAGTGGGGCACAACAATTATGAATTATAAACGTTCTGCTTGCAGAGCTAGTTAGGCAAAGATGTCTGAGTGCTGCCTGTACTGCTGTACCTTCCACTTCACCACCCCTTTCCCCATACGCGGCAGGTGTCCTAATTGCACAAACGTGAATCGGGGCAGGTGTGTGTACTTTTGGATGTGTTATTAATTGCAGACATTAGTCAACAGTTTCCAGAGTAATTATTAAGTACGCAAATATAAATTTAGAAATAATTGTATACATAAATAAATTGTATTTTCAATTTCAACAATGCCTGTTTGCCAATTACTATTTAAATAGCTCCCTATATCTAATGCCAAGACCATAAATTGCAAATGCCAACAAATGAGTTATAAAGCAAATTTAATTGAATTGAATCGCATCAGCCTTCAGAATTCTCTTCCCACTTTATTTTGCTCACATTTGCATAATCATTGACTCATAAATATGAAATTTGCTCTTACAAATATTTGCATTATATATTTCATACAAACATTTGGCCATGTCACGTTAGACATTCCAGTTAAACAGCCTCGACTACTTTGCAACGAAGGGGAAAAAGTATTCATATTGAAATTAATTGCGAAGCTAAGAGTCAAACTTCTATGGAAGGCATCAACGAGTTTAAATTGCAACACATTTGTTATTCGAAATGTGATTGGGCATCAGATTAAGTACTGAAGGGATCATGATATTCTGGTTGCTTTCGCATCAAATGTTATCTAAATCAGCTGCAACTCATTCACGTCAACGAATACGAAAGTGGAGCAAAATCAGCATTATTAAGTATAATATCAAGCTCTGATAGACGGAAGAACCGATTGTATATAGACAACTAAATTATGTCTGACTTCATAACAAACACAATTATTCATAAATGCGAAGAGCAAAAATGCCACAACGCTTTTCTCTCATATCTAAACATTTATGCGGCGAGATTGAAAAAGTGCCGAACTTTATCAAACTTCAGCCAGATTTCTCAAATTGCACGAATATTTATCCAGGCTTTGAGCCAACAATTTCTGCCGAAATGTGAGTACTTATAGTATGTTTTCGCTCAACTTCTACCATACAGTTGCCAAAATGCCAAGTTTTTGCTTCCCTTTTTTCCTTTTTGGTTTGACTAAACACAGTCGCTGTGGGTCGTAGCATGTGGCATGTGATGAATGGGGGCAAGTGACAGCGGCATCAGATAACCTGTTGCATGAACAGACCAAAGGCAGCTGCCAGCTAGGAGCAGCAGCTAAATTAGGAGCATGTATAATGGGAGGAGAAGCAGCTAAAGAATGACTGGCAATGCTGGAATCCATTTTCATTGTTTGCACAACATTTCAACGGCTGCCGTTTGGTTTGCCGCACATTGTTGTTTGGCAGCTTGGCGCATGCTGTTGCGGCTGGTTTCTTGGGGCATCAAAGGAGAATGAAGCTGCCTCGCTTTTTTCTTTGCTAGCTGCTTTCTTTTCATTATTGGCTCACGCTCCCTGGACACATTAGCGCGCTGCATCTGCCGCTTTTGATGCCCTGTGATTATTGTTGTGCCCCGTAATTGCCTCACACCAACTGAATACATTTACATAAGTTGTCATCCAGAGTCCGGAACATGCCACAGCTATGTGCCACAGCATGCTATGGAATCGTATAGTGTGATGTGCGATTCTCATTTGTTATCTTTTCATTTTTGGCGCAGACGTCAATGAACTTGCGGCAGCACAATTTATTCAGCTTCCTGTGCAGCCTGCGCCCTGTGTTTACATATTCCCCCAGACGATGAACTCTAACCGGCCACCAAACCACTGGTTCATTGTGCTCCGCGGCGACACTAAATCTAAATTCAATATGTTGTCGATTTAACATATTTCTTTCTGCTTTTGCGTGTGTGTGCATGTGTGTGTGTGTATGTTCTTATGTGAATGTTTTTCCTTTTTTTCTTCCTCCTTTTTTTTGTGAGCGAGTAAACAGAGTGTTGTGCCAATGTTGACAGAGCCCACGAGCTCGCTTCTGCAACTGAAACCGAATCGAAACTGGCCAATCACTGGCCATCAGGCATCGAAATGAAATTATTGAAATGAAATATATTTTGCATGTTTGTTGTGGTGTCGAATTTTGGGCTATTGTATTACCCAAGGTCGGCCGCAGCAGCAGCAGCAGCAGCAGCGCCAGCGGAACTTTCCCAGAAAGGAATCCAATGTTTAACAATCTCAATATGAACTTTGTCATATGATAGGCATTGGCCCATTTAGCAAATCTCCCACTTCTTTTTGTTGTCCATATGCTAAACAATTAATAATATTCATTGTATATTCATCGCTGCATTCTTATACTTTGATACTGAAGTTATAAAGTGCCGTCCGTCCGTCCTTTTTAATTAACGTGTTAATATTCGAAGTGAAAAATGTGAAAAATGTATCAATGGTTGAATAGGCCTAATAACTGCCAAAATATACAGTTCACACTTAAGATCAATTGTAAAATATAAGATACAAAAATGTCGCTTGCAGAATTCCTTTAAGGTAGATATAATTTAAGGTGACTATTCGGTATATTTTATTTATAAAAATGTTAAAAAGTTTTGAAGCAATTTCTTTTTTAATGTTGACAAAAGAAACGAGTGAAATTAAATATGTGTTTAGTACTCAATCAACGCCACGTTACCAACAGCTTCCAGCTACTGGTTAAATTATAATTTCTTTGTACAATCAACCGCTATAACAACAACAAGTTTGCCAAGTTGTAAAGCATTTAAAAAATTAATTGCAACCTGTGGTCAGAAAGAGCACTGTTTGATAAACCTTTCAGCGGCCCACTCGTAAATTCGTGAGGACGAAATCAGTCTTGTGGCCAGAACGGGTTAGCTGGCTCACTGAGCCAGCCGCTGCCGAAAGGTCATTAAAATCATGATTAGCAGCCAGCAGCCTGCAGCCACAGGTGCCATTAAACGCAACTCACCAGAGAGCCGACACCCAGCACAAAAAAAAAGGGAAAAAAGCAAACAGAACAGCCCAGCGTGACAGAGAGCCGAAGATTTAATACCCTTGCATCATTAAATACTTAATAATGTGAACAATTGTTGCAAACTTTATGAAATAGTAGGATTTTCATAATTTTTGCCAAAATGTTTGTAGCATTAAACAGGAGATATTAGTCAACAATGGTCATATTTCTGTTTCGCATATTTCGCTGTTTCAATGTCCAAAACCAAACTCCAAAACTCCTTGAGTTACGATTGGGCTTTTGCAAACAACAACTCATCCTCAATTTATAATTAAATATCGCAGTAATATGATATGGTAATAGAATTCGGCCAATACTGACACATGTACTGAGGCAAGAAAACAGTTTTGATGCAAGATATCTGAGAGACTAGCTCGCCTGGCAACTATGGAAAGTACGGACATAGTTATATCGACTCAGCACCTGATGCTGATCATGAATAAGTTTTGAAACATTTTGTTTAATGAGTTATACACTTCCCGGCATAATTATGGCATCCTCTACAGGGCAGAACCCATACATTGAGGCCCAGACGTGGCTCCTTTGTAGACTCTGAGTGGGTGAGTGCAAAAGAGAATATAAATGGTTAAGAGCAAATAAGCCAACTGAACGCAACCAAGCAACAAAGTTATGACGCGCTTGTCGAGAGGGCTGACGAGAGAGTGCAGAGTTATTTCTTGTTAATGTTTTTCTTTCAAAATTGCGCGCATAGAGCTTGCCCTCCCCCATGATCCCCCCCAACTAAGGGGTTAAGGAAGACAAGGTCACCAAGCTCTTTCAAAAGGGTTCCGTTCGTTTTATACCTATGGTTATGGTTATGATTACGGGTTCGTTTTGGCACAGCTTGGTATTGCGGCTATTTCGCTCCTTCTTTTTATTATCTTTTTTTTTTTTTGCTCTGCAACTTTTTGCTACATTTTTGCAATAAACTTGAAAAAATGTTGGCCAAACGCTGCTTTTATTTCATTTATACATTTTTTTTGGCTTTTGTGTTTTTTTTTGCTCTGTACTCTGTGGTGTAGCCGCAGGTCGAAATTAAAAAACATATCTTATGAAGGCATTTTATTTTTTTCTTTGATTGTTGTACTTAATGGTCAATATGTTAATTAATAATATGTTGCAATTACAAGAAAATAAATAAGATATATAGGCGGAAAGAGCAGCTTTAAATACTTTTTTCTCCCTTCCTGTAGATATCTGCCTCTCTCTCTGACACACAAGCACTTTCTCTCGATCTTCCCCAATGTCTCTCGACATGCCTTTCTCTGTCTGCCTCTCCCTCTCTCTCTACCTCTCTAGTATTTTTTTCTTAATTTTACAGGGTAATTATATTGTGACATACATAATGCCATTTGCGACTGTGGCTGTAATGTGACTAACTTTTTGGCCGGTTGAGAATTGCTGCCAGAGCTTCTGGCAAAGCAGTTTAATGCCAATTGGTTCATTAATGTTAATGACCGTATTGATTTATATGTGCGGCACGTGTGGTACTCAAGTTGTATGGACTCCAATTTGGTTCAGTTCAGCTCAGTTCAGTTCGGCTTTGAATTGAATTCTATAAGATTTGCAACTTCAACAATCAAGTATTTTTTTTTTTTTTTAAAGCAGCGTTGCAACCGACTTGGTACTATTCTTGAGTTGCTCGAACAGCACTTTATTGAAATGCATTCCAAATAGTTTTAGTAAGTTTTCAGTTCACGTGCCACTAGTCACGAAAATCGATTTGGGTGAGCGACAGAATAGTATGTTCTTTTTAAAAAAATATATTAAAAAAACTACTCTAAAGTCAGTGGTTACTAGCCAACATCCTGTCATATGATATATATACTTTCAAAAGTTTTACAACTGTCAATTTGAGCAAAAATAAACCAGAGAACAAAATATAATAAACAAAAAAATAAATAAAATGTCAATGTTATCTTGTCGAAGCTGAAATGCTCTACAGAATAAGTCGTGAATAGATTACACATATAATATGATTAACTTAATAATTATTATCTGCTATCAGCTATTTTTGGGATTGCAAGCTTTAGATGCATTGATTAGTCAACCTGATCCAAGACTTGACGTACACTTTGAGTGGTTGGCAAATCCATTATAATTACTAATATGTATTTAAATAAATTATTTTTATCATTAAAAGATTACAATTATGAGACTCATTTGTAAAATGAAAATTAGATTCATTTTGCATAAATCAATTAAAATCATTGCACAATCAACTGCCCTCGCTAATGGGCTCAAAATGAAGAGTATCCCTCAACAAAACTAGAGCAAATTTGAAAGTCGGACAAGTTTGTCTTATAAGTTTTCACTGTTTTACAGAAAATTAAAAAAGTAACCGAATTTTTATTGTTTCCCTCGTACACGTTGCACACTTGTTCGTATGCGACTTTTGATAGTTCAGAAATTTAGTGGCAAATGGGCAATGGTAAAAGAATCCTTGTCAACTGTGCGCGGGTCCTAACAAGTTGAGACTTGTTCGGGCAGCTGCAACACCAGCTGCAACATACAATTTTGATCAATTGAAATGGGCGGAGATGTGTTTCCATTTTAAATGAAAAAAAAACAACTTGGAAAATTCGTCGGAATATATATAAAGCAAGCTCGTACGTTCTGGACCCTTAAAGTTTTTCACATTTAATTATTATTAGTTTATAAGGGAAGTGAAGGGACTAAAAATCAGCAAATTAGCTTTGTGCTCAAATAAATAACAAATGCCAACAAGTTTTGGCCATAAAATAACGAAAGCCTTTTTCATAATTGAAATAACTAGCTGTCTATTCACACTTACAATATCATTAATTTAATATAATCCCTTTGTGTTCAAGTCTGATCAAAGAGATAAGCAAGGAACGGATTAGCTTCGGGGCTGTGGTTGGATTTTATTGGTGCAGAAAGGACTATTGTAATATTTGCGCTTTAGTCTATGCCCTGGGGAACAATAAATTCTTGGCATTGTTTAGAGCGTCAGTTGTTGTCCAAACAATGGCCGGAACTATGGTAAGTCTCTGGACAATATTTGTGGACATGCAACATTTAATCATTTCATATATTGTATTATTCATTTACCTGTGATTTGCTATTTCGTCAAAATTTTTAGGACACTGCACTTAAGCACTTAAGAAAAACAAAAAAAAAAACTGTTTATTTTCTTTTAACTATTTGAATTAAAAATCCTTTTAGAATTTGGTATGTATTGAATGTTTAAAAAAATATATATTTGTATAAATAAACACGTTAAAAACATTTATTTTTAGCAAGTTTTTGAGCTGGTCCATTTGGGGGGTGGCAAGAAATTTTGAGTTCGCACTTTAGCCAAATGTTCAAATTATTTAAATATTTATTTAGATTGTTTTTTAGTTTTGGTTTTGGTTTTGGTTTTGGTTTATTTGTTTAATGGTAATGCCGAATCGGTTAGCTTTGGTTCGCTTCAGGCTGTCTGCTCGCCTTAAAAAACCCGCAACGACTGAATCAAAACAAACAAATTTCTTTGGTTATATTTGAAAATGTTTTCCATGCTTCGCGCTGTGCGACGATTTTTGCTGTGGCTGTGGTAGCTGCTGCTGCTGCTGCTGCTGTTTGTGATGTTGTTACTTTGGCTGCTGCTGCTGCTGCCGCTGCTGCTGCTGCTGCTTCTGCCGTTATCGTGACGCGTCGTTCGTTGCTGTTCCCAGCGTCAATATTATCCGCCACAGCTTTATCCGGCTATCCGTACACCCCATCAACACGAGCATGTTTTATCCACGCGCCTGCGTGCTTCGTCTTGTTTACATGGCCCCTGCCGACCAACTGATTACCTGCCTGCCTGCCTGCTGACTGTATTGTTGCTGCTGCTGCTGCTGCTCAGCTTGGCTTGGCTGCCGATACGTTTTTCCTACTTTTAGAAACGCTTTGTCTCCCACAGCAACAGTGGCAGCAACAGCAACAGCAGCAGCATCTGGCCTTTTGCATTGTGGTTCTTCTCAGCTGTTGCTGATTGGCGACGCGAAGCCTTGCTTTACGTGTGGGTTTCTGACACTTTACCACAACAGCTCCTACAACGTATGCATTCACTCATTCGCTCAATGGCTTAGTCTGTAAAGTAGAAGATGATTTCTACAGCAGCAATGCTGCTGCACCAAACCTATCTTGAAATATACAATAATTGCAACAAACTGAAGCGAATTTTATGCATTAAAATATTTTATTTGTGTACAATATTCAAGTGTTTCCATTCTACCTAACAATGTTGTCTGCTGTTTTATCAACTTATTCCATTTGCACTAAATCGTTTAATACATTTTTCTTTAATATTCATTCGTTGTACCTTTTTTAGCTAAAGTGCATAAAAATGTATTCTATGATTTTCGCTGTGCTCTGTTTGTGTTTTTGTCCTTTTTTTTATGATTTCGATTTAATTTCTTGTTTTGACTTTTGGCCATTGACTGGCAGGGAAAGACATCAAAAGTCATTAACTTTTATATGAGTTCCATGCAATAGATCACATGTAAGTTGCTTCTGCTCTTTTTTTGTCAGCTGCGCATCAACAAATGCAATTTCCTTATCAGTTTCATAGATTTATTTATGACTTTGGCTCTGTCTACTTGTGGCCATGCCCTTGGCTCCCAGCATATGATATTGATTGAACCATTATTTGATTAGAAATATATATAAGCCAATTGGATTGATTCTTTGTCATCATCATCGTCATCATCGCCGTTGTCATCGTTCCTCATTCTCGAGCTGTGTGTTGGTTTCAATTTCAGTTGTGTCTCGCATATGGAGAACAATTAGAAGTTCAATTCACTTCACTTCACAGATGACTGCCAGTCCAAGTTCAACGACTTTCATTAGCCAAGCGTTCACCATTCTCTGCGACATGAAAATGCTTTGTAAAATTCGACAAAATTAATTTCCTGTTTGTCAATTGAAGTCTATTTTGGTAACAATCTAAAGTGTATCTAGTCAATTGTTTTACTTTGCTTTCTGTTTCAGAACTTTTCCAACGAACCGAATCCATACAATGGAGGGGCATGCCCCAACTTCACTTTCCATGACAACGCTATGGCATTATATTTTCTTCTTCTTTATTTACTTAGAATATTTCACAATACAAATCGCTTTAGTGTGCATACAAATGTGAATCAATTTCTATGATACTTTAATATGCTACTAATTGCTCTATAATCAAAATAAACATAAGAATAAGTTAAGTCAAAGAATGTAAAATCCGATTTAGAGTCACTTTTTCATGCATAAATAATATTTGTTCATGATATAATAAGATTTTGTTCTTCTTATTTATATTTTTATGTAATGCCCAAATGTAAATTATAAATGTTATTTGCAAATGCCACTCAAATATTATGCTTGCAACGAGTTGTCTGGTGGTCAAGCACAAAGATCAATACCGTTAAGAGTCTTTAAAATGCAAACCAAAAACTCGAACTTGAACACAATAGGATTTCTAGGCATTTTAATTGCATTTTTGTGCGCTGAAACGTGGTCGACAATCCCACTGAATCAGTCGTTCAATTGCGCATTTTGAGTTTTGGTTGCATCTGAAGCACCTGAACAGTTTTATTGTGATAAGCTGTGTGTGTCCAAATACAGTTGTGACAAGCACTTGGAATGTCGCTGCCAACAAAAGCTGAACAACATCAATTGCAATTTGCATGAAGTCTCCTTGAAGCGTCCTGTAAATATTGCTCATACGCCATGAGCATTCAATATATGCACATCGCATGCTCGTTACCAGGCTACCATCTCTGATGGTTAGCTCAGTCCAGAGTACACAATATTATGCTGTATGCAGGAAAGAGTCCATCGCGTTTGTCAGTTAGATTAATAGTTGCACGCACTTCCGCTTCCCGCTAGATGATGCGGCTGTATTATTGTCGTGCTCAGCTGTGAGTCACTCGAGGCAATAGCAAAATGCCATCAGCTTGATACACACGCACGTACAGACACATATTTGTACACAAAGCATGAATTGGCTTAGCTCAGCATGGAACTAATAAGACCCTTGACTCAAATATGTAGGGTTATCATTTTGCCTTTGGGTCTACCTTTTTTATACCGTTTACAAGTAAAGGGGTATGTTCAAGTTGTGCTTAGGGATACATCTGTAAAAATCGATTCGATTCAGCGCACGGATTAAGAAGAGTACATATTATGAAAAGCATGACAAACACACATCAACAGCACTACGCATTACAGCTGTAAAGTAAATCAATAAATTTTAATTGTCGTAAAGAGCGAAGATTACATACCCTTGCAGACATGCTCACATTTAATAATCGCTATTCATTGAGAGGATTAAATTATATTGGAAAGGCTATGCGGATTGCCCTTGCCCAGGTTGCCCTTATGGTTTAAATTGAATCTTTGTTCCAAGTAAAGATATTTCGTTAGTTACTTAACCCAACAATTGCAGCTTGCTGAGATTAGAATTGTACTTTGAATTAGGTTTTGCATGCGTTTTATAAAACTAGTATTTCTCCAGCAAGGAATCGTTTTGATAAATTTAATGTAGCCAGAAATTTTGTAAGTTTTTTGCCAAAGTTATGACAAAGCTCTGTCAATATTAAACTAAACTATAAAGTATGACCCATTTTCACAGCAAGCAAGCAGCAATATTGGGAGATAGCTGTTTGCTGGAATTCGAGAGTCTTAGTTATATATATCTCAGACAAACATATATATATATATATGTATATCAGACTTGTGGCAATTAAGTCACCACCACCACCACCAGCAGCGACAGCACCAGCGACCCACACACCCAACGACAACAACACTAACAACCACAATAACAGCAATAACAATTTTCAGTAAAGATCATTGTTGTCTCAACACAGATGCTAGCGGCATCTAAAAAATAAAATAAAACAACCAACTCGTACGCCGAATATAGCATACCCTGGCATGCTTACATTTTAATGGCGAAATTAAAAATGATATCAACCGATTTTTGTTGCACAGTGCTAGATTACAGCACATCAGTTCTATGTAATACTCATAACTATTGAGTTTGATGTAGATTTTGGCAGTTGTTATGCAATACAACTGATTCTGAATTGAAAAACTCGAGTTTTTGGCTGTTTAAGTGACTCACTCTGCTGAAATACTTTTTGACTGTTATTTGCAAGTAGTCCACATGAATATCAATAACTATTCCTATTCGATTTTCGCATTCTGTTTATTATGAGGTACAAATTAGTCGCTCCTCCATTTTGTTCAATATTAATAACTATTCTTATTCGATTTTGGTATTCCCTTTTTTATAAGGTACAAATTAGTCGAGTTTTCGTAGGTTTTTTGTTTTCTTGTTCTTTGCACTGCCGATTCCCTTTGACTTGAAGCCATGCCTATTGCCCATGGTATCTTCAAAGATTTTGCCATGCTGCATGCAAATAGCTTTGTTGCTATTCCTTTCAGTTGTGCCACCACCACCTGCCCATCGTTTTTTACTCAATATGGCGAGGCTGGTGGGCTCAGCAGGGGGCGCAAGGAGCTGCTGTCGTAACGCGTGTATTTTGTTATTGGCATTTCGTTGCCTTCAACTGTTTGCCGGCGTGGCAACTTACCCTCCCAGGCAGTTAACCCCAACACATTGAATGTGTGCCAGTTTATGTGTGTGTGCGAGTGTGAATTAGTGTGTTTGTACGTTGGCTACAAATTGAATTTAAAGTATTTACTTTAAACGCCTTTTTGCCCTTTTTTGTCCAACACTTGAAAATTCCCCTCTTGCATATTTAATATGCAGCTGCTGGGCGCAACGCAGCCGTGTTTTTGTTAAAGCTGACCCCGATATGTCGCTGGTCCTGGCCTGGACCTTAAAGACAACCACTTTTCGGCTGTCCTGATCAAAACTCTTATGTGATTTACTTCAACTTCAACATCACGTAGCACATACACGCAGTGTGTGTTGGGAAATTGAGGTTGAAGCAGCACCAGCAGCACCAACCACTGCGGCTGGAGAAAAGGAGATATCGAAAGGGGATGGGGCCATTTCAAGAGCGAGTGTGAGAATGTAAGTGTAAAGGAGCTTAGCGCTTAAATCATGATTACCACAGCAGTAGCAGCAGCAACCACAGCATCACCACATCACAAACTCCGAATGAGTTTCGAAAGCAGTAATTATAAGATACATATTTGTTGAACTCGGTACGTGCAAGTATATCCCTAATATGAGCCAAATCACCAAACATTGCTTCGCGGCTATGAATACACCCCACTGCAGCTGGATGCCCTCCATAAGCGGCATTCCAAGTTGCCAGCTGGCTAAAGCCAAAAAACCGAACTTGCCCATCAATTTGCCATCACTTATCTTGCCTATACTATTGTCTGCACGTGTGTATTTCTATGTAGGTGTGTGTGTGTGTGTGTGTGTGTGTGTGTGTGTGTGTGTGTGTGTGTGTGTGTGTGTATTTGGCTGCATTTGCTTATGCTGTGTGCGTGCCAGTACCCAAGGGGGAGAGACCTTAATGTAGACCTGACCAAATACATGACATGGTATCTGACATACTTGTGCTTGTCTCAATTGTTGGCTATCGACAGCCAGCAGGAACAATAGGAATTGACGGTGAGCAACATGCAGGTATC
Organism: Drosophila planitibia; assembly: GCA_035043785.1. Lineage (NCBI taxonomy): Eukaryota > Metazoa > Arthropoda > Insecta > Diptera > Drosophilidae > Drosophila > Drosophila planitibia. The sequence goes on from JAWNMS010000033.1 coordinate 267,981, forward strand.
CAGTAATTACATCACATTTTATTCCATTACGCTGATGTAGAGTGACGCAAAGATATGTAAAGTCTGCAACAACAGAAAACGAAAAGCCATCGGGCTTAACAGACTGCAGAATACTCTGATGCCAGTGATGAATACCATACAATGAGAGTGGATATGGGGCGGCAGTGTATGGCTATACCTTTTCCATTGAATATTAAATTATGTTTTTAATTTGATTCTAACAATTTATTTTTTCTTACTTTCTTTTTGCGGTTTTTTTGACGAGGAGGTTTCTTTCTTTAAACGATCAGTGAGCAGCAATCTACGCTCCAAGTTTGATGACTACCTTTAAAAATGTAGGGAGTATGGGGTCTTATCGATTTGGAATTATCGACGTCACCGATTTTCCTGTCTCTCAGTGTATGCAGTACTCCAATTTTAACATTTTTTCCGAGTCTATAATCGACTATATAATCCAATGTTTCGCATCCTTAGCTGCAGTTGTAAAATTTCACTGCAGACAGTTCAAAAATATAGTCAATGGGACTCCAATTTTTCGCATGCAAATTTTATTTTTATTGTTATGTATTTTTTTCAGCTAGCTGCCTCATCTACATTGTTATGTCTAGAAAATGTGTATAAAAAATAATGCGGATTTTGGTTGCAGGTGTTGCATGGACACAAACTGATTTGATGAGGGCGCAGTAAAAGTTGTGTTCAACTTTAATGCAATTTAAATTGAACTATAAAACTCAGCGCATCAAAAGTTATAGTGAGTGCCATAAAATAATTAATCCATCCACTTAAAAGTATAACCATTAATCACGGCTCAAAGAAAAGTTAAAAGTCACATGCAAAACAAGTTGATTTCTATGTGGTGCAATATTGCATTACGTCGCTGCACCCTCCACAAAGCAACTTAAAGCCTGAAAGTATGAGTGGGAGAGAGATGGGGGAAGTTGGTGGTGTTGGTGGTGTTCGGAGTGTTGGGGCTGAGACTGGGGCTGGCACATAGCCACACAGTATTTCTGAGTATAAGCACAAATATCGAGCTTAACTGCTGGCGAGCTAAATTAAAAGCATTAAGCCCAAGATAATATCAATATTGGCGACACATAAATGTCTGATTAAGCAGACACCCACTGCTTCATCTGCATGCTGATGTGTTAGGCGGCAACGTAACGTATGCGTAATGTAATTGCCTACTTTTCGATTTGCCGAGCAGACGAACTAAGTGCTGTGTTCTGCCCCTAAAAGGACTTCTCTCTCAAGGCTCCTTTATGTTGTCATTTAGCATGTGGCTCCTTTTTGTGGCGGTTGTTCGCATATGTTCGCTGCATTTACCAGAAATAACCAGGCTTGCTGGCTGTAAGGATATCGCTGAGCAGCGCAGAGCTGGTCAGTTTGCATTACGAAAGCTTAGAAAATCGCTTCATATTTGGTGCAAAGAACAGCTCATCTTATTATTCAGAAAGTATATTCTTGAAAATAAATAGCTTAAATATTATTTTAATTTAATTTAAGAAGACTTACAGCTATCGAGTTGTGCGACGTCGCATTGAGCTACGGTCTGAGACAGTTAACAGCCCACAAGTCTAAAAAGCATATTTTAATAAAAAAAAAAAACATTTTCATTAAAACTGTTTTAAACTTTATTTCTTAACAATCTAAACATTTCTAAAAAAAAAGGGTCGTCTTGCCAATTACAAAAATGTATTTTTTTTTATATATATTTAAAAGTCACAAACATTTTTTGTTTTTTGTTTTTGGAGCGATTTCGAAATTTCTGGTCGATTATTTTTCTGAGTACAGTTGTTGAACAATGTCATTAAAATAGGGGTATGGTCAATAGAATGGAACGATGCCAAAACAGATTAAATATAATTTTTTGCCTTGAATAAATTTCAGCTTGCAATTACAAACTGTTAACGCTTGCCAAGTCGCTTGGCTCGATGTGTCTTAAATGAATTATCTGTTGAAAATAATCGTAGCAAAGTTCTCACACATATGTAAATATATACCCAGAAACTTCGACTTGCAGAATGTGTCACATATATATAATATAGGGCTCAGTTTCTTGAAGCGTAAAAAGCATGCCGTCTCAGTTATAATTGCGAAAATTTGCTTTAGCCTATCGACCAGACCAATGCATAGACTTGGCAGCGCATTGCCAATTTTGCTTTCAGCTGCTGCTCTTCTATTGTTGTTGTTGTTATTATTCTTGCTTCCATAAAAACAGCATACACAAAAGCCACAACAACAACAACAAGTAGGAATGCTGTAGTCGAGTGAGCTGGACTTTGAAATACCCTGAACCCAACTAATCTTTTTTACATTTTCACAGTTGATTTCAAGCTATGTAATATACAGGTAAGTAAGTAATATCAAGAGTTATCGAGTTAAGCATGGTATACAAAAATTGTTATACCAAAATTGAAGTCCCTGCATCTTATATTCTTTGAGATAGGCTCGTTCACAGAGACGGACAGACGGATGCGGCTAAATCGACTCGGCTGTTGATTCTGGTCGTGGTTGGAGATGCTTCCATCTGCCTAGATACGTTTTTTACAACTTCGCTATACTCTTTTTATCCATTTTCAATGGTTTAAGGGTATAAAAAGCCAAAAATACAAAAAAAAAATGAAATCAACCAACAGCGACAAGAACAAAAAATAATAAGTTAACGTTTTAAGCCGCTTGGCGAGCGCATGAGTTGTCCTTGCCAATGGCAAAATGAAAATTGCTGTGCGGCTGCCTCATTACAATTGAATGCCCGTTGTTTCGATGCTTCGCATTGCCGGCTTAGTCAAGATTTAAATGAAATTTAATACTTAAATGACGTGTTCAAACTTGCACACTCCGTAGCGTCTGCCGTCGGATCTATGTCTTGTGTCCTGTCGTTAAACAGACACTCATTAAAACGCTTTCGGTTAATTAAAATGTCATTCGAGATGTAAGCCCATTTGCATAAGAGGATATAGATTGGCAGACTCCGACAGGCTACTTGATGTCGGGATGAAATGTAATTAATCAGCAATGCTTTTTTTTGAGTTGGCTAAAATGCTCTGAGCAATGTTCTGCTCTGATAGCCCCCATTTGTGCATTGGGCTAATCGGTTCAACAATCCATCAGTAAATAAATAGTATGACCTCAACTGTTAAGTGAAACGAATACATTGTAAATTGTACAATTTAATAAATAATCAATTATCGATCAAAACTTATTAAGACAATGACTTGCGGCTCTAAGCATTCGTTCAGTTAGTACAACTCACAGATGCGTTTTCTTTTCATTTCCTTCTGTCGATCACAGCTGAAGGCCAGAGCAAAGGATGCCGAGCTGGCAACGGCATCGTTGACGCGCTGCCGACTGTCACCATGCTGGTTGCCATCCTCCTCCAGCTGCTGCTCGTCTTGGCAGAAGACCTGTGCAAAATTGAGAAAGAAGAGCTGCTGCTGCTGCTGCTGCTTGGCTGTGTCTGCTGGGTGTCCAGCAAAATAACTGTCGTAGGCCAACGCGATTCCATTGATGTCGGCAAACTTCTCGTCGGCCATTTGGCCATGACGGCGTCGCAGGCAGCGCATCTCTTTGCCAAAATGTCGGCTGGCCAGCAAGCGTTGATGTTGCTGCGCATTAGCCTCATTGCCAAGGCCATCGTAGTACACATCGCTGGGCGCAAAGCCGTGCGACAGCTCGTGAGCGACCAGAAAGCCCAATCCGCTATATCTATAAATCGCCGCCTGATCTGGCCAATCCCGGTGGCCACCAAACAGCGAATGCGGCAACAACACCACATTGCGTCCGGGCAAAAAAAAGGGCGACGCATAGCTGCCAAAGCCATCCGGCTGCAGAAAATACAAATCAGTATTTTCAACTTTTTGTGTATTGTTATCAATTAGTTGCAGCAGCGCTCGTAAATTGCCATAGTAATCGCTGGCATTGAGCCGCAGTGGGGCGTAGTGGGTCTCCAGCTGCAAGCGGTGCTCGTCTGCTGTGCCAGTGGGCGGCAGCACGCCCACACGCAGTTGCATGCGTCGCAGCTTGTCAAGCAGAAAGCGTTGCGTGGCTGCATCAAACTGGTTGCGATTCGTCAGCAACTTGAGCTCGAATTGCCGACGCAGTTTCGTGAAAAGCTGTTGCACGGAGTGGCGCAGCTGCTGTCGCTGCAGCTGGGGCAACTGAGCCTCTTGCATCAGCCAGACGACGGCGTGCGTCAACAGTTGACGCGACTGTGCCGCACAGTGTTGTCGCCCAAATGCCAATGGCGGCACTGGCTGCAACTCCAACTGGTGCAGCAGACGCAGCTGCAAATAGCGAGCCACCAGCGATGGCGGCTGTGCGGCAAGCAACCGGGAGACGCCACGTAAATATGTTTCCCCCAAATACTCCACTGGTTCGGTGGTTGCTGGCAGCGGCAGCAGCCAGCGCGTTAGCTCCACCTCCACCACGCCACTCGCATCATCCGCATCGGGCTGCAGCAGCAGCAGCCAGAGTAGCCTGAGTTGCTTCTCCAGCTGTTTGATCTGCTGCCAGAGCTTGCCCTCTGGCACGCCCAGTGGCTGCAGCTCGCGATAGAGTTGCCTGAAACGCGAACGCGTCAGCAGAGATAGCGAAAAGTTGTTCTTGGTTGCCGCTGCCTGGCTGTGGGGCCAAGGTAGTTGCAGCTGTAGCAGCCACAGTTCCACATCGCTTCTCGATTCCGGTTGCATTTCCATTTCAAATTGCTGCAGTGCAGCGACTCCGTAGCTTTTCAGCAGACTCACTACATGACTCCAGCTGTCGTTGTCCTCGCTTGTCATACTTATGCCGCTCAAGTCGCGCAGCCAGCGCACAAACTGTACCGCATCGTAACCAGCCTGCTGGTCGCGACAGGCGGCATAGCTGGTCCGCAGCAGCTCCACAAAGCGCGGCTGGCCTTCCCGTGGGGTTCCGGTTATTTGCTCCAGCAGCAACGCCAATTGTTCGTGATAGACGTGATCCAGCTGCTCCAGCTGGCTGCTATAAGCGTCAGCAACATGCGCCTCCTGCCAGCCACCGCAGGCGTGCTCATAGAAATCCAAGCAGGGATCAGCACTGGCATTCATGTGCAGCTGCAAGTATCCGGGCAGTCCATCGCCGGCGTGGATGGGCAGCACCAGCCGCATTAGTAGCAATAATTGTAGCTTGCACATTTCTCACTTGCGCTCCTCGTCGAATACGCGTGTGAACTAATTAATGACAATTGCGATGCAACCAGCTGATAATGATAATGATAATGAAATTAGTGTCTGGCGTCGCGCGAAGATGCCTCGCTTGATAACCCACCTCAGCCTCCGACGATAGTGATTTATTTATTCTATTCCTCTTCTTTTTCATTTCGACTAAAACTAAAACATAGTGCAAATAACAACTAAATTTGAGATGTTAAACAAAACACAAAATAAATATTGTTGACAATAATATTCCATTAATATTAACCAGCTACGTAGAAAATATTCGCATATTTATATTACATATACACATATATATATATATATATATATACATATATTCGTGTATATTATTTTGTGTTTTTTGGTATTAGTTGATGCCAGGCTAGAGTCAATTGATTCCGACATATTGGTTTGATTGGATCATTAATAGTGCTTCTTTGGAATATCTAATATATATATCTCAAATAAAGTCAGACCGTAGCAAAAGTCTATTTCAGTTCAATCTCTTGAATCAAATTACAAGGTATGTATATCAATGTTATAATACAAATATATATACATATATATATACATACCTTTTATCGATTTCGCCTCTTTGAATTTGTGCTAGGAAAGGTAATTAATACGCAGACATTCAAAGGCCTACATCAAAATGAGCGCCACAAGCGCCAAATACATAAAATGCCACAAGATTATGCAGACGTTAGGAAACACCATAAAATGTCTGTACAAATACGAGCCATAGATCGACCCATAATTATTGATAGCAATTCCTCAAGTGGAACTGCAATCGCTAACACAACTGTCAACATCGCGAAGATTCAGATTGGTGTTGAGAGGATCATGACCATTATGCAGGCATTTGAACCTTGCGGCACTAAGCCATTAAAATAAGGCCAGGCTTTTGTGGCTATAATTCTAAGAGCAGAGCCTTCCCATTGATACTTGGTATATCTAGCCGTATAATTGTCCGACTCTAAATTCATTTCCCATCATCTCATTATTATCAGCAGGCAAGATCGTCGATATGCCGCGTATGAAAATGAGAGCACTTCCCCCACTGCTTACATTTGAATGTGCACAGTTTTTTAAAAGTGAAATCTGTCAGTAAAACGAGAATCATATGTTTAACAGCTATGTTCAGGGTTTCTTGTAGTTGAGCTCACTCAACTTTGCTGCTTGTTAAAATTGAAATTAAGTTTCTCAGGCGTTAATTAACTTCTGTGTAGAGGTCAGGTAAATGTATGTGTGTGTGTGTGTTGTTGTTGTGTGTGTGTGTAATCCAACAACATAATATACGGTTTTAATTACAACTCGGGGAATCAACAAAAAGCTGTCTGCCAGTGAAGCTCCACATTAAACGTGTTGCATTAATGTGGCAGGTAAGCCCAGCAGATGAGCACTCGTCCGTTTAAATGCTGCAAATAAGCCTTAAGCAGTTAATTCAGCATGTCTGTCTGCCACATGCAACTGAATCGTATGCTGAAAGCTGTGGCACTGATTGATTTGCGCCTCCATGAAAGTGCAACGACAAGATGTTTCAGTATATTGCCAGCTGAATGTATTGTTGTACTGATGGAATAAGTGGATGGGCGTGAATAGACTTTACGATGTGAACAATTGCTGCAACATATCATTTGGGCAATTAGGCGGCTTATCCACGTGGGCAACAGCTATTTAATGGGCAAAAAGCAATCCAAGAGCAATTTGCCAGCACCATTAAAAGCCACTGAAAACACACATTAAAGCAATTACAGCTAAAGTTGCCACAAATTTTATTATTGGCATTTGTGCGGCGCATCTCAAATTAAACGTACAGCAACCAGCAAGAAATTAAATGCACCGTTCCTAAAATACCCTGGTCAAAATAGTACCAAAGATAGTTGACTAAAATAATTTGTTGAAATTCATTCAACTCTTTGTCTTCACTTACTAACTTTCTACATTTGATCAAAGTATGTATACAATGGCTCCCACTTGTTCTAGGCTCTTAAGTTACATTTACTTTGAATTGAATTTGAATCAATATGCCGCATTTCAAATAAAACGGGGCGCCAAAACAATTGAATATGAAGACTGGGAAATGTATTTGGCATTTTAAAAAACATTTAAATGACAGCGCTAATTGCTAATGGCCAACGATGTGTTTGCCGTCAAATGACCAAAACACCCCAATTCCAGAGCCCAATTGAAAGACCATTCAATGCTGTGATAATAAACAAAGTCAATACCCCCGAGTTCTGTTTATGTGTCTTAAATGCTCCAGCCAAGGGAGCAATCCATTCCATTAGTTGTGACGGATTGTCCATTTAAATGTTAAATGCTAAAGTGCACTACTCGCGAATGCTTACCTAGAAGATACCTCGTGCCAATTATAAAACAAGATTTATTCTATACCCTGAAAATTAGTAAAACAGGGTATTAATGTCCCATGAAGTATATGTATTCTTGATCAGCATCAGCAGCCGAGTCGATACAGTCAGGTCTGTATGAAGAAGCTGATTTCAGAGACTGGAGACTTCAAATGTGGCACGCAGATCAAGTTAATTTAATTTTTTTATTATTATGATTTCGGGAAACAAATCGATTTCTGATAGCTATAAAAGACACAGACACATTATTGATCCACTTGGTTAAGCAAAACATAATTTCATATTGAACTAACTACTATCAATGATTCAAAATGAAAGGCTCATCTTACGGGAAATAAAAGAAACAACTGGAAATGACTTTGGGAAAAATTGCATTTTAAAATAAATAAATAAAAGTGGAATATTTATTATTTAAATATTTCAATGAGATGAAAAACCAAAGTTCACAAGAAAAAGCCATTGTGAACGAGACACAAGCAAAACCGACAGCTTCAACTGGCAATTGGTTTCAAAGATTATTGGCACTCAACCAAAATGTTGAAAATAAAAATAGGCAAATTTGGCAGAGAAACCAATTTGAAATGCACACAAAAAATACACACAAAAATTGAGCAATTGCTTCGAAGAGCAGCCATGGTAAATTATTCAATGCTCGTCGGCCATTCAGTGTGCTGACACAATTTACTCTACACTCGGTGCTCGACTCCCAGTCCCAGTCTCAGTCCCAGTTCCAGTCGCAGTCCCAGTCCCATTCCCGGATCTGGCTTTAGCTTTGGTTTCAGCTTCATTGCCAGTTCTAGGTGTAGCTGCAGGGCACGCCTTTTTTCTTTTCTTTTGGGTACTGGTTTCACTTTAAGCCATGCTTTTCTCCAGTTTCCCGCAGACACACACACGCACACACACACGCACACACGCACACACACACGCACGCATTCACCCATTAAAAGTTGCATGGCCTAAACAGGTGACGGGACGCAGCCGGGGAAGGCGGCGGCAAATTTGTCGTAAATATTAAAATTTTTCATACGTTTATGCAAATTTACTTTGCGAGAACTTCAGTTCCTGTCGCCGTCATATCCTCGCCGGCGTCCACATTGTCGTGTGCATCCGTCCCTATCCCCCGTGTCATCTTTTGGCTCATTGTCAGTTGCCACTCGCCGGCTTCCGTAATGAGGCAAACCCTGCTGGCATTTCGACTGCCTTTATTTAGGCAGTGCTTAAACACTTTGGCATGTGGGCGTCTCTGTATGTGTGTGTGTGTGTGTGAGTGTGTGTGTGTAAGTCTATTGGATTGTGCTTGGCATGCCGTTATATTTGAAAATTTATTAAGTTGAAATTACATTACAAATCATTTTCATATTATTGTGCTGCATGTCAGAAAGTTACACATATGCATATTTGACTAAATATTTGCCTATGACAAGCAGACACACACACACACACACACACACACACACACACACACACACACACACGCAGAGCACATATTACCATCACAGCAAATCATAGCTTGTCGTAGAAGGCAACTAATATGACACAGGTATGACACTACTTCGACAAGTATTTCTGGTAGGCGTGAAGATCTTGATCAACATTAAGATGATGGCAATGACCAAGTTGATTCTTGTCCCGAGTAGTGTAAGCAACTCTGCCAGGTATCCCTCGGTTAGCCGTTGTGCATCCGCTTAGCGGCCAAGCCAAGTCCGGTTATGACTTGGAATAGGAGTACTGGAATTCTATATGAATTTGTTGAAACCTGGGCAGTATTCTATCATCTCAGTAAGCGGAGTGATATCTTACCGCCACCGTTCCGTTAAAACTTAGCAAATCTCCAAGCAGGCTTTCGGGTACGTCTTAATTAAGTTAAGGCAGTACAGGTTCAGATGTAAGCTTCCTGATTAAAGTGAATCCGGCTCTGCACACCCGGGTGTCAACCCTCGCATGGCCTTCCTACTTGCTAAGATAACAATGGGATTATTACGTAACTGTACAACGAACAGAAATAACGACTTGAAACTTGGATCCAACAAAATGAGTAATATTCAAACACAAACAAGCGAGAGACTTGCGACGCGTGGAAGGATTCTCCGCCGTAGGAGGATTTTATTGAGAAAGTTGCAAGCAGCGTGGCACAGCGCTAAGCGACCTAGGTAAGGAAATTATGAAACTGGTGGAAATGCTAGAGGATGGCAAACGATGCTCCACACATCAACCGATGCGGGACTCTATCGAGTGCATCTAAGCTTTATATGAGCTTCATGACGAAGGGGCTAAATCAGCAACAAGGACATACCAGTCTTCGCGAAAATGTATTTGAAGTATTAAGTAAACAAATGAAATATATTTATGTATTTAATTTTTATTTTTTTATGTTTTACATACTCCGATATTTTTTTAATGGCGACGGGAATCGTGCTTAGAGAAGATTTAAGGTATTTGGAGTTTAAAAATATATAAAATAATATATAAACATAATATTTAAAATATATAATAAGAATAAAATAATAAACTGCATATATATAATATGTTTGGTTACTATGATTAGAAATGCTTTCAGATCACGATATTAATTCCAGAAAACGTTGGATGCATTTGATTGTTTTCAGTTTGTGATGGTTTTCAATAATTAACCACGCAGGCTTGCCTCGTCGGGGGAAACCCTGTTGCTGTCATTTGTCATAACCATTGTGGCCAATGCACAACAACAGCACCAATGACCACGCCCACACTCACGTCCTCAGCGCTCCCACTTAGCCATCTCTTAATCCGCCCAACACTGCCAGGCACTGGCACCTGCTCCACTCCAGCAATGGGGCGCTCAATTTTGCATTCTGCAGCTGCACAATGAAGTCGGGCTGATTGTTGTTGTTGCAAGGTTCGTGTATTGGTTGGTTTTGTGTTTGTTTTTGCTGGCTGACACTGTTAATGTTGCCGGACGAGTGTTGCATACTAAATGTGCCTCAGGAACTGCGCTCAATGGTCCAGTGGCCAGTTGGCCGGGCTTATTCAGACATTGTTTGTTACAGGTCTTGCCTTGGTATTTAAAACACGTAGTGTTGCCCACTAAGACCCAACAGCCATAACTATTGTGTAATATTTGTGTGGCACTGGGGCGAAGTTGCCACGCTTCGAGGCATGCTGCTGCTGCATGCTGTTGCTGTTGCCGTCGGCGTCGGCGTTGGCGTGCTGCTGTTGCTGTTGCTGTTTCTATTCTGCATTGCATGACTATAATCACACAACTGAATAATAATAAAATTCGTTATGCCGACAACCATCGAAAATTGTTTTCAACAGCAGCCAAAATTTGTTGCATACTTTTTGGCTGCAGCAAAAATGCTTTGCGCAAATTTAAATTTAATTTGCTGTAATGAGTGAGTACTTGGCGGTGGCAAGTGGGGGGGCACATGGAATGTAAAACGTTCTGATATGTTTGGATCCACTATTGCCAGCTCAGGCTCATCAATAATGCGGCATGGGTTCTGTTTTTGCTTGGTCGAGCAACAGAGATAGGCACTTTGCCTTTGGGGGGCAGACAGACGCAGCTTTTGCATTAGCGCTGCCTGCCACAAAATTACAGGCCCGCACCAAACGCGGTGTGTGGCTGCCACAAAAATGATTAAAGCGGGGCAAAAAAAAAACAAAAGTACATACATGAAAGTCGGTGTGTGTGTGTGTGTGTGTGCGTGTGTGTGTATAACAAACACAAATGGGGCGAGAACGGAATTGTGCACTTATATTGAGTTTTAAGCTGTTGACGATAAAGGCGGATGGATTTGAGCCACCGCCCGTTGACTGAAACACCAAATCATCTTCCATGGCCCGTCGGCGTCTCCACAACAGCTCCCTGCAACTTACCGACTGACTGCTCGTCTGCTTGAGGCACGTCCTTGGCAGCAGCGGCTTGCCGCTTGCCACGCACTTGGCTGTATGTTTATTTGCCAACATGTGGCAAAATTATTTCCGCTCAAAAATCTACTTCCTGCACATTTTATGTCCTGCCACTTGCTGCTATCGGGCTTTCTTTTTTTCTTTTCTTTTCTTTTCTTTTATTTTTCTTTTACATTATTTTTTTCTTTTGTTCATTTCACTTTTTTTGTTCTAAGTAAATTGAAAATATTGCGCTTGAAATAAATCAGAGATTGCCAGGTTTGTATACACTTGATGTCCGCCCCTGACAATGGAGGCGCCTAAATACATAGTACAAAAGCGCAACTGAGCAGCATGCCACAAACACAAAAGGACAACAAAATTAACTGCTTTTGTTACAATCTCAACGAAAGTTAAATAAAGTTTCAATTTGGAATTAACAGTGTATATATAAAGCATGTTTCTATTATATATATATATATATATGTATATCCATGTATGTGAAAGTGTGTGTAGACACCTGTTGACTGACAGCAAGAACAGAATAGAAGTTAAACAAAGTGCGAGCAACTTCCAGCTTATTCTGGCTATAAACCGCTGACCTGTCGCTGCCAGCTTAATGCTTGGGCTAATCTTGTAACTGATGCAGACAAACACACACACACACACACACACACACACACACACACACACACACACACACACACACACACACACACACACACACACACACACGCACACTTATAAATCTCAGTCAGTTATTATTAAGCCGCCGACTCAACTTGAATGCAACAAAGGGCAACGCATCAGCTGTTCCCATTCAGTTTGCTTAGGGGTAGAACTGTTCCCACGCACAGCACACTGTACCCAGTATTGGCTCCCTTAAGCGCTCTCTTAGCTGAAGAAATTGTGCGTTGCCAGTCAAATGCTCTACTCGAATTTGTTGTGGCTCTTCGAATGAACGAAAATGCTTTTCAGCTAGTTAGCTGTTCTATGCATTGAAGTGAATTGAACTTATTTTGCTTTATTAAATTTGAATAAAATCGAGTTTTTAACTTAGATATGTTTTTTCTTTAAAGATATCGTTTATTTTTGAGGGCATTTTTAAATATGTATAGGTGACTAATCGTGTCGTCAACACCGCGTTTGAGAACACATTTTCCCTCACAGGGGAACAGCTAAGCCTGACTATTGTGCTCAAGCCGAAAGTGTTCTCAGTCCCTTTTCCTCTCTTCTTGCTTAAACCTGCTCCAAATCTCATCTCACATGTGCAGCACAAAGACAACTGCGTTCGATAAGCGACTTATCGATTGTATATATAGTCAGATAATGCATTCCACTTATCAGCCGCCTTATCAATGTTATGTTTTTCTATAATTAGCTAACCATTCCGGAAAAACCTTATATCATTCGTGCCCCACTGACAAGCAGCCGCTCAGCGATTCAAGTTATCTGTTGTTTGGCATTCGTAGCTCGACGTCAGTTCGAATTTTAACTGAGTAATTACTCCACAATTTAATTCAATTCATATAACTTTACTGCTATTAAATATAGTATCTATAAAATTCCGGATGTATGCGTGAATTTAATATTCACTCTTCGCAGTGTATTATATTGTTTTAAACTATGAATAAATATAATAAAAGTAAAAAACGAGACACAAATAAAAACACAAAATATATACAGATGAATATTAAAAAAAGCACACATAATATTTAATTTAATACGAAATGATGTAATTTAATACATAAAATAATTGGATTTCACACAAACAAAAATGCTTGTTATTTAATTTCCGCTATTTATGAAAATCAACTGAAATTGCAGGCCGAAAGAAGCGTGTTGCGGAATAAATAAATGCATCTCATAAAAATGTTGTAGATACAAATATTTTTTAAATTGGATGACTAGTTTTTGATGCTTCAGTTGCTCAAAGCTTAACTTTTTTACATATGTTTTTGCATAAAATCCTTGAGGACGATTAAAACATATATCAAAAATTGTGTGCTGAAATTTGAATTTCAGATTACCCAAAATAATTCCCGAATTAAAAAGAGAATCCCATTTTTTATACAACTTTTATTGGAATATAGTTTTACACACTTACAAATATATAGATTGGGTATTTTTAATAAACAAATATATTTTTTAAAGGCTTTTTATATTTTGATTATGTTTGCCTTTTCTATTGAAGATAATATTTTGATATATGCGTATAATTAAAAAAAAAAAAGCAAAAGGGGCAGCGCTTAAATTGATTGTCGGTGGCGCCTCCAAATTGCAAAAAAAAACAGATATCGCTGGCAGTGCGATTCAAGCTTTTAAGACCAGGGAGCTGGTTCGAAAACCCGGTAGAATCCAGTAGCTCCGTGATGTGAATCTTCTTTGGATCTGTGTGAATGCTTCTTGTAGTTGTCTCGTGCCTTTCCTTCGTCCCCGCCATGTTTGGCATGCTTTGGGTGTCCAGATTTCGAGGGGACACCAGGTGAACACTCTGGGTGCTCAACAGATTTGCCAGCTTTGCACTGGGATCGCGAGCGTGAACGGCTGCAGTGATCCTGAAAATCGGATGGACCAGCAGACGACCCATGGCGGGAGCCATGATGTGGACCATGATGCGGACCATGATGAGGTCCATGATGCGGATCATGATGCGGACCATGATGAGGACCATGATGAGGACCATGATGAGGACCATGATGCGGACCATGATGAGGGCCATGATGCGGACCATGATGAGGACCATGATGAGGACCATGATGCGGACCATGATGGGGGCCATGATGACGTTCCTCCTTTTCCTCGCTGTCCGATCTTGAGCTGGAACTAGACCGATTTAGTTGACACTCATGGTGACGACCCTTGTGGCCATGTCCGTGTCCGTATCCGTGTTCGGTTCGTTTATCTCCTCTGCCGTGATGTCCACAACCTCTGCCGTGCGAAACCGAACGCGACCTAGATCTCGATCCGTTTCTCGGACATGCCGTGCTCGTTTCCAGGGCCCACGGCAGGCCGCCGCTCCGAAAAAACTGCTCCTGATCCCACATAGACCAAGGGCATCCACCTCCAAAGCTATGGCCACCAGAATAATGCGGTCCAAAATGATGGGGTCCAAAGCGATGTGCGCCGAAGCGATGGGGGCCAAAGTGATGCGGTCCAAAGTGATGGGGACCTGGGCCGTGCCTGTGCCCTTGTCCATGACCATGACCATGACCATGACCATGTCCGTGTCCATGTCCATGTCCATGTCCATGTCCATGTCCGTGTCCGTGTCCATGTCCATGTCCATGTCCATGTCCATGATGTCCGTGACGGCGCCCGTGGCCATCGCCAGAAAGGGATCTGGAGCGATCGCTACGGCAATGGGGATGACCATGTCGTCCCTTCCATTTGCGACCCCAGGCATGGCAGTGGCCAAAATCGGAGTTGTTGCTGCTCGACGAGCTCGACGAAGAGGAGGAGGAGCTGGACGAGGAGGAGCTCGACGAACTCGAAGTAGAGCTGACGCTGCTTGAACGCGAGCGCATCTTCTCGTTCTCGTTCTGGTTCTGGTTCTCGTTCGAAACCTGCTCCGGATCCTGTTGCGATTGCGATTGCCCCTTCGCCAGCTTCTTGGCCAACTTATTGGCCTTCTTGTCCTTCTTCTTTTGCTGCTGCTTGAGCTTCTTGGCCTCCTTGGCCTCCTTGACCTCCAACCTCTTGCCCTTGACCTGCTCGGCGATCAGCTGATCCATGGCGACCTGCAGCATGTGCTGCGCCTTGTGCGCCTTCTTCATGGCCTTCTTGATGAGCTTGCCACTCTTGGGCATCGGCGCTTGCAGGGATTCCGCTTGCTCCATCGCCTCCTCGAACTCAATGTTCAGGATCTCAATCGGCGTATCCGACAAGGACTCGCCACCTCTTTTCGCTACCTCGGCCATGCTGCTCCCAATAATTTATCCCTTCTTTGTTCGAATAACAACAACAAATACAATATAATAAACAATTTGCAATTTGTTTATATTCTGTTTCGTTTCAATATACGTTTGCTGTCTCTTTCGCTAGCTCGGAAAGCTTCAAGCTTCAAGATTCTAACTGATGATGGACGCTAACCGGCCGGCAACTTTTATACTCGCCGCGCAACGTTTGTAATCGTTTAACGCCGGCAGCGACGCGACGCAACGGAGCGAGACAGCCCGCGAGAGAGAGGGAGAGAGAGAGAGAGGGAGCAAAAGATAAAGAGAAGGAGAGGTGCACGCCTGACTGACATACGAGCAGAGAAACAAGTTAATGCGTCGCAGCCAAATCGTGAGAGCCAAATCCGATAAAAATAGCCTGCTCCCATTTACAAAGTATATGAAAAACATATGCCCATATCATGTACATATGTACATATAACTGTACATATGTATACACTATGTACAACACTGTGTACAGGCTGCTTTGTTTGTTATTTTGTTATTGCCGATTCGCAATATGGTGAAATAGATATGCCTGGAGGCAAATGGGCTGGAATGGAGCCACAAGCTCGCAAAAATGGTGAATCACCGATCGAAAATAGTTTTTCTTTGTGATGAAATTGCTTTGGTAAGTTTCTAGAAACTACTTTATTTCACAACTGTATCCATGTGTCTCTGTAATATGCCCGATATAACCCGATTACATATGTAAGTCTGTAAACTCTAAGAAGACATCTCTAAGAAGAGTTGCTTAAGGGCTTTGGCTCGTCTCATATCATACATGACTCCAGATCAATGTAATGCTCCACAGTCCAATATGTTGGGCTATTCATGCATTAGCTGATCTGGCATTTGACATCTGGTATAATCCGCCGATCAACATAATACTCCACAACCCAATATATAGGGTTATTCATGTACTAGTTGATCTGTGTTTACATACATAAATATATATATATATATATATGTATATATATACATTCAAAAACTTTACTCTATTTGTGATTGAAGCATAGATTAAAAGAAAATTATTTTAAGTGAGGTTATGTATATATTTCAAACAAATTCACTATAACACTTATTTTGGAATCGATCCACATACGATATTCATACGATCTTCCACATACGATAATCAAATCGTAACAATTTCTTTAAACTTGTAAAAAAAAATAACAGAAAAAAAAATTGTAACTTTATTTTATGACATTCTCCGAATTTGTGTCTTTTTGAACAGTTCGTGTTCTCCACTTATGCTTTGTTCCAATTCACTGCTTAAAAGTAGATTTCCGAAGGGGTTCCCATCTGTGTTTATTATATTTCATATTTACTGGGCACTAGGAAATATACTATTTGTTTTCAGATTTAGTAGATTTCTAACAACTTCATAAGTATCACATTTGCTAGATAGAATAACTTGTTGATCATATATATATATATATATGTTTTGGGGGACTTGCATAACTTTTTAAGAGTACACTCAATTGTAGAAACATCGACTACGACACACGGTTGCGCAGTGACTGAACTGATGGAAGGCTGCTCACAGATCAGGTTATACTTATATATTGTACATATACACTTAAGCATTTAGATGATGGGAATTGGATGATTTAAGTAGCCGGTTCTGGGAGTCACAAGGGGTCAAGATATCACAGGGTAAGCAGAGGGTCAGGGGCTAGATTCGAGCACAAAAACACTGTTGATCTTTGCCTCTATTCGAATAATGCGAATAGAGAGTACTTGTGAGTATTTACACATATTATATATGTATATTATGCACAGAGCACTACGTTTTTCTCCATTTCCATTGCGATTTCTATTTCAATTTCAACACATCGATTCAAATATACAATCAGAATTGCACGCTGCCTGAGCGCAGCGGGTGAACAGCGCTCCACAAACCAAACATTTGCCTCGCTTCAGCTGGCGTCACTTAATGAAATCCCTCTGTAGCGGACTGAGACCCAAAAGCCCCATAAGCCAACTGACGGCCTCGGAGAGCTCCACAGCGAGAGAATGCGAGAGCCAAAAAGCTTGCGAGCCAAAGCGATAGCGCGACAACCGTTGCGACCCGCGAGGTGTGCTCGCAAAGTTTTGCATTTGTTGCCCAAAAAGCTCTGGCAGCATATCAAGGGTATCAGACCAGATCATTCTACACTTTCAATTAATATTTTATTTGATAGGTAATGAGTATACCCTGTGAATAATGATCGCACTAATGTATTTATATATTCTTGATCAACAGCAACAGTTGATACGTCTGTCCCTATTCCCACGGATTATGAGTACCAGTAAATTCAAGTTCCTAATCCAAGTTTAAAAATATTTATTCTGTGCATATATATGTATATATACTTAGATTGATTTATGTCAATCTGTGTATTATTTATTTATATATTTATATTTATATATTTATCTATTTATATATTATTGTGGAAGATTCGCTATATGCCGCATATGATCTTAAGATTTGGTAGGTTTTGAGGGTTGCGACAGTAGCGTTGCCAACCATTCCAGTGGCGAAAGCCTTCGGTGGCTTGTATGTACTTGGCGCAGGATGCCGCCTCTCGCAGATTCACATCGAGCAGCTCTGGAATTGGACAAGAATTGGACAGCCAGTTGAGAAGGAAAGTGGAGAGTGTAAAAGTTGCCAAGTTGTTGGTAAAAACCTGCACATTTGATGTTACAGACTCCGCCCCGTCTGTTCTCCTGGCAAAAGCGAGTGTTGATCTGAAATAATCCATAGTTGTGAGATCCATTGGGATTCGTTGTCATCTTCGCGGTATCCAAGTCGCTCTCGTGCTCCAGCAAGCATATCCCTGTGAAGTGGAGACAAAAACTATATATTAAAGCCCCCATCTTTCTCTCCCTCTCTCTCTCTCTCTCTCCCACTCTCTCTCTCTGTCTCCCTCTCTTTCTCTGTACTCACAATTGGAGAGCAGACTGCGCTCAAAGCTGTGCTGTTCGAGCAGCTTGCGGGCAAGCTCACAGCGCATATAACGCTTGCCCAGCACCGTGCTAGAACTGACCCACAAGCCCACCACCAGGAGCAGTGCAATCGGTGTCGATCTCATTTTGAGACTGTCCGCCGGTGCTTGAGCTGGAAGTTGATCTCAGCTGCGGTAATCTCAGCATCATCTTCTGCTGCGGCTGCTCAGGCAGCTATTGATGACTTGTAGCTGATAAGATTCATTTGCGTTGTTCTCAATGGTCAATTACATGTGTGAGTGTGTGTGTGTGTGTGTGTGTGTGTGTGTGTGTGTATTTGTGCATAGGTATGTATGTATGCATTCATCTAATTGCTGTTGGGTTAACGGGGGCAAAACCCGGGGTATCTCGATTGCGATTATTTTCAGCGTGTTTTTTTTTATAATTAATTACTGCCGCACTCGTAACAGGTACACAGAGTGACAAATTAGGTGCTTATGTTATATATATAATAGATTTTTTTAATTAGAAGAAGAATCATTTTAAATTATCTACATATATGAAAATAGCATAAGTGAGTATACACAAATTTTGTCTGATGCACGTTTTCCGCTACAGGTGGGCCCATTTTACTACATACATATTAATAAATATTAATATATAAATCATTATCATTATCGCTTACGATCAACTAAAGAGGCACAACTCAATGTATTCAGAACGCTTGACTTGGCAACAGCAACTTGTAAACTGCAAGACCTGCCGTAAATTGGCTTTTGGTTCTTGCATTGGCTATCATTGGCTTTTGACATTGACTTGCGAAAGTTACTTAGTAAGTACACACATGCGTCTAAGTAACTATCGTGATGAAAAAGCTCAAGTGAAGACACACACCAGAAACAGGAAAAAAGCAGGTACAAAAGCTTAGCAAAGCTCAGGTAATTTAAGTAAGCAATGTAAGGTAACGGAAATGTGGTCAGTTTCCGACTGCTAGATACTTTGTCTTGCCTTTTTACTTCTTGCCATTAATAAGTTAAGTTATATATTACATAAAATGAAAGCATAAGAAAAGAGAAAACATCATTTGAAAAAGACAATCATTTATCGTAGGCGTTTTGCTGGCCAAGTCAAATGCATATTGTGGAGCAGTTGCTCGAACTTTCACATGTACACAAAAAAGCTTTATAGTGTAGAGCTTTTCTTTGCTCAACACACACGCAATAGTTGTTGCGTCTTACAATTATGTTCAGGACCTTATATTTAGTATGTAATCCATTTTGCGAAAATGTATAATGTGGGATAGAGTTTTAAAAGTAGACTTTTGCGCTTGTATGTTGTGTATAATCATAGTTGAAGGTTTATCTTTGCGTTATGTATTTTAAATCATTTTCGTGCTGTGTTTTCTGTGCCGAAATTCCCCTCTATATCTTCTTAACACTCAACGACATACTCGAATCTGAGTTCGAAACGGTTTATCGATTAGCAGGGCTGCAATTCTTATTAATAAACTATTAGGTAAAACACGACAAAATAACACTTTCAAATTATATATATATAGATAACCGTCGAAAAACATAGAAGAAGTATAAAAAGATTTTGATAAAATGCAACTATACTGATAAAAAAAATTAATTTAAATTTAATAATGCCGTCTGCAAAAAAGAAAATGATTATTTCTTGTGGTTGAAATAACTTATTTCATTTCGATAGGGGATCCCTTTATCATTTTAGAAAATGAATGAATGAAATGATTGACCAAACTTTTAGAGAATTTTCCCAATAATAAATATTAATAAAATCTATTTTAAAACCCTTTTTTTTTAAAAAATTGTAAAATTTGAGTCGACTTTAAAAAGTTCATATTATTTAACTGAATAATAATTAGACAACAACTACCCTAGCAAATATGGCTTTCTTGTTTATTCCAACATTTCATATCGTTGGATGAACAGCAATGAACCTCAAGTTCCATGAAAAGCCGAGCTTTCAGTCGGCAGCCCTGAAAGCTCAGTGTAGCAGCTGCTGTCGCTGGCAAAGCGGAGCTGTTTTAAACATACCCACCCATGCTCACTCACACACACACTCACGCACACACACACACAGTCGGACATGCATGTGTGTAAATTCCAACCCCTAGTTGCGAGTTGCAACCACCGTTTCGCGGTTAATATCGATCCTGGGGCACGCGCAGTCGCAGTTAAGCTTGAGTTCAGAATTCGACTGCAGAGCACCGAGTCCGAGTCCGGAGCCGTGCTCGAGTCCGAGTCCGTGAACCAAGTCCGCTCGAGGCAACGAGTCACTCGTGCCGTCAACGCCACTTGCAGTCGTTTGTGAGCGTTCGCAGCGCAAGGTACTCTTCAAGTTTCCTGGCGCATTTGAACCATAGGTGTGACTGAACAGCACAAGGTTGTCAACCTGCTTTCCACACATAGACACCGAGAGAGACAGACAGAGAGTGTGAGAGAGTGAGAGAGATGGACAGAGAGCAAGCGATTGAGAGAGCGTGAAGAAATTGCAAAACTTTTTTTTTCCAGTTCTTGTGTCGGCATTAAAATTGTTGTTGTATTTGGTTATGTTTTTTTTTTCGAGTGCGTGCCAAAATCAATGAAAGAAAAACACAGAAAAACAGTGAAAGAAAACCAAGTGGAAAAATATCCACAAAACAGAATAAAAAACTTAACAAATTTGCTTTTGTTGTGAAAATACAAACGAAATTCCAATTTTTGTGCTGCCTCAATTAAAGTACATCATCTTTTTTTCTAGTGTTTGTGTGTGTGTGTGTGTGTGTCTTTTGCGCAATGCAATAAGGCGAGGAGAGAGAATGTAGTCTGCGCGTATGTATGGGATTTGCGTGTGTGTGTGTTTGTGTGTGTGTGCGTGATTGTGCGTGCGCAGTTGTTCCAAATGAAACAAGAATGCTAGAGAGCGAGTCTGTGTGTGCGTGTGTGTGTGTGTGTGTGTGTGAGAGAGAGGGGGTGTGGGTGTGGACACTGTAACTGAACTGAACGGAGCTGAACTGAACTGAACTGACTTCAGCTGTTTTCTTTAGGATTCCACGAACACATCGTGTCTGCCCAGAAGCCTTTCGAATGAAAATCGCTTGTCGTCGACTCGCTGCTCAGCCGAGTGAAGCCGAATTCCGATGACTCTGACACTTGTGTATTTATGTAAATACAAATACAAATACACACAGATACAATTACAGATACAGTTACAGTTACAATTACAGTTACAACTACAGTTACAGTTACAATTACAGTTACAGTTACAGTTACAGCTACTGCTACAGCAGCAGCTACAGTTACAGTCGCAAGTCGCTTTACTTGAGTTGATTGGACTAATAAATGTAACGGGTTTTAAGCAGGGCACACACACACACACGCACACAGACAAGCAAACACCGATTTATATATTTAGACCGAGCCAATAATAGCGAGTGAATACAGACAACAAACAGCGAGTAGCGAGTGCCTGCTACCATAGAGTAGTGGGAGAGTCCGAGAGTCTTGGAATAACCGTAGCATACGCTCTGGCGTATGTTTGCTCTCGCTCTCTCCCCCTCTCTCTCTCTCTCTCTCTCTATCTTTGTGCTCGTGTGTGTGTGCTGTGTTGTACCTTCAACTGCCCAACGCTATCTCGCTCACGCTTGCTTTAGCTCCCGCTCGCTCTGTCTATCTCTCTCTTTCTCTGGCGCTCACACTCTTATTTTCTCGCCTGCTCATAAGCAGCTTCTACTACGTTCTACAATGAAATACTACGACGCACACACACACACACATACACATTAGCTACATAGTTTTTGGAGGCAGCACAAGGAATCAACCTTTGGGGCAGCAGCAAAAGCAGCAAAAGCAACAAAACCAACAAAAACAACAAAAGCACGCCAACAATTCAGCTCGTTGGCTGTTATTTTATATTTATATTCTTTTTGAAGTAATTAGCTTTTATTATTGCTGTTGTTGCAGTTGCAGTTGCAGCCAAGAGGCAGAAGCAAAGTGCTTAAACAAACAAACCGAAACATAGACACAGTTCAAGTGTAAACGAGTCACAACAACAACAACAACAACAAAAAAAGAAAAAGAAAATCCAAAAGCCAAAAGCTCATAAAGAAAAAGATAAACACCAAACAACAAACAACAAATTAAGAACCGTTCGAAACTAAACGAGAGCTAAAAAGGCAAACGAAAGCCAAAAAGTTCTCAAAATGTGCGTCTCGCTGCGTCGTTATTTGTTGCTGCAGAGCCTTTGGGCCGCCGTCGTCCTTTTCGGCACTGTCCAGGTGAGTCATACAATACCAAAAATCCAACCACACACACACACAAACACGCACACACCATGCTAGCTGCTCAAAGCGGGCCGCAAAAATGTGCCAGCGCAAAAGAGACTCAGCTCTCGTCGCTTGTCTTTACAAGCACACACACACACACACACACATACACACACACACACAGTGTGTGATGCGAGTGTGCGCAAATATTGGCTTAATTGAACAGTTTTTTCCATTTTCTTTATTTCTTTTCGTCTTTTTTGAGTTTTGTTTTGGTAGCCCAACGACCCCTCGCCGAATCGTTAGTTGAGCTGGCAACACTTACACAACACGCACCCAAGCAATTTGCATATGAAAGTAGCAGCACCCAGTGGCCAGCAGGTGCTGTGAATACATCCACCCTCCCTCCCACATAGACACCCTCCCCTACCACCCAAATAGTGCAAAGAGCTGGACAAACCATTAACTAATGATAGTGTTATTGAACCCTCCGATCTATCCAAATAAATGTTCTGTTAATTAAATGTGAATGGAATTTTTTTACATGAACTTCAGCACCACTTACATATTTTGTATATTTCACGAATATTTTCTAGATTGTAAAGTGATCAGCGGCAAGCAGACAGTTTTTCATCAATTTAGATTTAGTTAAGTGCGTAGGACGAATACAAATAGTATTCAATATGCAAACACTGAAAGACTATTTACTCTATATGTACAATTTGCCGTAGTCCTTGCTTAGGGGTCCCAGCTCTTGTCTGTATTTGCCTTAGCAATTTTACTGCACTTAAGTAACTCAAAGCAATTTACTCAGCTCAAGCAGTTCAGATTGATGGCCACACATACACACATTGTATATATATATATATATATATATATAGTATGTATATTGTTGTTGCCAGCTAGCAATTTAAGGCAAGAGAAAAAGAAAAACAAAAACCTTATCAAATTCATATACACACACTCAAGGGTTTTATAACGGGCGGCTTGGTGATTGTTAGCGGCGGGGTGTGGTTGGGACAGGGGGGCAGTGGGGTCTCTGTGTGTGTGATACACTAAGCTGATTTATAAGTTGGCCAGCTCCTTGCTTTCGATTCTTCCGGCTGGAACTACACGTTCAGGTGCTTTTTGTACAGCTTTATTTTCCTATTTCTCCTAGCTCGTTGCTTTGTATGCAGACTGCAATTTGTTTTTGTTTTTATCCCTCCTTTCATTGGTATTCCACTGTATGAGAGTGTGTGTGTTGCCAGATACTTTAATGCCGCTATTCATGTGAGTCGTCGTTGCTGCGAGCAATTTATGAGTGACCCAGGGCACAGGTCTATGGCTGTCACAGTCACAGTCATAGCCAGCAACCACTTGCAATGGCAGTGGCAGTTCCTGTTCCACTTCCACTTCCACCTCCACCTCCATCTCTACCCTTATCCGTACCCTCAACCCTAAACCTTACTTACTGTAGGCCTTACAGCGTCAGCAAGCCGTCAACATTGCCGTGCACGTTATCAGAGCCAACGCATCGCTCGTCATGGCTTTTATTTAAGTTTCTTTTTGTATACGCTGAACCCATTAAAAATGGATAAGAGTGCAACATGAAGTTGTGCAAAAGTCTGTATGTAACAGCCAGCTATATATATATATAATATATGTGTATATATATACCTGTGATCGCTATCGGCAGACAAGTTCATCTAGCCATGTTCGTCTGTCCGTCTGTATGAATATAGGAGCTAATGACTTAAAATTTTGAATATAAGCTATTTAAGTTGATCGATAACGTTTTACATTTCGTTTCTAGAATATCGATAAATATCGATACTTATCCATGGCAACAACAGACACAATTGTTAATAAATAGCCCTACAATTGATACTGGACATATTAGTGATCCACTGTACACATTTTTTGAGGTCGTATATTTAAGAGCAGGTTTCGGTTTATCGTCTAGTCGAGCTCTCTCGACTAGCGCATTCTTATTTATATACTTTCTTAAATGTTTTTCTTGCTGTTGTTGCTGTCAGTGGTTGCTTACGTATGTTTCTATTTTTTTTTGTATTGTTTTTTTTTTTGTGTTACCAAATGCATTGCGCTCTGCTTGGGATTCAGGGTTTTTCAATTTTTTGTTCTGCTTTCGTTGTCACACGCGTGTCTGACTCATGCGCCATATGCCTCACATTTACGCAGCAATGTGCAATACGCAACACGCAAGAACCCAACAGCCCAACAGCCCAACAACCCGGCAACCCAACCACAACCGTCGCATGGATTGTTAGCCGATATCAGCCTGGATACCGTTCCTTGCACAACCCATACAAAGTCTAGTCACACAGTTAAGCCCTTCCACTTAGGGGCATAACGAAGGGGGTGGTGGGGCAGTGGAGAGGGTGTTAAAGGTTGGTAACTGCGCGTAGCGGGCCATTTGACTGTCTGGCCAACAACTGCAAACTGGCAACTGGCAACTGGCAACTGGCAAATGGCGGGCAGCAAGTTGTCAACTCGCTGGACGCTCAACTTTAACTAGCTCTTAAGCCATCTTAACTTAAACCAAGTCCGCTATCGTGGTTAAGTTGAGTTGATAACGCGCTGGGCCAGCAACTTTAAGCCCATTACTAAAACTCGACAATCTGCTGAGCTGGAGCCGATTTTCGGTATTAATTTACAATTGACTTAACAACTTAATCACTACTTCTCAGCCAGTACCGGACAGTAGTCGACTAACAGATACCCTGCACCCAAGGCATTACCCATATAATCGACTCGGCTTTTTATGCTGATCAGTATAGATTAAATTAAGTGGCAACTTGCACTAAGATTGCCAGAGACAACCTTTAATGAGTGGCACACAAATCGAATGCATTCCATTGATGCACTCGAAGTGAATGAGTTGTGTGCGGATTCTGTTTGATGCAGCTAGGTTATTGTTATCTACCTCTCTCTATTACTCAGTCACTCTCCCGTCTCTCATCATAGCTGGTTGCACGCATTTAGTCGCTCGAAGTGCATATGCACTGACCCCTGCCCACAAACATTGATCCTGCCCCAACTTACACGACATATGCAATGCCATCGGAAATCGACCCCTGCCTCCTCCTCCTCCTCCTTGCACACACACCCGCGCATCCTTTGTCCTTTGGCATTTGTCAGGCTTGGCAATGCCAAACAACTTGGTCAGCTTTTGTCGCTGTTGCTGCCTCAATGACGATTGTTCTCAACCTCGTCCTCGTCCTCGTCCGCATCCAGATCGTGTTTGCTGTTGTTGTTGCTCGTGCACATTCATTAGTTGTGGTGTCAGAGCACACACACACTCACTCACACACACACACTCACACACACAGAGAGACAAACAGACAGACAGGCAGTCAGAGAGAAACACACAAATGGACTGTGCAGTGACCCCACTTCCTTTCAATTTCCCATGCCACAGCAGAAATCCTTTTGCGTTTTCCTTTCTTGTCCTTTCTCGTTTGCTGCTGCTTCTGCTGCTGCTGCTGCCTTTGGCTTTGTTTGCTGTGTCCTTCACTCGCATTTGGAATCCCCAACTCAACTCAACTCATCGCGACTCGACTCGTTTCGATTCGTTTAGTTTCGTTTGGCTTGCCTCAGATTCGTTGCGCCATTTGGTTCCCTTTTTATTTCGCTATCTTCTCTTCTCTTCTCCCTTTTTGTTTTTTTTTTCTCTGTAAGTGTGGCCAGGCGACCCAACTGTCCTCGTGGCATGCCGCCGCCATCCTTGTGTGTTAGTCAATTTGTCCCTTACCCTAAATATATATATAGATATATATAGAAATATATATATGTATATATATATATCGATACATGCCCATATCCAGTTACAAAGCGTTTACGCTTCAATGATTGTGCATTTTTCTCGGTTCAATTTTGACAAAGGCGCATATGAAGCCGCAACAAACCCCACCTCCACCTTCACCTTCACCTCTACCTCTGCCCCCGTCCCGATCCGACTCCTTGTGCTTTGGGCTAATGTCGCTATCGCTCTCAGACAAAGCCTGAGCCTGGCATAGTTATTGATATATGTATATTTGTGTATATGTATGTATATAGCAAGTCAGGCAGCGATTTAGGGTCAAGTGGAGCGCATATTAAGAAGTGGAACATATTCATATGGCCAACGCATGTTGAAGGTGTGTGTGTAATTCACCACTGCAGACGCCCCGTTGCCAAAATCAATGTCAGACCACATGGGTCAACAACATTTATCCTGTGGCAAGCAACCGCAAGGTGACGACTCTTCAGGTAAGCCCAAGTTGTTCCAAAGGGCAGCAGGGCGCTGACGATAATGATGATGTTGCCGCTGCTGCTGATGGCGCGACGAATGACGATGTTGATGTCGATGATGATGAGGTTGATGATGATGATGATGCTTATCCCGATGACTCACACAATTAAGCAAATGAAGCAAACGAAGCGCAAGGCAAAAGGTGTAAAAAAGAAGAGAGAAATAAAAAGAGAAATAGACAAGTTAACGAAACGCAAACGCAGAGACATAAAAACCAAATCGGCGTCGAAAAAGCAAGCCAAAAGCTATTCTAGCCACATATACATACACACCAACACACACACACACACCACAACACACACACGAACACACACACCAACACACACACGAACACACACAGCTGTTACATGGCACAAGTTTTGCGTTTGAAGTGTTGTCCTCGTGGACTGGAGGGAGGCAGGAAACGTGCTGCCTGCACTCAGAAAAAAATAGCCCTCAGTTTTAAGAAATTTCCATATTTTGTAGAATGAATTTCTTCTTTCTGCTCAGAATTTCTGAAATTATCTGTCCTTTTTTTATAATTGAAATAGGTTTTTAGAGAACATAAGTTTCTACTTTTTAAAGACACATTTCTCACACTTAATTCACATGAAAACATTACAACTGTGTTTTCGAACATAATATTATGATTTTGTTCGGCAATATACACAATTCTAAAACATTTTAAAAATGTTTCATTTGAACTCATTTTTAAAGTCAAATTGCCAGATACTTAAATGTTTTGAAATTCAATATTTTGAATTTGATCTTTAAAATATGTTTTATCGTAATCTTATTTTCGCCCCATTTGCTGTACAGAAATAAATATAAAAAGTACCAAATATTTCTCAAAAGCATAAATAAAAATAAGGAAAGGCTTTCCTGAATTTTATTTAATTTCATGTCATTTGTCACGACAATTTTCATTTTGTGGTGAATCTTTTTTCTGAGTGTGTTTGGACTCGTTCTCCCTCAGTCCCCGTGGGTCCCGCTTAATCCCGCTCGGTCTTATGTCTTGTCGCCATTTTGTTGGCCAGACAAGAAAGGGTGCTCCAGCAATCTGTGTGTGATTTCATCGCGGCTTCGGCTCATGCAAACAGTAGCTGCCAAAACTGGGATGGGTGAAGGAGGGGGCGGGGGATTGATGGGACACACTCATTGATAGCCTTAACCCCATCGGGAAAGGAGGAGAAGCTGCTCGAGCTGCAGAATAAAATTCGCCTGATTCGTCTGTTCGTTTGTTTGTCCATCCACACATAAGCATCCTACACAAGAATATATACATATATATATATATATATATATATATATGTATATCATATACATACGCCATACAAGAAAGGCATTTGGCATAGGCGAGTTAGCTCGGCGGCAGCTTGTGAACGTGGCAAGAAGATGTTAAATGCGAAGCCCGCAACGTGCAACGTGCCAAACTGAGATTGTGGCAGGTGCTTGAATTTGGCATTTTGTTGACTTTCTTGAGCAGCCACAACCCCTACCCCTCCACTCTCTCTCTCTCTCTCTCTGTGTGTGTGTGTCTCCTTTGGGTTTGTAGCTAGCCCTGTCAACGTACCATCTAGCCGAATGCATTAGTTGTTCAAGTGGTTGACAGGCATTATTATTATTATTTTATTTTTTGGTTGCGTTGGGTGGTTGGCCTGTGAACGGAAACCGATTTCAAGTCTGAGGAGCAGAACCAGTGTCGGTTTCTGATGCTGTTTCGGTTACTGGTTCGCATTCTCAACCTCTTCCTGTGGCATATATATATATATATATATATATATATCTGTGTTCAGTAGGAGTTCGCCGCTGATTTCATTTGAGTCGCATGCCACTTTTCAACTGTCTCACTGGAGTCACGTTGTTGGCAGTCAAATAAAAGAGAGCACTGAAGGGGCAGCTTGACTTAATGGCACCAGCAGCAGCCAGAGCACGAGCCGGAGCTGAAAAAGGAGCGTAAAGTCGAAGACAATCCGATGCATACGTTGAAAATGAATCTGCGTCTTGACGTTTCCACGCGAATTGGCTTGACAGAGGCAAGCGGACTGAGTGGAGCATCATTATCGATGGTGTCATTAGCCAGGAGTGGAGTGCTGAGCGTCGGGAGAATGCCACTGAGAGTTGCCTGGAATAAGAGAAAGCACTTTGTCCGGCTCGTTGATAAACTACCGAATAGATAAGTGATGATGCAGCATACGAATGAATGAATAAATGAATAACTGAATAACTAGCCTCTTGCATACAAATGTAACGCCACAATTCAAATATATATGTGTATAAATATATATATATATATATATATATATATGTCCATATGCCCTACACGAATCTAAAGTTTTTATCACATATTATGAACTCATTTAAAATAGTCAAAACTTTTGATTTTTTAAACTTACTCGTCTCTCTTTTTCTTCCGTTCTCCTCATTCATATCCATCCATAAATCATTCACATTTTTGTTGAATTTGCGATAACAGAATAACAGTTAAATATTTATCTGACAAATTGCATGATTTAAACTGACACATTTTTGATGTAGTGTTCTCTTTGTTAACACTCTGTTGGCAAAATTATCGCTTGATTTAAATAAAACAGCTGATCGGCTTACTTTGAATATTGCTGTACGAATATTCAAATAATTAATTAAATTCTAAAACAGGCCATCAATAGTTTTCTGCACATAACCCAATAAATACCAAACAAATTAAGAAGGCTTTTATTTATATATGCTTTGTATACCATAAAAATATACATTTGTATTTGACATGTTTCATCCAAATAGTAGTATTTGGCGAGTGTTTGTATTGACCTGGTTTTTGTGTACAGGCTCTGGATATAAATGCAAAGAAAAAATGCCAAAATAAAATATATGCCACAAAGCAATGGGATTTCAAATGAGTCATGTAATTCGCGTGTTTCCAAGTCGATTTGGGACAAGGGATTTTGGGTAGCCAACAATTCCCATTCAAGTTGTCCGACAAGTTGCCCAGGTCTACCATAAAGTACACAATTTAAATTCAAATAATCAAATTTCGGCTACATTCGCACAGCATAAAAAGCATCCAAACTGGCTGCTAATTACGTGACCCAATTAATTCACACACACACACACACACAAGGAAATAGATTCGGTAGCTGGCTTTTAAAATTTGTTGGCTTTAATAACAGCAAGAAAGAAAGAAAAAAAAATGAAATAAAAAATAAAATGTGTATGATAACCAAAAATGTTTATTTGAAATGTGCGCCATGAAATACGTTGGGAGCAGCGCCGCCCACGCACGCCCCCTCTTCTCTGTGCCACAGCAAAACACTTTTTATTTAGCTGGCTTTTTGTGCGGCACGGAAAATCCAATTTTATTTGCATTTTCATTAACAGCAAATAATAAAACGGAAATATGTTTTTTATGCCATTCCCAGGCAAAAATGGTGACCCGTGGACCAGTTAACGCAGCAGCTGCTACTGCCTGCCCACTGCCCACTGCCCATTGCCCGCCCACTGGCAAGAGCCCCTTAGGCCACGCCTTGTGCGCCTATTTCCAGGCCATTACAACGTGCATTTCCGTTTTGGCTTTTTGCAGCTTTTGCTACTTTTGCTGTTGCTGTTTTTGGTGATTATAAGCAATTTGTGTTATAAAATCGCAATATTGCATTTTTGTACGGTTGCTTGCTGCCTCAATCTAGCCTCCCACATCCCCTCCGACTACCCCACTGCCTCTGCCACTGCCACTCCCATTTCAATTTTCATTCATTTTCCACGTTTTTAGCTTTTCTCGTTTGGCTTATTTTTCAATTGGCATAGTTTTCGCTTGCTTGGCTTCCTTCATAATTTTAACCTCTTCTTTTCATGAACCCATTTGTCCCCCTTTCTCCGCCCCGCTCTCTCTTTCCCTGTCTCCCTGTCTCCCTCTCTCTCTCTCTCTGTCTCTCCTGAGCTCTCCAATCGAATATATGCATTTTTTTGTTGTGAACAGCAAACCTTAAAATATTAATTCCAAATTTTGTGGTATGACTTCAGTCATGATTTATGAATGATGATTCAACGCTTCTACCAGCAATTGCCAGGCAAGTTGCCAGGTTAAATTGCTGCTGCCCAAAGGCCGGTTTTAATATCTGGCTTTACTTGATCTCAGCTGAAGCTGGCAACGAAACAATGCAACCAAATCAAAGACCGATCACAAATCCAACTTCAGTTGGACACATTAAAGCTGTTGCCCCTCCCACCGGAGGCGAGAACAGCCACCCCGTCATCATCCGTATTCCCCAAATCCCATTTGGCTATCAGCATTTCGAGGCGTGTAGCTGGGCGGGAGGTGTTTGGGAGGGGTTTTTCTGGGTGTTCGCTTGTAAAAACGGAGAGTGGATCCAACAAGACCCCAAGCCATTTGAGAGCCATAAAAATGGGCACTGCGCGTCATGTGCTGGCATAATAGGAGGAGAGCGGCGTTACAGGGGAGTCTACTGACTGCAATGGCTCTGAATATGACTTTTGCTTGTGTCCATATATATATGTGTGTATGTGTGTGTCTGTGTCTGTGTGTGTGTGTGGTGTCAGAGTCAAGTGAAGCGCAATATTTGTGACATAAAATTTGCTATTAAATTAAATTTTATTTGCACATTCATTCAAAATACCCCAGAACCAAATATGTTGGAAAGCAAAAACGACAAAAAATGAATATGACGGCTATAAAACGAAGAAGAAGAGGGCGAAATAAATATGTACATATACATATATATATATATATGAAGTAGAGGCAAGCTAGAATTGGAGTTGCAGGTTGGGTATGGAGTTGGATATTTGCTACGTAAGTTGCCCATTTGCTGGCAGAATTGAATTTTATGGTCCCGTTTGCAGATAATGAAATTTATATACACAGCCAGGCGGATGAGCAGACAGACAATGAGACTGACTGGCAGACAGACAGACTGAAGGACAGATAGACAGACTTATGTGGCTGAACTCAAGATTAAACATTTCGCGTATTCAAATAGATGCTGAAGCAAAGAAAACAATATTT
This sequence comes from Drosophila planitibia, assembly GCA_035043785.1. NCBI lineage: Eukaryota > Metazoa > Arthropoda > Insecta > Diptera > Drosophilidae > Drosophila > Drosophila planitibia. The sequence continues at coordinate 299,811 of JAWNMS010000033.1, forward strand.
AAGTTCCAAGTGTAAAATACATATTCAATTCATAAGCTCCACTTGAATCCCTCTTGTTCAGAGCAACTGAAAGAGCACAAGAAAAAAGCGAGAGAAATTCTTAAACTTAGTCAAATTAAACTTTTATCCAAATGGAAATTGCCAAAGCATACAAGGATAATCAACTGAATGGAGAGGCAACCCGGTTTTTGTGTGACTAGTAAATATGTTTTCATTAAACATTTATGAATTGGACTAAAACCATTTGCATAGACATTTATTTTGCGCACCCATAGATTCATACATATGCACATACATTCACTTATTTAGTCTCACTTCGAAATGAATACATTTGCATTCGTAGCATGCTCATTGTATTCAAGGTAAATGTGAATAGAATAGTTTTTGTGCTGTCGTCTGTTTTGGCTTGTCGTTGGCAGAAAACTTATTTGCATCTAACTGATTTCGATGTTGCCCTCGGTCCACTTGTCACAGCTCCCCTCTCTCCATGAGGCATGCAACAGTTCAGCCAGATTGCATAAGACTCTCGTAAGCGTGCTCCAGTCGAGAGCGCTCGACTGAGGATGTTAACGAACAAATGCCATTAACTTCACAATCTTATAATCCAGATTTATAGATCTATATATATATATATATATATATATATATCGCGATTTTATTATAACAGTTAATAGTATTACGAATATAATGATAATAGCGGATTGATTCGCCGGCTTGCGAATTCGCTCTCGGTGTCGATTCTTTGCTCGTCAATGGTTGTCGAGGGATCTCGTCCCTCGTCCTGGCTGTGTTGTCCACGTTCATCGTTCATCCTCGTAGGCAACATGCCAGTCCATATTTCTCAGGTCTTTTTGCAAAAGTTCATCAAACTCTATTTACTCATTTTCAGTTTCAGCTTAGGGTATGCAAAAAGAATTGAAAGAGATTTTTAGAGTGTGCCCCAAAGTATTCATATATGGGTATGTGTGTGTGTGTGTGTATGTGTGTGTGTGTGTGTGTACATGTCACTTGTGCTGTGAATGTCGCGTGTTCTGTGCCTTAACTTTGGCTTTGGCTGTCCCCTAACCAAGAACCAGCCATGTCCAAAACAAGCCAACGCACAGTGTAGTGCTGCTACTTTTAATACTCCTCCTCGTCCTCATCCTTGCCACTTGGCGACACCAGCTTACCAGCCGCACCCTCCTCTTGCATAATCCTCGCCGCCCCTAGCATATCATAAAATAATGTTGCACGCGCTGCTGCGAGTCAATGCGTGTGTTTGAGTGTCAACTGTAATTGTATTTGTTGCTGTATCACACACAAAGACATTAAGAGGAACGTACTCAATGCTGTGTTGTCGCCTGTTGTTGCTGCTGTTGCAGTTGCAAGTGAGTTGGCTGCGTGGGCGACTCTGTTAAACTCGGCTGCTTGGCTGGCTGGCTGACAATTTGCCAGCAATGCACAGCTGTGGCAAAAAGTTAATGGCCAGAGTCAAACCATGAAGCCAGCATTCAACCCGCCCCACTTTCAATCCGCCCCACTATCAACACGGGCCGCTGCCAACCCGCCTCTGCAGCAACCCCTCACTTCTCATCGCTCTGTCTCGCTATTTGTTCTCTTGTTTGCTAGTGTGTGCGTTTTAATGCCTTTGTCACTTGGGTTCTATTAGTCACAAGCACACACACACACACACACACACACACTCACACACGTACACACAGCTGCTTGGTAGTTTATCGCTTAAATATTTCAAGTGTGGCACAGACAACAACAATAATAATTTCCTCATGTCTCGGTATGCGGCATGCAGCGCGTGGCATGCTGCTGCATTATGTGCTACTTGCATGCGACAATGACTAGTCGACTCCCTCAACCCCCCGCCGCTTCCCCCCTCGAGCTCCAGCAGCAGGCAGCCCCTAGACCACCCCCTCCCCACCCATCCCTCAAGACAAATTGTTAGTTGTGCAGAGCACACAAGCAAAAATAATGACATTTCCAGCCAGTTTCGCCAGTTGTCGCTAGTGCGTGTGGTGGCGCCCTCTGGCGGCCTGCTGCTGCTGCCATGGTAATATGAAACGCCATAAAACTCAATTGGCATTTAAGCGCTGATTTGTGCGCTCGTCTGATTAATGCGTCGCCGTCTGTAAGCTGGCGCATTATCGATAAGTGCCTATCGATATACATATATATATATATATATTTATATATCTATATGCTCTATGATTTTAATATACTATATATACGGCAATCGAGTCTCTTTATATAAGTACGGGGCAACTTTTTGGCCACCTTAGGGCACTTGATGGCTAGTCAGGCGTTAAATTTGATGACATTCAACATTTATTCCACACACACACGCACATACGCTCGATCACTCCAACTGCCTGCTGCTGTTTCGCCGTCTCCCTCACACTTTTCATTCACTATACACATATTTCATTGTATTATGTAATATTGTTGTTGCTGTTGTTGTTGTTGTGGCCAGGATTATGGTCGAACGTGTCGTATGAGCAACCAAGCAGCAAACAACTCCTGCCGTCAGGGTCATGTGTGCACCCAAAGACTACCTCTACATAAATATCTACACACACACACACACACACACACACACACACACATTTACACATCGCTAGCAGCAGCATCATAAATTTAGTAAAATCGAAAGCTTCATGACTGCCACCGAGGGGCGACTCCATTCAATTTCTATGTATGTTTTCTTCCTTTTATTTATTTATTTATTTCATTTTTTGTTATATTTTTTTATATATATTATTTTTTTTGTTTTTAACCACTTGCAAACTGTCCGAACCAAACTGGCAAACAAAATAAAAGAGAGAAAAAACGCCAAATATAAAATGCTTGTGCTGAGTATGGGCATCAAAAATAAAAAATAAAATAAAAAAATTTGTTTTTGCCCAGCGCGCTGTGAAGTGTGCTACAAAATTGTTTATGCGTTCTGGAGTGCCCGCTTGTGTGTGAGCGAGTGTGCGTGTTCGAGTGTGTGTGTGTGTGTGTGTGTGTGTGTGTGTGTAGCATGATTGTTAACGTAAATAAAGAGCTATTGATATTGAACGAGCGGGCCGAGCGGGAAGCACTGAAAACTCGTAGCACTGTCATATTATGAGCTCAGGCCAAAGGCATAAACAGTATTTTTTATCGGCAGCGTTATAACCCTTTGCTCAAAAGTATAAATTTGTGTGTGTGTATGTGTGTGTTTGTGTGTTGCTCGTATTTGGGGTCGGCAGTCGCTTTAGTTTGCGCACACACACACACAAAGCACTCGATGCGGCACAAATACTCTCACAGTGATTGAGTGTCGACTGCATCTGTTGTGATTTTGCGGTTGACAGTTAAGTTAATTTGTTCGCCAAAAGAAATAAACGAATGTGTAGCAAGGCTAAAAATATATGTATGTATGTGTGTGTGTGTGTGTGTGTGTGTGTGGATTGCAAAGGATATGGTTGAGTACTTATTGGCAAATCCTTTTTAATACGCCTTCTCAATGATACGGAAAATTAAGTGGTTAACACTCGTAGCCCAACACTCAGCTCAGCTCAGCTCAGCGCCAGCCTCAGCTCAACAGACTGTTTACAACTAGCCTACCCTGACAACCCTATGCAACCCTATACCGCCCCCCGAAGCCTAGGCGGATTTCATTTATGGCTATCTCTCAATCAGGACTTTGTGTCAACTGTACTTTATACAGTTACTTTCGGTTCTGTTACAAATCGATTTTCACTGTGCTTTCCATTTCCATTTATATACAAGAAATTGTGCTATTCGTTATATGATTGTTGCAGTATACCAAAAGCCGAAATAAGACTCTGATAGTTGCAATCAAAAAAAAATATACTTACATCAACTGAAAGCAGTAAAGTTAAAATGAATTTAATATAACTTTTTATCGTGAGGTTTCCGATCCCATAGGGAAAAATATTTTCTCTAATACGATGGTAGCAATCGATCGATGTATAAGTGCTTATATGAACAACTTATTTGGTCAATAAATCAGCAACATACTGCATATATATAAACATAATGCGAAAGCTTGAATTGAATATACGCACTCAATTATAAAGCAATCTTGAGCCACTGTGCCTCTGTGCCACAATGACTTCGCTAAAAATCCAGTCTACCTATGTATATGTATATATATTCCTGCTAACTGCTACCTGCCATATGTATGTATATGTATATTCCTGCTACCTGCTACCTGCTACATGCTACATGGTATATGCTACATGCTAGCTACTGACTTGTTTGTTGTTGACTTGCAGTGACCTAAGCCAAACTTGCGACAACTCATGGGCAGTTTTTTGAATTGCTGCTTGTGTGTGAGTGACAGTGTGTGTGTGAGTGACAGTATGTGTGTGTGTGTGTGTGTGTGTGTGTTGGCCAAATGTTTATGTCGACGTCTTTTTAATTTAAATTTTGTCCCCTTTGTCCGGTTACGTTTCGCACGTTTCGCAATTTACTTTCATTTTGTTGTTGCTCTCCCTTTAGTTATTTCGTCTATTTACATTTGGCTTGCCTTACCTTTTCCTGACCTCTTCGCATGTGTGTGTGTGTGTGTGCTGTGTGGGCTATTTATTTTACGCAATGAGAACATAGGAAATAACAAAGCGGAAATCATTTTATTGGGGCAGCTAAATATTTCCCAAGTTTTTTGTAAATATTTTGACAATGTGAAAATGTGAAAATGAGAAACGGCAGCTGAAGTGAAAAACACGATATGAAGATATCATTTCAGCTTGGCTTTTTTGCTTAGACGCAAGTCGATGAGATTTTCATGGCTTAAGCAAAAAAAAAACAGAGAAAAAAGGGACAGCTTAAAGCCAAGTCATTGTGCGTGAGACATGATTGCAAATTAATATGTGAGTCAGTTAGTGAATTAGTCGCTCTTTGATATATATATATATATGTATGTGTGTATATATATATATATATATATATATATATATATGTGTGAGGGAGTGTGCTGGTGTGTATACCTACCACAGTGCCTTTGAGGCAGCGTAAGTTTCGACAAGAGTTGCTAATGTCAGTCGGTTTGTCTGTGCCTGCCAAGAGCCTCCAGGGCTCTCTCTCTCTCTCTCTCTCTCTCTCCATCTGACTATCTCTTCGTCTTACTGAATTGCTCCTTCTCCCTCTCTCTCTCTCTCTCCACTCTCTCTCTTTCTCTGCCTCTCTCGGTGTCGCTGTCTCTGCTTTGGCCTTGTCGTGATATAGAATTTTGGGCAGCCTTGTAAGGTAAACGCCACAATCTGTGGTGGATTTTTGTTGGCGTTTTATTTGATGTTGTTTTTGGCTTTTGGTTTTTGTTGTTGTTTTTCGTTTGTGGTAGGTTCATGCAGCTGCTCGCTGCTGCCTTTGGCCAATTCACCACACCAGCTCGCAGGTAAGCGAGTCAACCCAAAAACCGCCCAAATCCCCCCCCCCCCACCTGCTCACACCTGCAGCTCCCATCGGTCCTACTGCTGCTGCTGCTGCTGCCACTGCTGCTGCTACTTTATGCGCCCGCCTTCAACTGCTGCTCCGTTTATTTCACACAAATTATTTCGAATTTATTTTGGGTTACCTGGTTGCCTGTGCTACCACATCAGACTGTCTTTGTGTGTGTGTGTGTGTGTGTGTGAAATATTTTGTAGTATACTTTTGGCAACGGCAACGCTTGTAATAAACAAAGAAAAAAAACAATTTCAAGCATTCATTGAAGGCGCTACGGGATTTTGGTGTTGTCTAACATTTTACGTTAGTTGAAAATTGTTTGGTGTTCGTTTGTTGTAGTTTTGTTATTTTGTTGCTATTAGCGGCCACACTGTTAGTGTATGTGTGTGTGTGTGTATGAGTGTGTTAAGTATGCCTGTGTGTGTGTGTGTGTGTTTGAGAGGGTTGCTGTTGCCACAAGCATTCAACGTTGACAGTTACGTGGCGCTTTTGCATAGCGACGACAGCGCCAGACCCCACCCAAAAGAACCATTAGCTCCCTTTTGCCACACACACTCTAGCGCTCTCTCTCTCTCTCTCTCGCTCTCTCTCTCTCTCTTCTTACAACAAACCAGTTGGGTCATTGTATAACTGTGTTGCGCGTGGGGCTTTTAGTGTTGTTGTCGTTGTTGTCGTTGTTGTTGTTCTTGGTTTTGGTTTTGTGTGGTTCATTTGGCTTGGCTGCTGCTGCTGCTGCTTCTGTTTGTTGTTTGCGTTGCGGTTGTTTATTTTAAATACGCTTCAAATTTACTTTTATATGATTTTAATTTGTTCACACTTTGCTGCTCCCACTGCTGTTGCAAGGTGAGCAAACTCTTGCTGTTGGGAATAAACAAAATATGAATAAATGTTTGCTAGCAGCAACGTATTAAGCTCCTTTCAGTTAAAGCTTAACCCAGTATTCATGGGATATATATACATATATATATATATATATATATATATACACACACGTGTGCACACACGCACGCACACCTGTTTGCCATTGTGGAGAGTTGTTTTAGGTCAAGCAGCATTCACTGCCAGTCGACTACAACTTCGAGTATGTGTCACAAAGTTGTTGAACTCTTTGAATTGATGCAAAACAAAAAAAACAAATACACAAAAAAAAAAATAGAAGTGAAAAAATAACAAGGACAAGAACAAGAATACAAATGCAAAAGCAACGTTGCTGGCGACATGAACAAAATCGATATTATTTTATTGAGTCGAAAAATTGCGCCTTGAAATATGCAATGTAAAAGTGGAAAATACGAGAATTACTTGAGCAAAGAGGGCGGATGGTAACGGAGACGTAGACGGAGGCGGAGGCGGGGGTGGCACTGATGAGCAGCCTGAGCTTGGGGAGGAATATACCACTGTGGTTACTGAAAGAACAACAACAGCAACAGCAACACCAACAACAACCAGATAAGAGTCATAAAAACGTACACCTTCACAGAGAGACGCAGATAGAACGCGGAGACACAACTTTGGGCAGCGTTGTGGGTTTTTCTTAATACACAAAGGGGCGATGGGTGGGCGACGAGGCTGGCAATGACTGCCAATGAGTGCGACAGAAAGGCGAAACTAACGATTATGATGATGACGACAAAAGCAGCTACAGCCACAGCAACAGCAACAACAACAACAAAGACAGCGGCAACAAGAACCACAACAAGAACAAGAACAACATCAGCAGCAGCAGGGACAAACGTCAGTGGCAAAAATGCCGAAATAAATGACACTGCGACAAAGTAAACTTCCTTCTGGCTGTGCCGAGCAGCCCGCCCAGTGACACCCACGCCTCAGTTCGCCCCCTGCCCCGACCCGGCCCCCTGTAGCAAGAGCAGTAAAAAAAAAAAAAACAAACAGAAAAAAATGAAACAACGCAATGACAGCAACGAAAGGAAATTACGCGTTGGGCTGAGGCATTTGTCTTGTGCTTGGGGTTGTTGTCTACTTATGTCCATATACACACACACACACACACGCACATATATATGTATACTATATATACATATATATATATATATATGTATATGTAGGGATGTATGTATTTTATGGACTTGGAGCAATGCAGACTTTACAGCTTACAGCCACCAAACAAGCAAAAGAAGAAAGCTGAAGCACAAGTCACAACAAAGCCAATTTGAGATGTGTAATGACTGAAGATGCGCACAGAACAAAAGGCAAAGAAATAGACAGAAACAGAGACAAAGACAAAGGCAAAAGGCAAAAGACAAAAGACAAAAGACAAAGTCATAGGGGATTGCAAGCAACACGCATCAAATGCGACATCAGAGTGAGGCTGACAACCCAAAGACAGACATGACTGTCACGAGTTGACAAGCAACTCATTTGCCATGTGGCAAACACTTTTCGCAACTGTACACACAGCGCTGACTCTTAATATGTCATCGATATGTATTCGATAAACGACAATGGTTTGCTTTGCTATTAATAATCTTGACTGGGAATTGCATATTGACACGCTTACATCAAGTTTGTGCACGAGTTAGTTAGTTAACTAACACAGTCGGTCTAATGTCTAACTAACTGAATGACAATCACTATCTATATGTCTATATATTCAAATTAATGTTGGAGCTAATGGATATCTGACATATGCTCTGTAGAAAAATGAACTAGTTTTTCAGAGCGTTTTAAGTTGTACAGCTTAAAACGAAAACCTTTTTCTGGCGTTCAAAAAAAAAAAACTTTTATCGGAAGATTGTGCTACGCATTTGTATTAGTTTTAATTTTATCATTGTTTACTTAAAATATTTACAATGGAGATACAGCTTGTGGTCATTTACAGCTTTTTTGTAGGCTCCTATTTTGTGGGTGGCTGCCTGGGTCAAGTCGGCACTCACATCTGGAGCTTACCAACTAGCTTGGACTAGAATCCTCAACAGCGATCTGCTTGACAAAGTCATCGATTTTTCCGAATGCTTTTACGATGAGATCAACGATGCATTCAGCTCGATAGACCATGTGGTCAGCGGATTATTTATATTTTTGTGGAACAGGCTCATTGAAATTGGCAATTATGCATTGTGGATAGCGTTGCCACGAATCATCATTGTCAGCCTCGGCTAATTACTACTTGCAATTCAATACTTGCCTGCTTTCATTGTTGAGCATGGCACAGGGCTAAATAACATCGCCATTGGCATCGTTCTGCTCCGTCTATACACTCCATGTGATGTCAACAAAAATGTATGGATCCCTGATGAGTGCAGCGAGATGGATGGGCCAAAAAATGCCCTGGGCTCTGCTGAAATTTGAGTTCAGCGAACGAACTGAGAATGCATCGGCAGACCGACTAATTTGTGAGGTTTGCCTGCTGGTATCTCTGCCTGTCTCGAACTGATGACTGCCTATGACTGATTTAATATAAATTTTGATTTTTATTTAAACTTATTTTAAACAAATTTAGATGAAATCAATACTGAAATTTGATGTCTTTCAATTGCAGCTGCTTGATATATTTTATAAAAAATGTATAGACAAATTTGAGAGAATGTGGATTTGGTTTATTGCTGAGTGTGTGTAGATATTGTTTGCCACGTGTCGAGGTAGTCACGTCTATCGACCCATCGTTGTGTTTGCCACTCCTCGGTTGGTTTTGTGGCATCTGTCATGAAACATGTCCCCAGAGCGATAGTTTTCTACATAAATTATAGGACACCTATTCGCACACTCTTTCTCCCTTTTTGCACACAAACACACACACACACACACACACACACGCATCTTTTGTCATCTTGTGCTCTGTAATTGTACGTCAAACAAAACGCAGCTATAAAACGTGATACCAAAACAATGGTAGCTCTGCTCTGCTTCGACATCCCTCATATCATATGATTGCTCCACTGTCATTGTTACTATCTTTATTGCCACCCATTCCATGTCCCCACAGCAATCCCCTCGACGGGACAACTTTGTAATTGGGTGCCATTCAAGTGCCCAACTGCTGTTATAGCGCCCAACCTAAAATTGCATATTTCGCTATTATGAACTTGTTAATGCCACAGCCCCAAGTCCCAAATCCCCCCAGTTCTAAATGCCCAGTTTTGAAGGTTCCACTTTGGAAGTGTCCAACTGACTCTTTTTTTTTTTTTGCTTTGTGTGTGCCTTCTGGCGCTGACGACACTAAATATTATGACTATTAAACTTAATTGTTCTAATTTTAAAAACTCACTTTTCTTTTATAATTTCGCTTTTTTTTGTGTAATTTTCTTCTTTTTTTTTTTTTTGCTAAATTCTTTTACGCAAATATTAAACGTGGCAAGGCGTGGTGAAAGAGCGCGCCATAGTTCCCATTATAACGGTAGAGCGCGCTTCAGGGTAACAAAGTGGCATCGTGTTGACAAAAAGTAAACTAAAATAATAAAAAAAAAAATTGAATACACACAAACAAAAACAGATGACAGAAAAAAAGGTTCAACTTTTTTGCACTCTTTGCATTTGAGAATAGTTTCATTATTTTCTTTTATGCAGCAAAAACAAATCTCGTTTACTTTTTATATGAAAAACAAAAAAAACAGAAGTTTGTTATAATTTTTGTTGTCCTTGTTGTTGTTGTTGTTGTAGCGCGTATAATGAGCAACAGACGGTCCAGGCAAATACAGTGGACATTGCAAAGCAGTGCTGTGATTGGCATGCCGAAGACTAAATACTCTGGCAAATAGGCGTAATAGGTTAGAGGTTATCTGGATTGGATTTCGTTGAGGAAACTAGTAAACTATATATTCTATATATTCTCCCGAGACAGAAACCACAAGTTCTGCATGACTGTATTTGAAATGCTATTCGTTAGCGAAAATCTCATCTAAGCCATTCTATGTCACGGCTAAATACTATAATCTTCCGAGAAGGGACAATATGTATATTTAAAATGCTGTCCAACTTGCCAGATATATTTTGTTGTATACTATGCGACCTATAGAGAAGTATAATCTATTGAGAAAGCAAGAACAAATTTCGAAAGATTTCTTTTCAGAACCTTTGTATTTGAAATGATGTTCCACTTACCATTTTGATATTTTTGGTGTAATTAGTTAGCTATCACATGTTTTCTTCGGATCTATCGAGAATTCAAAACAATATGATTCTGTACATATGGCTGTAAGGCTTTGATAATCCTGGAATCAGTTCATCATTCTGGCTGAGAGCATATTTACATTGTACAAGCTTAACTTGAAAGTAACTAACTGAATTCATTACACATTTTATGGAAAGCTTTCAATGTCCTCCGTGCAAAAAGGATACAATAAGTTTGCTGCGAACAAAAATATTAAAAATAAAACTGAATTAAAGTGAAAAGTTGTGCAACCTCGGCGAGATAGCACTGGCACTAGCAAATGCACTCAAACTAACTACGGGAAAGGTGCAAAAGTTCACGGCAAAGTTCACAAAAAAAGTTTCAATTTTAATTTATTTAACAACACCATAGACATTTCTCGAGGCAACGCACAGCTGCGACTCCATTGAAAACTCGATGAGCAACCTGTCCCCACTTCAAATGCGTCTGGTCAGCGAGGATTTGATTAAAGAAATTCAGTCAGTATACAACGTGGCTGACACTCTCATCCATGCCCCCATCTCCTTCTGCACTAGCTCTCTCCCTCTCTCTGGCTGCCAGCCACGCCAGAAGCCATTTTATAATGGTATTACGCGAAAAAGCAGAAAAAATGTACGCACAAGCATATAAAGAATTTAATTAAAGTTCATTTGGTTAGCGCACTATGCCCTCTGCCACTTCTGCTCCCCCTCCCCTCCCCCTCTCTGCTCACCACCTGCCTCACATTCTGCCACCTACTGTCGTCAGCAGCATTTTGAAGACACAGCTACTACTGTCACTTCCGCCTCAAGTAATTGCACTCCATCATCATCATCATTTTGCCTCAATATACATTGTGTGTGTGTGTGTGTGTGTGTGTGGGTCTTTGAATGACAGCGCGGGCTTCTTCAACTTTGCACTGCCATTTGCCCCCCTGACGAACGACCCATTAGCACACATAGCAGAATCTAAGCACCCAACGCAGAAGGTGCCTCAACTTTTTCGCACAATGGGCACAAAGCGTGAAATAAGCACAAAATAAGCAAATCAAATTTTCAGAATGAACTTTAAAGCGAATTAATAATTGATTTATCGTTTCGAAGCAGCAGCAATATTGAACAGCAGTCAAGCATTGATTTAAATAGAACTATAAGCAAAATTATCGATCAATAAATAAATGAATACACAAGCACAGCTTGTGTGAGTCAAATAGATGTGCTTTTGTTACTTTTGAATAGCCTTTGGATATAATTAATCAAATGAGTCAAGATGAGTCCCGACAATATTTTGATTATATTTGCACCATTACAAATTAATCATTTCTGTGGGGATTGTTTTGCGGTTGATGCTTCGGCGACAGGTGAAAGAGCTTGGCGTTTTTAATACGAAGAGAAAAGATGGAATTCGTAATTTGCATGGAAATTGCTAATACAATATAATATATATTTACTTAATTTAAGCTTGTGCATTTGATATTGGCAGCTTGTCACCCATTGTCCTCTGGGTGACGCGCTGATTAGAGCTGCTGCTTGCTGTGCACTTTTTACACTCAATTAAGGCAACCTCTGACAGCGCATGCACTTTAATATCAGCGCCTCGAACGAGGGGCACGAAATTCAATGGCAGAAGTTTATGGTGGCCTTTGCCTTATGCGATCATATTTTGGCACCTTTTTGTTGCTCAGCATGTTGCACAAAAGTTCAAGCTGCATATTTCTTTCAACCACACCCGCATCCACACACTGTGTGTGTGTGCCAAATTATGCATACGCCCTTTGGGCCCATATTGAGGTTTTGCATTCGTTGCCAATCCGCTCGTAATTTATGGCCGTAAGGGACATTAACCACAACACAAGTCCCTTACGGTAATGGGTATATGGTGTGTGTCTGTGTGTGTGTGTGTGTGTATTATGTGTATTGAGGGTTTGGGTCATTTATTCACTTCACTTTACAACGATAATGAAAAAAACCACCCAAACACTAACGTTGCCAGCGCAACGGAATAGCAATGGATAGCCAAGTCCTGAGGTCGGCGGATTAGAGTTAGAGATATACACACATACAGATACAGATACTGAGATACATTTACAAATACTGAGATACATATGCCGAGATAGCAGATGCAGATAAACTGCAATACAGATATATAGTCAAATACTGAAATGGCGATACGGATTAAGGTGTTAATATGCAGCTATAAATACAGATACGGATACGGATTAAGATACAGATACATATAAAGGGTACAGATTTGGGTTCCCATACAACGATATGCATATACAATTTCTTAGTTACATATACTAGGATAGAGATATGGACACACATACCGAACAACTGAGATATAGATGCAGATAACAAGTGACGCAATCAGGCTCATTACTTGTATCTATTTACTAAGTAGTACTATGCATAACGAGCGTGAAGTGCTTTAGACTTAAGGCGGTGTCCATCAGTGCCATTACAAAGCTTCTGTCTATGTGATATCTGATATCTGATAACTGATAACTGATATCTGCTGTCTGTTATCTTGCATCTTCTTGGGCGCTTCGATTACTGCTTTTTGCCTTCGTAACGATAGATGGGCTATATAATTTGGCTTCGTTTTGCAATTATCCGAGTTGAGCTGAGATGAGCTGAGACGCATCATCTTGTGACTGACAGGCAATGCAACTGTTCCGTTGGCTCGGTAACTTTGCTGTCTGACAACCGGCTTATCAAAAGCTCTCCTTACCCTTACACAGTTGCTGCTCTATGTTTTGCAACAAAAAAAACAAAATAAAAACAGAAACTAAAAGGTGAATAAGAAAAATGATGTTTACGGTCATAATATCTGCTTAGCTCTGTTTGGTTACAGCATTTTGCTGTTGCTGCATTCATTGCAATTTATAATAGCCAACTTAATAATGAAAGAGCACTTCCTACCCCAAACCTCATCCACCATTCACCATTCCCCATTCTCTGTCGTCACTTCCAACTCGCAACGCCAACATTTCATTTGTAGTCCTTGTCCCGGTTGCTTTTGTTTGTTTGTGTGCATATGGTGCGTACAGGATATTAAGTGTGGAAGCATCTTGAGCTGCGCCAAAGTCAAATCGACGACTGCTCTGCCCTGCCAAGTGATTAAGTATCAAAGGTTTATACTGTGCTCCTAGGTAAGGCAAGATACGCAAAAATAAATTGAAAAAGCTTTTCATTTGGCTTACGCTTACGCTTGCGATTAAAATGAAAATGAGAATTGGGGAAATGGGGAAATGGCAAAATGCCTGACTGGGGCAGGAGCTGTTGCAGGGGCTGGTATGGAAATGGGTTTGGTTCTGTTTCGGGGCAGGCAGGCGAAGGGATCTGCGGAGGAGGAGGAGGAGTGACTGTGCATCAGCCGAATGAGAATTAGTCGCTGTCAGGGCAAAGTTTTTTGACAGTCGATGCTGCCAGACTGTCAGACAGCCATTAGGCCCAAGTGCTGTCAAAGTCGCCATCTTGAAACACGCACGAGCACACACACGCCCAAACACACACACACACACACACACACACAAAATCGCTGCACATGTGAATCTGTATGTGTGGCTGCTTCCGGTTTCAATTTATTTTTGACGCAAGCCAAACTTTTATCAAAAAGTATGCACCACACAACATATATCCGACACACACACATATATATATATATACAGATATATATATATATATACATACATAAACACACGCGCTGACATCTGGCTAGCAGGCGTGGCTGTGCCTAAGTGCCCCTAAAAGCATCCTTCAATTGAGGCAACATTTTTGGCCCGGCTCAGCACGGGTCGGCTCGGTTCGCTTCGCTGCCTGCCACAGGCACTTAATTAGTTTTTACACTTAATTGAATTGCACTGCCTCGTCATGGACGCAACGCCCAACAGCATGCATCAGTATTTAGTTTTGGTTGTTTATTTCTTTTTATTTGCTTACACAATACCAATTTAATGGACCCGTTCTCGGCGGCAAGCAAACAGTATCCTGTGTTGATTTCAAATTTCTATCTGAAGCGCTTAAATTTATTGCATTGCAAAGTGTTTCAGCCCTTATGAGATTTGTGGCCAACTGTACCATACCAACAAATACATTATATATATATATATATGTATATAAATATGTTAATACGTCGATTATACTGCGCCAGCAAGGCTGTAAAATTAATCATATTTATTATGGAGCGCTTTTATTTTTAGGGGGAGGGGGAGCTGCGCACTTAAGCCCCAACAATTTGTGGCCAGCTTTTAATTTTGTTAGCCTCATTTTAATGCATCGCAGAACGTTTTAGGCCCATTAATGTCCATGAATATCCCATACGGACGTGGTCATGCTGATGGTCTCTTACTTATAGCATACCCATTACCAAATGGTTTTTGGGCTGGCTTTTCACGTTCGCAGCCGGAACCGGATCCATAACCAACTCCAAACCGCACCAAACGCATTTTGCGTTGCGTAATTTTGCTGATTGTTTTGCTGATTCAGCATTAATTTCCAACGTGCCTAATTTACAGTATATTTTTAGTTGTTTTGTTCTGCATTATTTGACTTTTTCGCCCGTCGTCCTCGTGGCCAACTTTGAATTTGGGCAGCTCGCCAAAACAGCCATAGAAAGAGTCAATAGCTGCCATGATATGATGATGTTCAGCTATATATAATGCGATAGTTCGTGTTGGCTCCAAATTCAATGTGCTAAAAGCCTCTCTTTGAAGTATGATCAAACCCGAGTTGCTAAATGTAACTCTGATAAAATAGACAACTGGGTCTGTATAGTTACAAAGATTTGCTAAGTAGTGCGTTTATAATTCGTAAGCAGTTAAAGAGCTTATCAGACATGGGATGAATAGGCTTAGATCGCTGTAGCATTAGCAGGAAATTAGTTATTTGACTTTTCCATTTCTTTTCCCTATCTAATAAAGGCTAATCGATTTTTATATTGATAAAAATCGATAATTTCAAACCGAAAAGTCCACATTTCTCCCACAATACCACTAAAGAATTAATGGAAATTAAGTAAGTGTAATTAAATTAATGCATCAAAACATCGCGAATTTAATGAATATAACAACTAATGCTAGAACCCCACCTCCTTCTGTAAGGATAAGGAATCTAATGGATTATACAATAAAAAATTAAAGGCTTTTCAGAATGAATTCTGTTGGTCATTGCCAGTCGCATGATTTTTCAGGTGTAAAAGCGCTTTCAAGTCGCACAGCTAACCTAATTTAATTTTTTTCATTCAGGTAATGTGATTTTGAGTTCGTGAGAAATCGATAGCTCGTTATTTGTGCACTCTGTCCAAAACAGTGCCCAGACAGCCAATAAATTCACAGGACAATTCCATTAGCCAACTCCTTCAACGTTCGCACCACACTCAATTAGCTCAAAACGGAGATTCCAAAAAAAAAAAAACAAAAAATCTATATATATATGAAAAGGAAAAGGGAAATCGAGTAAGCGACAGACAATTCGGAGCCTGGCGGCCATCTGAGCCAAATCGGTAAATAGCAAACTGTGACACCGAGCACTTGACCGCTTGCCTATCGCAGGATAGGCAATGGGCGGGGAATGGAACGTAACCCAATTCAGTTCAAAAGCCAGCAGCACAGCGTACAGCGAATGTCAAAATCAAATAAGAATCGAAAATCCGTTGTCCAGAAGAGAAAGTGACCCTCTTCAGCTCCATGCCGCACTGCACACGAATCGAATAATTTGATTTGGCTAAAGTTGGATAATTGAAGAGCTGCTGTTGATGCTGATGCTTGGATGCGGAAGCTGATGCTGCTATCTATATATATATTGTTTCGAAGTAGGGAAATCAATTAGACGAATGCTGCCAGTAGAAAATGCATTTGTACTTTGAAAAAAAGTTTAGTTGAAATGCCAGAATTTTGACAGCGCACATTTCGAGTGAGGCATTAAGTAAATCAAAAAATCATTTCACATTTCACATATCATTTCACCTGCGCCTGCGCCTGCTCTAGCTGGGCTGTAAAATGTAATTAGAACTGCTTTTAGCAAACTTCAATTAGAAGTACAGTACACTGCACAAACTGAATCGCTCACACACACACACACACACACACACACACAGATACTACTGCAGGCAGAGGCAACAAAGTTGCGGACAGAAATGTTGTTGCATACTTGCAGGCGCTTCGCACAAAATTAATTTAAATTTGTGTGCGAGTGTGCGTGTGTGTGTGTGTTGTGTGTCAAAGCAATCAGTTGTCTTGCTTACCTGCATTCCCAGCACACACACACACACACAAACAACAGCAGCAGCGGCAAGAAATAGAAGAAGAAGCAGCACCGGCAGCATTTTTCGAATTTTTGCTGGCTAGCTTTCAAGTTGTTTCCGTAAGAGTTTTGCAGTTTTGCGTGTAATATGCTTTGGCCTTGGTTTCGTGCAAGTATACTTTCAATACAAGCACGCCTGTGTGTGTGTGTGTGTGTGTGTGTACTTATGTGTGCATGTATGCGTACAATATATTCAGTTAGAGGTCCGATGATACTACAAAAACGAAGGGAAACAAAGTGTTCAGTTTTTATGGCAAATGCCCGAGGCATGTCGAAAGCGTCGCAAAAAAAAAAGCAAGATACGCAATTGCAGGCTGTCTGTGTCTCTCTCAGTGTGTGTGTGTGTGTGTCTTGCTGAGTCATCAAATGACAACGCAAACATTTACAACAACGACAAGAATGCTTTGACACTCGAAATTGAGCCGCAACACAAAACAACAGCAACAAAAATTAAATGCCAAAAAGCGAAAAATGCACAAAAGGCAAAAAACGTAGAAAACTCATAAATAATAGTCGCACAGTCTGCGTGTGTGTGTGTGTGTGTGTGTGTGTGTGGGTGTGGGTGTGATTAGCTGACTCTAAGTGTGTTTGTTTTTTTGTGTTTGTCGAAAACTTTCAACTTTGACTTACTTAAATGCTCCTCCAGCAGCACACACACATTATTCCGCACTCTAAATCCTCCCCCATCTCCCACTCCCACTCCCACGCCCCCCTTGCAAACACCCCTTCCACTGTTACCCGCTTGTCCCATTTCTGGCCATTTTGTTGGCTATTTTTCACTATTTGTCTTGCATTCGCTACGTGTTGTTTTCATGCCTGTCCGCATTTAACATGCACAACATAATTTCCCCTCGCTTCCATTTTTCTTTTTCTTTTCTGTGTTATTTTTTTTTATTTTTTTGTTTTTTTTCGTTGTTCCTTTTTTGTTGTTTTCTTTGCATACATTTATTTTGTGTGGCAACTCCGACCCACGCGCGGCGTGTTTCTTTAGCGACTTTGGCAAACAATAAATTTTGGTCTCGTTTCTTCAAAATTGTATACATTTTTCATACCCTTAAGAAGGTTATTAAATTGTTGTCACAAGCTGTGTAACACGCTGCAGCAGTCTCTACTCTCGTCAACATACATCTAAATTTGTTAAACATATCATCTTAGCCAGAAGCCATTTATTTGATATTTTTCTGTGTAATTGGGGTTAATCGTACTACAATTTTAATCCGATTAATCGAGCTTCTTAAGATCGAAATTACTGTTTTTTTTTATAGGGTATTTTATTTTCGGCATCTCAAATATGTGATTCATATAAATATATTTATATATATATATATATATATATATATATATATAAATTACGCGCTCGCATTAAAAATGTATTTGTCTGTGGCTCTGTGCTACGGCTGCTGTTTGAAATGCGAAATGGGAAAATGGAAAAATGGGAAAATTGGGGAAGTAAGGAAAAAACTTATTACGTGTGTTATTATAACGCAATTTCTTTTGTGTTACTTTTGGTTCACGCTTTGTTTTGAAACGTTTTCAACTTTTGTGCTCTCAAGTGTCGCCGGTCGCGTCCCTCGTCCTCCAGCTGCGAAATTAAAATATCATAAATTTGAGTTAATTACGGTCGAGTAAACATTAACATAATTGTGTTTCTGGCCGTTGCCACTGCCATTGCCACTGCCGCAGCCACTGCCATTGCCACTGCCAGGGCCACTGCCACTGCCACTGCCACAGTCACATTATAAGTAACCTGTACTTATTGTCCGGTTTGCTTTGCTGCCTTCTTTTATTCACTTTAGAGAAATTTTTCATTCATTTGGTTAGGCTTGTTGTTCATGGAAAGAGTCCCTGTCTATTTTTCCGTCCGCCTGCCTGTTTTCAAGTCCACAAATACTTAATGTTCGGAGGATCAAGTACAAATTGATTGCTTTACAATTCGTTTCCACGAATCAAACCGAGGAACTACTTAAATAAATTACATACGCTGAACATAGCCATAAGCCACAAATTTGTCATTTGGATTAGATGCTTAGTTCAGTTCCTGCAACTTTCCACCACACAAGCAAACAAACAAGTTTTTGTAAGCGAAATGAGCTTATTTGATATCATCTCTGGAACAATTATGCATACAAAACACGAGCTGGTAGATGTTACAACACTCAGCAAAAAATCGACTTGGATATTAGAAATAGAACTAGAGCTAGAAACTTTTTTATTTACCGCAATATTTTCTAAATATACCAGAAAAAAAGTCAAAAAATTAGAAAGGCTTCTTTTTTAGTTTGACATAAATATATTTCTTGATAATAAAAAACCATTTCCAAAAAGTTGAAATGAAAGAAAAAGTTTCTTAAATTAAAGCTTGCTCTTTGGACAACTATGCCAGAGTTTAGCTATTGTATGCTTCTCAGGGCCCGTAGTTCAATGGGAATTCACACAAAGGATTGCGAGACCGAAGACTCATAAATTTGATATTTTTTCAAATCAATTGTCTAAATTTCTAAACTATCTAAAGTGTTTGAATATGTGAAAGCTTAAAATACTAATGTTTTATATAATGTTAATATAAGTCGCAAAAGTATATTCAGAAATATACTTTCAGAATAATGAGGTGACTTATCCCTAGGTGCCAGAAGAATATTGATTTTTCTATTGGTTCAGGCCGATTTGATTTATTTATTAAATTGTGTGAATAGCGTTTGGATACGTTTGCCCCGCTTCCTTGAGAGCTGCTTAGCCAGCCAAAGTCTGCTTGAACTACAAAGCAATGTTCGTGCTGGAGTGTGTGTCGGTGCCATGCCACGCCCACGCCCACCTGGTTTGATTACGTTGTTGTGACCTCGCGACAACAACTGGGTGTAGGGGTGTGGCTAGCTGCCTTCCTGTGCAGCTGCATACATACATGCACAATATGCTAGCCGACCACAGACCTTTGAAATTGCAATTGCCGTTGATTTTAGCTTTTGCTTTAGACAGGTGCCCGCCCTGTTGCAACATCCGCTTCCGTTTCCGTTGCGCTGCATGTGCCTACCTCCTAATTGTTTGTGTGTGAGTGTGTGTGTGTGTCCAGCGTTTCATTTCGATTTGGATTGCAGCCTGCCAATGAGTCAGTCGTCTGTTTGCTCCTGTTTGCAACTGTCACAACAGCAAATTGCTGGCAACTCATTTCCGCTGATTGGCAACTTTCGATCGCTTATAAGTCCATCATTTTTACTGGCTTCTACCTACCCTCAGCTGTAATGAGAAATACTCAGTGCCTGCCACTTTGCAAATTGCTTCAGTTTTCTTATTGGTTTTTGGTTACAAAGGATGCGTCGAAGCGCTTATTACGACTTTCTGACATCCCTTAAACTACAAAGCGAAATATGATCAAAAAAATGTATTATTAAATTCATATTTTTTCAATTCAAAAGCGACTTCTTTGCCGCTTGGTCTTCAGCTTGATCAACTTGATATATATTATTTTATTATTTTTCTGTGTAGCCTTCAAGCTTGCACTCCGAGTCTCGTGCTTCAATAAAGTTTGACCCGCGTGCTTCTATGAGATACTGTTATAGTTTTGTTTATAAAATAGCTTTAAAATTTGAACGGAAGTATTAAAAAAATAATAATAATAAAAATTGCTGTGAATTATTAGTTTACTCGGAAAAGGGCTGGCGTATTACAAACTGTGCGCCACTTGCTAACTTAATTACTTTTGAAATAGTTGAGTGCACACATACAACCACATGCATGAATACAGTCACACACACACACACACACAGGCCCATGAATAATGGCAGTTGGTGTGCGGATGGATGGATGAATTGACAAGCGAGCCAGGCCTGCCTGACTGTCAGGGACCAGATAAGGGCAGAAAACGGAAAAGGGAAAGGGAACACGGGTGAGAAGCCAACGTTGCCGTTTCGGTGTCCTGTTCCTACTGAAGTTAACCCATGCTCTGGGCCCAGGCAATTATTTTGTTTGTTGTTGGGGCAAGAAGCAGCCGAGGTGCCTTCTTTAATGCAGTTACGTTACCTTCCTCAAATGCATTTTGATAATAGAGTTTGGATAGACAGCGCTCCGCTCCTTCCCAAGCGTTGGCCAACTCAATTTTCGTGTTGTCATTATTATAACAAAATGAAAACAAAGACAAAAATAAATGGGAATATTGCAGACTATAAACTCGATACTCGTGCATATGGCAGATAACAGCAGCTATGCAGATTGACAGCAACAGAATCATGATGAAGATGGTGATAAAATCATAAGTGTCAGTGACTACAGATTAAAGATGCAAATTCATTTAAGAAACTTATAGCTGTCATTTGCTGGTAATGGAGAAGTTTGCCAATGGATATTGCTATAGATTTTTGTTTGAATGGAGTTTCTATAAAATGTTTATTTACGGGTCTACTGTTTAAAGCGAAATAATCGAAACAAGCATTGATCATTGTATTTTATTTCCACATTTGCAGCTTGAAAATATCTAAATATGCGAAATTTAGTGCACATATACATATGTGGATGTATAGCTACATATAGCCATATTAAAGCTATATGTTTTGAAAGTAACAAAAGCTGTGCTTATGTTTGTTGTTTGATGCACGAGCATTATTTGGAAAACAATGGTTTATAGGGGAACTGGTTCTTCATGTGTGTGCGTGCTTTGAAAGCATTTCGCTGACGAACATTCAGTTTACAAAACACTAAACGAATGAATCACAGTCGGGCTGAATGAATGCAGCAATATTTGAATGGAACCAGATGCGACGGCTTATATTCATTGCCGATTCTGTTTTGCTGAAGCACAGACTGCAGCTTATCAAGCTGATGTCAAACAATGACATCAACTAATGGAAACTGCAGCATCAATAACAATTCCGAACCTTAGTCCGCATAGATAGATGAAAGAGGACAGGGCAACTGATGGTTTAAGGGACTGTGGGATTGACGAGCAAACGGATAGTCTATTAATCTGCTTGTTGCCATAATTATGCAAAATGGGAACAGCAGCTGGGTATTTGTGCAGCTGGTGTATGCGATTCGAAAGCACAGCAGATACATTGAAAACAAAAGCGAAATGACTGAGAGTTGAAGTGCACATGGAGTACGAGTAAGTCGCGACTTAAAGATGCGCAGCTTAACGCGAGCTCAAGATGAAGACGAAGATGGGCCAAAGTTACTCAAGAGATCTAAATCACAGCCAAATCATTTAATCAATCCATCAATTGATACCATTTTCCTGCTGCTTTACCATGCATAATTCAACTGGTCATTCATCAAACAGCCAACTGCCAATGGCAACTGTAATGAACCATTTAAGGCATCGTTGAGGTTTAGCTGCCGTCAACAGACATATTTCTGCCTCGTCCGTTTGCCTAACCCCCGCCTAATGAGTTCAGTTGTTTCACTTGATTGCCACATGTGGCTCATGCTGCTGTCTCTCACTCCAGTATGCATGCCTAGCTATGCTATCTGGCTGGCTGCTGGCCTCTCATCATCATTTTTTATCGCTCAAACACGCTACTGTATGGGCAGTAAAAGCAGTAAAAGCGGCTGGGCGGCAAGTCTCAATTGCACAATGTGTCGTATGATTAATGTCCTATTGTCTGTTCGACGAGTCGTCTCTATATATCTTAGCCTACACAAATCACGCATACGCACCGTGACGCTGCAATAAATTGTGCACAGTGTGCAGTGAGCTTTCTTCAAATAGATAAACAATTTCTGCAATCAATTCAAGTTTTGACGATTACATACTAAATCAAAATAAAATCCAAATTAACATTCTTTGCAAGCAAGGGTCGAGAATATGTAGAGCAGCCAAATCATTTGAATATACACGCGATTCTTTGAAGTAAATAAACATAGTCGAGAGTCACAAGAGTCACTAATAACATGATTTGCATATAAATGTGTTTTAGTTAATATTAATAAATAAATAACATTAAAAAACTGAACGTGCTAAGGCCACAGCTCCGACAGCTATCCTCAATTACTTAATCAATTACATTGAAATACTTGCCTTGATGTTGGCTAAGCAGCTTTGGCAACACACACACACACACTTACACATACATAACTGACAGCTGCATGTTGCCCCAATTTGAGTGAATGAGTGTTTGCAGTAAGCGTTGCATGAATATTTGCCTATCGCATTGTGTGGCCTGCTGTACTGGCGAGTCACATCTGGCATATGAATCTATTCGATATCAATACACATAGCCACTCTATATAGTTCTCATATTGAATATATAGTATAAACTGTATACGTATATATATATATAATCATCAAATTAACTTATCCATTTCTCCATCTGTGTTTATTTACAGGGTGCCTCGCCGCGCTGGGAGCCACAGATAGCCGTGCTCTGCGAAGCCGGACAAATCTATCAGCCGCAATATCTATCTGAGGAGGGTCGCTGGGTAACGGATCTTAGCAAGAAGACAACGGGCGCCACATGTTTGCGTGATAAAATGGATTTGCTTGATTACTGCAAGAAGGTACGTAAGGGAGGGGTATTCGCTTCAAATTGATATGTATGTGTGCTTGGGGTCGGGGGTGTGGTATATGTTGTTATGTTGGTATGTGATAGGGGTGTGCTTAAATTGTGTTGCTGATTACATTGAAGCCCCATGAAAATTGCTATTTGCATTCACTATTGCATTTACTTTTCATATGGAAAGTGCACAGAGATTTCGCATACGCCACATGGCCCCATTGCGAAATGGAATTTTATGGCTAGGCTGACGCCAAGTGGCTAACCGCAAGCAACAGCAGTGGCATTGCCTGGCAACCAGATGCAAACATCTTCCACAGCTTTCCACGTGCCACTCAAAATGCATGCAGCAACATGAAAGGCAATAAATCAAAAGCGGCAACAACAGCAAAAAACAACAACGTTTCGTGGATAGGGAATGCGGTGGTAGGGGACGGTGATGTAAAGTAAATGCTTTAGTTGAGTGTGTGTGGTATCAACAATTTAATTTGCGCTGCGCTGAAAGCGTTTACATTGAGACAACATTAAACGACACTTAATTAATTTTCCATTAATTTTTGCTTTTTGCTTTTTGCATTCACTTCTGTTCCACCCGCCACACGCGGCAACCCCCGATACCCTGATCCTATCTTCCACCGGTACCCACATTTCCATAACATATGGCACACACATACACACACACACACACACACACACATAAAGCATACGTTGTGTGTGCGCGGAAGCGACGCCATCATAAATTGGCATGCCATTGCCAATGACGACAGCCTTTGGCTTTTTAATTAAATTCCTTTGGCTCACTACTAATGTAGAGATATTGTAAGTGTGTGTGTGTGTGTGTGTGTGTGTGTGTATGTGTGTGTTTGTGTTTGTGTGCATCATGGAGCAGAGCTCGAGAACAGTCAACCATTAAAGGAGCCACTGCATCCCGTCGAGCACCAAGCAGTGCACAAAGCTCTTGTGCACATTTATCTTTTCTTTTGTTTCTTATACATTTTTGCTTTTATTATAGCAGAGCCAGTGTTAAGTGAAATGTGACAGCAAATGAAATCAAATGAGCAGATAGCAGTCTCGGCAACTATATCAATTTAAATTGAATTTGAATTCTTTTATGGACTATTACCTGGGACTGACAATCCAATTTGAATTCAAAACGATATTCTATGAAACGTACAAACGTATTCGAAGCTTAGCTCTTAGTTTGTCGATATCTCTCTTTTCATATTGCAATATGAAATTGATAAAATTATCAATCCTAAAGCGCTGACTAAAAATCCGTGTTAAGGTCTAAAGGACAAGCTGCTTAAAGCTATACAAGGCTGTGTATGCTCCTAATGAGCCTTGCGGCCTGTCAAACTTGTCGCATTTGATTTCGACACGCAAATTTGGAGCGACCTGCTGCTGTTGCTGTCATTTTACCACAACATAAATCAAATTCAACACACACACATACACATAACCACTCAGCCACACTCGCACACTCGCACACCCACACACACCAATACACCAATACACCCACATAAATATACATACGTATATTTTGGCCTGTGTGGCAAATATTTTATTGGCTGTACATTTGCATTTTATTTTAGCCTGAAAAGCTTTTCAGCCATGCTGCAATTTACGTTGTATACGAATATTTTTGTATATTTGGAGCGTGTTTTCCTTCATCTCAATGTTTGCCATATTTTATAATTATGTTAATTTATTTATAACGCTTAATTTATGTGGGTATGCTTTTGATGACATCGCCTGACTGTTGCCAACGACCACAACAAATTGTAATAAAATGCAGTAGTCTAGTAAAAATAATAATGATATCAAACTTGTTGTTGGGCAACAGCAGCAATGTCAAAAAAAAGAGAGTTTCTCTTCTAAGCTGATTTATTTATGCCGAGCATAACAACTACAGTTTTCAAATATCTATGCCACATATATACGTGAATAGTTGGGGTTTTTTTTATTACTGCAGTGTTTTGGTAGATTTCAAGAGTAACATTTTTAATTGCTGACTATTCAAGTAAGATAAAATATTTAATATCGGGATCCACAAGAGCTTAAGCGTACTGAAAGAACACATTCAATATTTTATGTCGAATAAACATACTGTTTGTATTTGTAGTTGCTGTAAGAGCAACTGTACCACGTATTCATCATGTGCTTTGCATGAGAAAAATAAAAAACAAAAATAAAACAAAATAAATATATAAAAACAAAGAAAGAAATATATGTTTTATGAGCGTTAAACTGAAGCTGTGGCAACAGGAATCGATGTTTTTGACTACTGTGCAGGTTACTAAAGTAGCTGAAAAATACGCATATCAACACAAAGCAACAGCAACAGCAATATGCAGAATCAAGTACAAACTGCCAAAGCCCAACCAAAAAGCCGTAAACCAAAGCGGAGCAGATATTCGGTCCTGTTCCCCCTTGGCATGTTGGTGTTGCTGATGCTTTTGATGTTTCACGTACACGCAGTTTGCAGTCTCTTCATTTTGTTTGGATTTGGCTCTCTGGCAGCAGCCTCAATAGCCTTGAACTGTGCCGCTAACGAATGTCCAAAGAAAAAAAAAAAGAAGTGTAAAACAAAAGTTAACCAAGCATGATATAGTCGAGAGTGCTCGACGTGAAAATGCCCTCAATGAGAAAATGCTAGTTGGACCAGCTTGATATCATTTTTTATTTGCATTTTTTTTTTTTAAACAAACAAACAGAGCCTTATGCATGGTTAGCTTTTCATAGGAATCACATACATATACATGTTGTGCTTTAGTGCACTTAATATTTGTATCGAAATACGAAACCACTTCATGTATTTTTCAACAGAATATTTCAAATTGATGAAGATTGCAATGAAAAACAATGAATGAATGCATTTAATCAATATATAAAATGAGACAATATCACCTGCTGATTTTCAATTGAATTGAATTGAATTGAATTGAAATGGAATGCAGGGTATATGAAAAAGATTTATCAAAGCCGAGCTACGGTCGCCATTAATGTCAAGCTGTGTGCAAAAAGCTAAATTGATGTTGCGACGACGTGGCAAGCAAATTGCATGCGGTGTATGGGTGTGTTAGGTGTGTGCACTTTTTCTTAAACATTTGCTCGCCTTTTTAATTTGGCTATTTTTGTGCACACTCGCTCCACAAGTAAAAAAAAAAAACGCACACACACTAACGGAGAAAAAGTTACGCTCACTTAATTCCCGCACACACAAATCACACACACACACACACACACACACACACAAGCAGGAGTCCATCATGGCGCATTCACTTGCCCCTCGCCTAACTCCATCGCATTCGGATTTGTCTTGGTCAAAATATATCAAGCCGCACAAAAGTATGCTACACAGTTTGTTTATGTTATATTTTTAACAGTCGTTTATAAATGTTAATGACTTTCGCAAAAAGAAATTAATTAAAAGTATAAACCATGTCGGCCCTTGTCGTTGTTGTTGTCTGTTGTTGTTGCTGTTGCTGTTGCTGGTCGCACTAAAATGCTTGACTGCATGCTCTTTTTGGGGTTTGCAGCCAAATATATTCAATTATGTATGTGCATTTTGAAATGTTTTTCCTATTTTCTCTTTAGATTTATTTTTGGAATGGTTTTTATTTCTCTTTGTTTGCCATACAAATGAAAATTAATTAATTTGCATCTGCTTTTACGCATCGTGGAAGGACATTTGAATACATATCCCATGCTACTGAGCAGTACTGAATTTGGCGAATGGGAGCGTTAATTGCTTAGCTTTGCAATGATGGCAGGCTACCAAAAAAAAAATGCTCACTGTTTTGCAACTGTTTGAACAGGCGCAGTTACTTGGTATCCTTGTTGTTGGCTTAATTGGTATTCTTCGGATTTGGTAATGAGTTTAATAACATGTTCGAGGGGCTGTTGCTGCTGTTGCCATTGTACTTATTTGCATGGAACATGTATTGATTTCTGGATATTTTGTAAACAATTTCCACAAATGTGCTGTCCTGCCCTGTCCTGTCTGGTACTGATTGTCCTACACGCAATGATAAAATATTTATTTTCATTTGCATTAAATAATTACGAGCATTGGCAATTTCTCTTATCGCATTTAATTTATTCAAAAGTGTAAAATTCAA
The DNA here is from genome assembly GCA_035043785.1 of Drosophila planitibia. Classification (NCBI taxonomy): domain Eukaryota; kingdom Metazoa; phylum Arthropoda; class Insecta; order Diptera; family Drosophilidae; genus Drosophila; species Drosophila planitibia. The sequence continues at coordinate 327,226 of JAWNMS010000033.1, forward strand.
TTCATTGCACATTTTCTTAATGCAAATTTCATTATTTTCCCCTAGGCAATTTCTTGCATACGATTTTATACTCAAATAACTTAACTTGACTTTTTACGGCCAATGTACTCGATTGCTGAAGATGATTAACCCATAAATATATTTTCATTAAAACTGACATTCATGTATGTACAATCAATTTTGACATAAATGTGAAAATGTGTATTAAATGTCTTGGACTTGCTTAATCGTATGAAAAAAGCACTTTCATCGTTGATTTCACTTCTGATTTAATTTAACAGCATACATTTAAATGAGAATTAAAGCAACTCTCTTTGTTTTTCCACATTTTCCTTTAAATTGCCTGATTCATTTCGGTTGATAGAGCTAATGCCATAGCAAGTCGATTGACCAATGCTTAAATGGTTTGTCATCTATATTGAATTCACTCACGATTTCAATTATTGTGTATTAAAGATCATGTACATATTTAAATTTAATATACATGTGCTGAACATTGAAGCAAATGTCACACCCACTTGGCTGTGTGTATGGGAGATGACTTACTCAGCCGCTGCAAGCTTAGATATTGAAGGAAGTCGACATTACTGCTTAGGCAAAGTTCCTTGTTAATGACCCATAGAGAAAAAACGGTGATTCAAAAGAGATACGGCTGGTGGGGTTCAGTGTATTCAATTACAATGTCTTCCTAATTAACGACATGACTGCGGTCGCCTGTCCCTCGCCTCAATGGTACTCAGTTAATGAGATTTTGTGGCAAATGAGCTTACAAATGTGGGGCGGAGGTGGATCCATTTTCCATTTCCATAGCGACTGATTGTCCATAGTTTGATTGTTCAGCTAACTGACTCGTTTTGTCCATCCTGCCCATTCGACCGACTTACTGCCTCTTACAGCTGAGTCAGTCTAATGCAGCTAATTGAATTTAGATGCGATTTATGTTTCAGAATGCAATTAAGTCCTCTTTAATGGCATAAATATGTACACACACAAAGCAGAGAAAAACAGAGATTCAAGTAAATTGTTGATTCGTATCAGTTTGTATATTCTTTGGATTTTTGGCATCATGGTTATTGTCAGCAAAACTTGCATGCCAAGAACCAAAGTCGCTGCGAACTGAAATCAAATTTACGATATGCCTGTTAATGCCCATTGCCAAGCTGATTTCATTACAAAATCGGATCCATTAAATGTTTAACTGGATAGTGTCATGGCAACAACAAGCTTAACGCTTCAGTTGTCCACTTGTCCGGCTATGGCTCAAGGCCAAGCATATCGTGTGATTTGGAGGTAATCTTTAGTAGTAAAAGAGCTGCATAATTGCCCCAAATTGCATAAGTGCAGCGCCAGCACCGAATATTCAAGATGTCAGTCAAATGACGCAAATACAATTGGGCTAATAAACAGCCGCTGAGCTGAGTAACTGACAGGTTGCCAATTTAAATTAAGACTGCCTAAGTTGTCGGCAATCCCCTTTTCTTAAGACATATTTTTACAGTGTACTTTTCAAAATAATCCATGTTCCACATTGCAGCTGACAGCGTATACTAAATATGTTAATAATCAGTTCGATGAGTTTTAATAAATATGCCTAAAAAGTGATTTTGACTTTAGCTTTCAGCTGTTAACTCAATTACATTGCTTGCTGTTAATGAGTTAAACATAATCAATACAACTAACTCAATAACTACTCACCTGGATTTGTCTGGATAAACAATTTATAATTGCTTAATGACTTAGTGCTTGGTTAATTGGATGGTTGAGTGCTTTTCCATTTGATACGCTAATTATGCCTGCATTCGAATGTTAATCAATAAAAGCAGAGTCAGCACCATGGCTTGGAATATCATTTATGTAGACAAGTAAATGCTTTACATGTGCAACATATGCACACATCCATTGATATTGATATTGATATTTATATTGGCTTAGGCCACTTGTATTTAACACTTGACTCAAGTTTCGAGCTATTTGCTGGGGAGCACATGACTATCTCCACTCGGTATAAAAGGACTCAGCTAATATACCAATTTGTTGTTGCTGTTTTTCTTGCAGTTTGTATATCAATGTTTATGAAATGTTTATAATTAAATGCCGCATGGTCATTGAAATTCAGTGAACTGCAAAAGTAGTTTAGTCAGCAGCCAACGAGCCATTCAAAGCTAAATATAGTCGATTTAAATAGTCAAGTAGGTTGATGGATGGATACAGATACAAATATATACATACATACGACTAGTAGCCTCAACTAGCAACAAAAAAAAAGGTCCTGAAATGGTTGCAAAATACCAAAGTGTAAAACATTATGGGTACACTTACCCTTCACAAAGTGGGGGTTGCTGCTGCTGGGCCGCTCAATTGTGCAGCAGCCCAGTCTTAATTCAATTGTTTGTAACGCTGCCGCTGGGCATTTAGGACTAAATGCTGGCTAACACATAATACCCATTAGAGGTGATGTATTGCAGGCAATACATGCATACACACACACGCCCACACACACACATGTGTATATGGTGTGTGGCAGAGTGTAAAGAGCCTGGACGTATACATTCCGTTTTTATGGATATCTGCATTTTGTAACTAGCTTATTACAGCCAAAAACAGTTGAAGACCAACTAGCATTTCAACACAGTTCTTGATTAAGGGCACCTCAAAATCAAAGTTGCTCGAATTTAACTGATCATTTTGCAAAATATCGAAAAAGTGAAATGGCAATTGGCTATTAACGTAATAATTGTAAAATTGTTGCAAAATATACATGGCCAATTTTATAATATTTTGTGCTATTTATATTTGTCCATGCCGCATCTTGTTGTGTATATCTATTTAACTATGCCTGCTTAATTATACATGGCTCACAGTTTGTACTTGATAAATACTTTACAAATCTAAATGAAAATGCTGACAAAGTAGATTTTTCAAATAGATTAATGGGCGTTGTCATACCTTTTTTTTGGCATGCCACATGACGTACTTACGTACATTGTTAGGGAAGTGACTGATAAAAAGTGAGACTAAATGCGGTGCCTGACCAACTGCGCATGTTTAATTGAGCTTTAAACAACGCTCACTCGCAGATACCACAAAAAAAAAAAAAAAGAATATAAAAAACCAAAAAACAAACAAATAGAATGAGAAAGGGAAGCCAACTTATAATGTGTTTGCTTAGCCCATTTGACGGAAATGACTTTGTGACACAAAAGTTTGAGCCACGCAAGTCCCAACAAAGCCACAACAGCAGCAAACAACAAATGGAACAAACAACCCAACATATATAACCTTTACACCCGTATTGTTTTTAATGTAGGTGTGCGTGTGTGTGTGTGTGTGAGTGTGCTTATGTGTGTGTCTAAATGAGACGTATGAGAGCATAGGAGAAATTATTTTTACAATTTCAATGCCAACGCGTTGAGGCCTAAACATGCGCAAAGGCCGAGTGGCTATGCCTCTGCCCCTGCCACTGCCACTGCCTCTGTCTGTGGCCCGATGCGCAGTGGGGCAGTTAGAGAACAGTAGGTGAATGGATGGGGGTGCAGCGGTCACTAGGTGGCCACAGGGCTTTTGTGGGTGGACTTACTGTTGGCATGAGTAGCCGTAGCCGTGGCTGTAGCCGTAGCCGTAACCACAACTGTAACTGGAACTAACCAACGTCAGCGTTGACTTAACTAAAAATATTTATGCGACGCCTGTCCAACTTGCGCCAATCCGAGCTGTATGGGGCATGAGGCATGGGATTGGGAGTGGCTTTAGCGGTAAAACTTAAATTACAACAAGCTCAGCGGAGTGTGCAAACAAATGCCGTTGGGGTCGGGCCACACACCCCCAGCGGACTTTAAGCCAAGTTCGCGAGTTCTAAAAAAATACAAAAAATACAAAAAATAAAAAATAAATAAATAAAAATGGAAATGAAAAAATATGAAAAAGGAAAATGCTAATAGAAAGTTTGGACAAAGTTATTTGGCAGAGCACGCACAATGTATGTGCGCACAACAGGCAGCTAAGAAGGTGGAAGGGGCGGGTGAGGTAAGGGGGATCGGTGCGATGTGGCCTCGCGTCAATGCCACATTAAAAAATCATTTTCAATAACGTGCACGGCTGCAGCAATTCACACACAACACACACACACACACACACCGACACACACACACACACCGACACACACACACACACAGAAACGCACTGAACGAACGTAAACAGAAGTCGATTGGCTGCATTTAGCTGGCGTTTCCAAGCACTTGGGGCGTGCCCCGATTACATTCGGAATCACTGCCCCACAGAGCACAAGCTGCAGCTGTCAGCTGCTGCCTCTGAAATTGTTGAAATGAAGGCGTGGCCAATTTGCGCCATACTCGATGCAATCATTTTTGACAACAAATTGAATGTGTATCGAACTTGCTAAAAGCCAACGCCCGTCCAGGAAAATGCCATCACGAAGAGCAAGAAAACTAATAACTAGAAGTAAGGAGGCAAAATTTAAGACAGGTTTATTTTTAATACAAATCTTGAAGAGTTCAGCTTTACATTGATTTGCTGTACTGATATTATTTAGCGATTTGCCTAAAACTATTGATTGATAGCTATAAAGAATACTTACAAGAATACATTAACAGATTGTCAGAGTAGATCGGATGATTATTGTGAAACAGACTTAGTCTAAGATTGGATGTAATTGACTTGGCAAATACTATATTATGAAAAGTGCATTTCAATTGTTTATAACGCACATAGAACGTACGTGTATATGGTATACATCCGCATGTGCCCCACACACTCGTTTGGGTATGAGCTTAACTTGCCACACTTTTAACGATGCTAACCAACAAATAATACAATCAACAAAACGTGGCCTTCAGCGCTGTTGTTGCTGTTGTTGCCGATAAGGCTGACAACAATAGCAACCGTTTTGTGTTCAATATGTGAGATGGCATCTTGTTCTTAATGTTTTGTTTTGTTTATTGTTATTCTTGTATTGAAGCTTGTCTAATTGCATTCCTCAAGGATAAGCGCATGTACAGCTAACAATAGAAAAACACTCGCGTCCTGTTCGCATTTATATGTGTGTGTGTGTGTGTGTGTGTTACAATAGCAAAAATGTCAAGTTTAATTGTTTGTCTGTCATTAGCGCACACACACACACACACACAGCCACACACAGCCACACACACAGCCACACACTCGTGGGAGCCGCGCTTGCGTTATTTGTTTTCTTTTTTTTTCTGCTAATTTTATACAATTAAATTTGCTTTTCATTTTAGCCACACATGCATGTGTGCTTACGTGTGTGTGTATGTGTGTGCTTACGTGTGTGTGTTTGTGTGTGTGTGTGCCAGCGTTTAAACAAAAGAATCAAATTCTGTTACAATAAGTAGCGCTGCGTGTGTATTTGTGGCAAGCTCTCTCGAGCGAAGCTTTTAAACAGCCTCACGCTCGGTTGAATATGTTTTGATTAAGCCAAGTAGAACGAACACATTTTAGTCAGGCCAAGCCGCACCGAGCCAAGCCGCATAGGCCGAGACGAGATGAGCCGCATGGGGTTGCCACTGGGTCGGGCCGGATCGGGTCGGTTTTTGGGGTCGGATTCGTGCTTGGCGCCGTTGGCTTGCTGTACTCAGGGCACCCAAGAACCCAGCCAGTGCCCATAGCTTTCTATCTCACTTGCACTCGCTCTCTCTCGCTCTCGCTCTGTCTCACTCTGGCGCTCTTCTTCTTTTATTCTTTCTCTTTCGCACGCTGGTGTGTGAAAGTGTTTCTGTATGTGCTTTGTAAGTGTGCTTATGCTATATATGTGTGTGTGTGTGTGTGTGTGTGTGTGTGTGTGTGTGTGTGTGTGTGTGAGGCAGGCACGTTTATATACTCCAGCGACCAAACAAATGGCGGACTTACAGTCACTCACAGGCAACAACAACAACAACAACAACAATAGCAACAACAACAACGACAACAACAACTGCCGGTCAGGCAGAGTCTGTCTCTGCGTTTGACGTCGGCGTCGTCGTCATCACAGCTGCGGCTGCTGCTGCTGCTGTTGCTGCTGATGATGTGCGTTTTTTACATTTTCCTCGAAATGGCAACTAAGTGGCCAGAAAATGGAAAGGGGTACTCTCTCTCTCTCCCTCTCTCTCACTCTCTCCCTCTCTCTCTGTCTCTCTAGCTGTGTATCTTTATCATATATCAAGTCGCACGCACGCACGCCTTTGCAGCGCACAGTGGGGCCACCAATTAAGCAGTTGAGCTCCTACACTTGATTATCCTGATTGCGCAATTATTTTATTTAATTTCGCAGCTTTTATGGCACAACAATTATTTCAAACTTTACCTTTTATCTTTTATTGTGCACGGCGCATGGATTTCTACGTCAGTAGACTTCTAATTGAGCAAATATATTGCTATTGATTTTCATTTAATATTTATAACACTCTAAATTGGCTGTTAAATAAAATAAGCTTAATGGCCAATTTGGAATGGAAAGTATTAGGAATAATAGAATTATTCAAACAGCTATATTTTATTTTTTTGCATAAACAGCATACAAAATAACAAATCAAATTAAAAACTAAGCTAATAAAAAAACATATTTTTAGCAAAGCAAATAAATAATTCTTAACAAATTTCAAATTGATATATGTCTCGATAAAATCAACTGATTTGCTGAACACATTCAAAGTGTACATAAATATTTAATTCAAGTGGTTGCCACTGTGCCATTGTGTGAGTGATTATGCTCTACATTGACACATACATACCTATCTATATAGATATATAAATATATATAAAAATATATATATATATATGTAGAATCATGGCCTATGCGTGAGGCCTTGCCGAGTCTTGTTTTATTTAGCAGCGGGTGCCTTTGGGGTTTCGGTTTTCAGTTTGACTTGACATGCATCAGCATCATTATTTTGTGCTTTTAATGTTTTATTTAGCCCGGTTGCCAACAGCTATACGGCAATACATCTCACACACACACACACACACACACAAAACGGACTGCGAGCCCAACTGGACGTGCTGCAAGGATTGGCGGGGGGAGAAGGGAGCGAACTTACTGTCTGGCCGTATGGTTTAGCCTACGTGCCGTTTGCACTCATTGTGTGTGTGTGTGTGTGTGTGTGTGTGTGTGTGTGTGTGTGTGTGTGTGTGTGTGTGTGTGTGTGTGTGTGTGTGTGTGCATGTGTATAAATATATATGCATTGGTGTTTGTGTGCTATTTGCAACGAAACACTCAAACAACATTTAAAAAGGCCTCATTTTCATGAGTTGCTGGTATATATATATACATACATATATATATATATATATATATATATATATATATATGTGTGTGTGTGTGGCACTCGGCACATAATTGTTTGAAACAAATGTAGTGCACACATACTTAAGTACTCATCCTTATGTGTGTGAGCGTGGCACGTGGCTGTGTGCGATATTTTATTAGGCCATTCCGTTGGTCAGTCATTTAGCCAGTCAATCAAACCGAGCGGCCAATTAAAGTTTTACTGCTCGCTGGCCAACAAGAAAACGCATCAAATGCTTGCTTGGCTAAGCAATGGCTGAGACAATGAAACTGGAGCTTATAAATATCTAATGATTAAGCCCTTTACCCTCTTCAAATCCAATAGATGCTATTTAATAGACACACAGACCCACACGTGCACCATGAATATTTATAGACGAGCTGGCACTAAACGATTACGGATGTGGATATGGATGCGGATGCGGATGCGGATGCGGATATTGATAAAGAAACTGATACCCGCAGGTTACAGAAGAAAAAAAATGAGGCACGCAGAACGATGCATACTAATCAGAACATTTGCGGCTTATTCAAGTGTAAATTGTTGTCAACCTGCTCTCTTTAGATCTTTGGGTGCCAAATGTGCACATTACGTATACGGCAAGTGGTGCGCTTTGTGGCAGCCAGCTTCAACAATGGTGCAGCGAACGTATTTGAAAACTTGTATGCGCCCACTCACAGGCACTTGCATGTGTTTGACGATTGCTCCAATTCTGAGTATGTGTATGTGTGTGTGTGTGTGTGTGTGTGTGTGTGGGTGTGTGGGTGTGTGGGTGTGTATGCAGCAGTCAGGTGTCAAAATCGAAGCCAAGGCTTTTTGCTTGCACTCAATTTGCATGCCTTCACGCACACTCGCACACACAACAAGCAGGTGCCACTTGAAGCGACTCAATGTTGTCGATGATGATTATTTTGTTGTTGCTGTTTCTGTTACTGTTACTCTTGTTGTTTGATATGCCCCCAAAAATAGCACAAACCCCAATTCAGACATAGATTCGACATCAAACAACGCCTTCTTTCGCTCTTTCTCTTTCTTTGGCTAGTCCCATTACGAACTATCCGTTATTTAGTCTGATTGGGTTTTCTTCGGGGAATGCTTTTAGTGTTTTACATAAAAACCAAAACATATTTGTGGGATTTTTGTTGCCACAAAAGAGTGTAATAATTAGTTGGGGTATCAATACTATAATACCAACTGAATGTTATCTCTTGTTGTTGCAGGCCTACCCAAATCGAGATATAACGAACATTGTGGAATCATCGCACTATCAGAAGATTGGCGGATGGTGTCGTCAGGGTGCTCTAAATGCGGCCAAGTGCAAGGGTGCCCATCGCTGGATCAAGCCATTCCGTTGCCTGGGTAAGTGACAACTGAATTGGGCGATTTTGTTTGGTTTGTTTGTTTGTTGGTTTGTTTGTTTGCTTGTTTGCTTGCTTGAACTGTGACCAATGTGAACCATCTGCTTGTTATTACCAATGCTGCACACAAACTGACTGAAATCGGCAACTCGTTTGGCTTCAGAAGGACCATTCCAATCGGACGCGCTGCTGGTGCCCGAGGGCTGCCTCTTCGACCACATACACAATGCGTCCCGTTGCTGGCCGTTCGTCAGATGGAATCAGACCGGTGCCGCCGCTTGCCAGGAGCGTGGCATGCAAATGCGCAGCTTTGCCATGCTGTTGCCCTGCGGCATCTCACTCTTCTCTGGCGTCGAATTCGTGTGCTGCCCCAAGCACTTCAAGAGTGAGTATATGCTTTCCTCTCCCGCTCCCTCTCCCGCTCCCTCTCCCTCTCCCACTCCCTCTCCCTCCTCTCTCTGTCTATTTACTCAGTGACAATTTGTATTCGCATGCAATCGCATTCAGTTGTGGTATTTATCCAATACTAATCCCATAATTCAGATCAATTAAATCCCAATATTATTTACATTTACCACAACTACAAACTTATTTAAATGGATATCGGTTTTAAAATCAAACAAACAATCTGTTTAGTATTTGCTTATTTTGCATAAAAGAAAAACCATTCAAATTGGCATTTGTATTATTGATTTAATATTTAATTATTTTATTTTAATTAACTGTTGGCGAAACATTAAAGTGCACATTCTCTAAATCTAGAGTTAGCTTACTGTTCGGTCTCTCGTACTATACAATTCCACAATTCCAAGTTGAAACTAATCTATTTTCATTGTGTCGACAAAATTACTGACTCATTGTCACTTTGGTCTTGCTTGCCACTTGCAGCCGATGAGATACGTGTAAAGAAGACCGATATTCCGGTGATGCCACCAGCGCAGCTAAACAGCGCCAACGAGGAGCTGAGCGTGAATGACGATGATGACAGCAATGACTCCAACTACTCAAAGGATGCCAATGACGATGAGCTCGACGATGAGGATGATCTGATGGCCGATGATGAGGAGGACGAAATGGTAGCCGATGAGGCAGCCGCTGTGGGTGCCACTGGTGCCGCGGCCAGCGATGCCAACAGTAGCAGCATGGACGACATCAATGCCGAGTACGAGAGTAGTGAGGACAGCGACAACTATGAGGAGGATGGCGCCGGTTCGGACAGTGATGTGGCCGGCATTGCCGATGCCTGGGATCCCAATGGCAGCTCCAGCGGTGCTAAGCCCCAACCGTAATCAAGTCGCCCGTCATATCCATGTTCTCATCCCCGGCAAGCCTAACCGAGCAGGTTGGCAGCAAACCGATTGCATTCAAGCCTGAAGTTTCCACTGGCACCCCACAATTATCGGCAGCTGCTGCTGCTGCTGCCGCCGCTGCTGCAACTGCTGCAGCAAATGCAGGTGTGGCAGTGGGCGCACCACCATCGACGGCACAACCCACCTCGGATCCGTACTTCACGCACTTCGATCCGCACTACGAGCACCAGAGCTACAAAGTAAGTCAGAAAGTAAGTGTTTACGTTGAGGGCGCAGGTTTATTTATCAAACAAAAAACAAAACGTATTCTAAACAAAGGAAGCCCAACAGCGCCTTGAGGAATCGCATCGCGAGAAGGTCACACGTGTGATGAAGGACTGGTCTGATCTGGAGGAGAAGTACCAGGACATGCGTCTCGCCGATCCAAAGGCAGCCCAGAGTTTCAAGCAGCGCATGACGGCACGTTTCCAGGTTTGTCCTCCACATACCCACACCCAACCCCATCCACACCTATCCGAAGCAAACCAAAACCAAGCCAAGAACCCAACACCCCATCAAAGTTGTATTGTCTGTCTTATTTTTAGCTATCTCTATCTCTATCTCTCTCTCTATCTCTATCTCTATCTCTCTGTCCATCTATCTGACGCACCAAATCACTATAACTACAAAAAACTAATAATAAACCTCTTGTGCACATCTTATATATTGAAATACTTACACATATGTACCTACTTAGGGTGTGTGTGTGTGTGCGTGTGCGTCTGTCTGCGTCAGTATTTTGCAAGGGGTGTGGGGCTGGGGGAGCAGTTGAGCAGTTGAGCAACGAGCAACGAGCAACTCCAAAGCCATGGCCCAACTGTGGCCCCCACTCCCCCACCCTCTTAAGTAGCTTACATATTTATACCATACTTAGTGAAAATTATAAATATTTCTATTTCTATTCACATTTTTCTATTTCTATTTCCATCAATATCATTATCATTATTATTATCATTCGTGTCGTCTTTTCATTTGGCTAAGTTCAAAGCACATTATCAATGCACCTGTAGCTCTCTACTTGACGATTGTAGTAAAGATATAAATATATATGTATATATATGTATATATATATATATTTGTATGTGTATTTGTGTCTGTCTCTGTATGTGTATACGTAGTTGTGATTTTTTCTCTTTGTGTATCCATGTATGGCAAATGGGAGCGAAAGAGGCATCAGATTGTAATCATAATAATTATAATAATAATAATATTAAATAATAATAACAATAACAAGCATATTGATTTATGAATCGTACTCGCTACAACGAAAGCAAAACTCAACACTCATTAACCAAGTACAGCAAAACAAGCAGAAATTAGAAACAAATTCAGTTATTATAGTTCAAAGTGCTTTCGTAGTTCAACTGATTGGCTTTATAATATACTCGTATATCCCTTTAGTTTTCGACGCATTTTCATTTCTGTCCAACAATCAACTAACGTTAACCAAACCAATACCAAACCAATACCAAACCCAACTAACAAACCAACAAACTCTAAATCAACACATGAATGGCATTCGCCCTCTCACTCTTACAACACACACATACACACACACACACACACACACACACTATGTGCTGTGTATGAGCTCCGCTTTAATATCAAAGAATATTATATTATATTATCAAATTATAGTATACATTTACATATGTATAGAGATACTCATGCCTCATCTTAAGAACTAAACTCCAAACTCAGTCATAGCTCTCTGATTTGAACGGATATAGATACACAACTGATATTTGTCTTAAATGAAACCCATTCGCAACGCTCCTCATGATCTTGAGAATTGTCGAAAATACATGCGTATTCGTATCATTCTATTCATTGTAAATTCACAAAATCGATCATATTTTACTACTACTCACAGCACTGTGAACTATCCCCCAAATCCCTTGTACATGACGCTCTCGATCAATAACACATATACTAGTATATAAATACACATTCGCATACACCAGACACCTTACTTAACTAACGACAACTGCAAGTTATAGCCATGAAATTTCACAATTTAGCCAAACGTAACTGTACTTAATAATCAAAACAAAAAAAAATACCAAACTCAATTGCAATCGAATTCGAAATCGATCTTACTATCGATAGATCAAACAAACGAAAGTATCAAATTCCAACTTCATGCTGATAATCTTTCTCTCTTGGTGTGCAATACGTCTTTAAATGGGAATGTAATTTTAGACTTCTGTTCAGGCACTCGAGGAAGAAGGCAACGCCGAGAAGCACCAACTGGCGGCCATGCACCAGCAGCGCGTCCTCGCCCACATCAACCAGCGCAAGCGTGAGGCCATGACCTGCTACACCCAGGCCCTAACGGAGCAGCCACCGAATGTGAGTAACCGATTCCGACCAAGCAGCCAATTGGCCAAGCGACCAACCGACCACGCAGCCAATTGGCCAAGCGACCAACCGACTAAGTGACCAATTGACAAAGCGACCAACCGACTAAGTGACCAATTGACAAAGCGACCAATAGACCAAGTAACCAAGTACCAATGAACCAATTGACTGACCTAATCATTTGCCATATCCAAGCCCAAAATTCTTGACTAAATAACACTGTTGTCGATATTACAGATGTTATATACATATACTCGTATATATATATATCGCTGATCGAGTGCTTAGAGCAACAGCTCTCCGTTATTCCTTTATTCCTAATTTCCTGTTTCCATGACTATGATTATGAATGGATGAATTGTGAATGTTAAGTTGCAAAGTTAATGAATTGAAAGCAAATAAAAAGTCGGCTATATATGGTATATACTGGTACTGGTCTGTGCTCATCAAGAAGCGTCAATTGAACTTGAATAAATTGTTGCATTTCACGTACATCAGTATGTAGCTGTGCAACACTGTGTTGTGATTGAAATGCAATGCAATCCTCTGCAGAGTCTTGCCAAAAATAGGGCTCTCCAAGTGAAAAGGGCTTAGGCTGTATACAATCTGGTCACTGATTCCGGCGACTGCCCCTAACACAGATCAACACAAATGTATGCGTCTCCCTCGAAAGCCTCGCTTTTTATGTTCAACTGGCATTGTTGAGTGTTATATTGATATTGATTGGAGTCAATTGCAGGCACATCATGTGGAGAAGTGTCTGCAGAAGCTGCTGCGTGCACTGCACAAGGATCGGGCACATGCCCTGGCCCACTATCGCCATCTGCTGAATTCGGGCGGACCGGGCGGTCTCGAGGCGGCCGCATCAGAGCGACCACGCACGCTGGAGCGGCTAATTGATATCGATCGCGCTGTTAACCAATCGATGACCATGCTCAAGCGCTACCCGGAATTGTCTGCCAAGATTGCGCAGCTGATGAACGATTACATTTTGGCGTTGCGCAGCAAGGATGACATACCCGGCTCCTCGCTGGGCATGAGCGAGGAAGCAGAGGCTGGCATCCTGGACAAGTATCGCATTGAGATTGAGCGCAAGGTGGCCGAAAAGGAGCGTCTCCGTCTCGCCGAGAAGCAGCGCAAGGAACAGCGCGCCGCTGAGCGCGAGAAACTGCGCGAGGAGAAGCTGCGCATGGAGGCAAAGAAGGTCGATGACATGCTCAAGTCGCAGGCGGCCGAGCAACAGCAGCAGCAGCAACAGCAGCAATCCCAACAGCAGCAGGCCCAGCAACAGCAGCAGCAGCAACAGTTGCTGGACAAGACCAAGGACCTAAAGGGTGCTAGTGGCGTCAACGGCAACGGGAATGGCAATGGCAACGGTGAACTGGTAACTGTGCCCAATCTCCGACTCGATACAACAAAGAGCGAGAAGGAGCTAGTTGATGCCGAGTATGCCGATGCCACGGTCAGGTTAGTCACATGATAATCTCAACTTGGCTACAGATCTAACAGCTCTCTCTCTCTCTCTCTCTCTCCCTCCCTCGCTCATTTTCCTCTCTCTCTCTCTCTCTTTATTTATCTCGCTGCGTTCTCAGCACCAAAGTGCAGACCGTGCTGCCAACGGTAGATGATGATGCTGTGCAGCGTGCGGTGGAGGATGTGGCCGCCGCAGTTGCCCATCAGGAGGCTGAGCCGCAGGTGCAGCACTTCATGACCCACGATCTGGGCCACCGTGAATCGGTATTTAAGCTGCGGCGTCCACGTCTCATGCCGCATCTGTCTAATGTCTATCCTCTCTCGTTCTCATTACAGAGCTTCTCGCTGCGTCGCGAATTTGCGCATGCGCACGCGGCCAAGGAGGGGCGCAACGTTTACTTCACTCTCTCGTTCGCTGGTATCGCCCTAATGGCAGCCGTTTTTGTGGGCGTGGCCGTTGCCAAGTGGCGAACATCGCGCTCGCCGCACGCGCAGGGCTTCATTGAAGTGGATCAGGTACAATTCTAAATCGCACAATAACAAAACAAAGAGAGATTTTAGGACTATGTTTAAATTGTCACACACGAATTATAGTAAAGTGAGTAGTCGCGTAAGATGAAGGTACTTTTTGTTATAAAGAAATTCTTTGTTTGTTTGCTTTTTTTGGAGGTATCGCTAATTGTTGGATAGAGAATTAATGTGATCGCGATTGATTAAATAACAAATGATGTGCTAGAAGCATGTAGTTTGATGGATGAGTTAAGGGCATAGCCATTAGACAAATCATCATTAACACAACAAGTAAAGTTTAATGAGAAATCTCTTCTTGGACTAAGAGCAACTTCAAACAAAAAAACAGAATTTTAATACAGCTGTGACTGGAATTTATAGGGCAAATGCATATTTGTTGTCAGAATCAGACTGTCCAGTCCAAAGAAAAGTATTTCTGTCTCTCTCTTCTGTCGTTTCACCAGTCTTCTTGGGTTACATACTTAATAATTAAATGTATCTTTTACACCCAACAGAATATGACCACACATCAACCCATCGTACAAGAGGAGAAAATTGTTCCCAATATGCAAATAAATGGGTACGAGAATCCTACCTACAAATATTTCGAAGTGAAAGAGTAAATAACTAAGAGCAACACGAGAATAATAAGAACATGAAAACAAGAACAACAAATGCATGCACCTAAACAAAGGCAACAACAATCAGTAAAAAGCATGGCACGTCAATAAACAAATAATAATGAGAAAAGTAAATGAAATTAACATAAACAAAACTAAAAACAAAATGATTTTTTTTCGTCAAAAGGAGCGCAGTTCCGCAACGTACGTGAAATGTAATGCATCTATATATTAAATTAAACAAAGAAAAACAAAAAACCAAAAAACCAAAAACGGCAAGAATATAACGCAAGCAATTAAATTTAAGTATTTAAATGTTTAACAAAATGCAATAAAACATTAACAAAAACAAACATCTCTCTCTAGTTCTCTCTTTTTCTCACACTCTGAACGTAAGAAAAATGAAAAATGCTTCAATGAAATGTAAAAGTATCAAGAAACCGTGCAAAACATATATAAACCAAAGCAAAAATAGGGGAATGCCCTTCATTTGTAACACACACATACATTCATACACACATATACACACACACATACACACACACACACACACACATGCACATACAATAAGTGAGAAAGAAATTTTTGCTAAAAAAGGAAATTTAAGAGAAACTAAAAGTCCGAATTATACAGAATTATATGATTTCATACTGCGTTGTTCTTGTTTAGAAAAGTATTAAGATGCTAAAAAGCAGCTAAACATTAAAAGGCAAACAATTTAAATGTAATAACAATTCTATTAAATTTAATGCAAAATGCAAAATGCAAAACACCCAAAACACACATACAGCGCAACATGCAGCATTCAAAATATTATGCAACATTTGAGCAGCAGCAAATAAAATAAACAAATAAATATATATATATGTATATATATGCATATATATATATATATGTATATGTATATTCATGTATATATATACATACATATATATATATATATATATATATTCCTAGTCAATAAATTGTCAACACACACTCACAACGCACACACACAAGCCAACACCGACACATACACAAGCCAAAAAACAAATGCATTAAAAGCATTGCATACTTTGCAGCGCAGAAGAAAACTATACAATTATAGAGCAAGGCAAATAATATAAACAAAATGCTCTGCACGCAGTAGTTGCTAAAAATTTAAATGCATTAAGCAAAAAACGTAAGCAAACAGTTAAGCACACACACACATACGACACACAAACACACACTGACAGAAAAGAGCGACACAGACACATGTGAACCTAAGAGCTACCTACGCGTACTAATCTCTATATAAACATAAATGTATAAATGTATATATATATGTATATATATATATATATATATATATATTTATATAAATGTATATGTATACATTGATTATATATGCATATATAAATATACGTATATATATACATACATATATACACATTTATATCCATATATATATATATATATGTTTATGTATATATATATATAGATATATGTATGCATTTAAACATATATATATACATATATATATACAGCTATATATGGCAAGGAAACGCAAAACCAAACAAATTATGTATACATATATATATATATACATATATATATATAATATATACAATATATACAATATATTTAAAGAAAAAGCATAAGCAAAATATAAAATGAATAACGCAAAAACGCAAACGCAAAAATGTCCATAAATGTATTTATGTATCTATACACAACACCCAAAACAAAAAAAAAAGCAAATGATTAAAAATAATGAAACTTGGCTAGTAAGGCAACTAAATAAAATTAGCAAACAGCAAACTAAGCAACAAATGCAAAAAAAAGCAAAAACAAAAACAAAACAAATGCAATGCTAATTGCTAAAGCTCTTTTAGAACATTTTCTCAAGATTTTTGTAACTGGTTTCTGTTCGTTCCAACACTTAACGCAGTCACAAGCCAGCTAACACACACACACACACACACACACACACACACACACACACACACACACACACACACACACACACACACACACACATTCATACAACCATATTCAGACACACACTAACACACACATACACGCCCTGTGAGTATGCAGCATGAATTTAACATGTGTTGTATTTGTTCATATCAAATGATTTTGTCAAATTAGACAAATCATTGAACTGAAATTATTTAGCCAAGTATTTGCACAGTGAACAACTACTCAGTCAACAATATAAGTGAATACTGGTATGAGTACACTCACGCCACATTCAGGGTTCGCCCAAGTTGTTCATCACTTTGTACTTCAAGTCAGTTGCACAACGCCATCAAAACAATTACGGGCAATTTAAGTAAATATGGAGAAAGGCTGCATACGACAGACGGACAGAGGGACAGATTGACTGAATCAAAGCAATTGACGGTGGGACAGACAGTCAGACAGACAGATACAGATAAACCGATTGAAATGGCTAGTTTAATTTTTCAGCTCAATTGCTTGGCAAACATTGAACAAGTGTATGCCAAATGCTTGATTCGAAGCGATCTGTTATTTAATAGAAAGACACACACATAGACACACACACACACAACCACACTCATACACTAATATATGGGCATGTTTTCGCACAGTTACATATACTCATACAGACACAACCCGATCCAATTTATATAAATGTAATTTGTAGTACATTTTTTTGCTAAAAACCAAAGTTTGTAAATTTATTTGTATACCTATACGAATAAATAAATATATATATACTTATATATATATATTTGTGAATGAATATGAAATATATACATATATATATATATAGCGAGAAAAAAATGGGAAAAGCAGATGAAAGGCAACAGATTTAAATGGGCATATAACATAAACTGGCACTTGATGTTGATATTCAAGTTAATTCAATAGATTCAATTCTATTTTCGTATATTGGATTTGTCTTCTCTCCTGTCTTGTTTTAGTTGCATTCTCAGGCCTCTACAACCCCAAAGATATTGCTGTGACACACATATGTATTTCGTAACCTCTCAAACTAACTGCGCAAACTTTAAAAAATGCTTTAAGGCATATAGTAAAGCTTTCCTAGGCTCCAAGCAAACCATAATAATCACTAAACAAGAATTTTTTTATTATTTATTTTTTTTTTTGTTTTTTTTTTCGCTATACGTAAACATATACGATATATCATATTCAATCCCCCCAAAAGCGAAGGCATCGAACTGACAGTAAGGTCACACGGATTCGAAAAACATGGATGCTGCACTGGTACACCCACACATACTCACACTTACACACACACACACACACACACACACACATTCAGACACATACGCGCACATACACATTTAGACATGGCATTAGAGTATTAAAACAACAACAAATATATATTTCAAAACACACCACACAAAAGTAAATAAAAAATCTATCTAGTCAAAGCTTGAATATTTTTTAATTTATTCATTATTATATAAAAATGACAAAATATATACATATATATATATATATATAAAGTAAAAAAAAATGAAAAAAAAATTGATATTTACACTTAGTGAAGCAAAATGATTAAGAGAAGAGAAAAATGAAAGCAAAAATGCAAATGTGTAAGAAATAAACCCCGTCCTGCGTAAATAAAATTAAACATAAATATCATAAAAGAAAAATTTACACAAAATTTAAATGCAAACTTTAACAAATTGCAAAAAAATAAAATCCAAAAAAAAAAAATGGAAAAAAAAAATGAACAACACACAAATATAAGAAAACGTGTAATAAGTCGCATGTGTTTTTGTCGTAGTCTCATCATAAAGTAAAACAAGAAACAAACGTTTAATTCTTTTTGTCAACTATGATTTTTGCATAGGTTCGAAATGAAAACGTAAACAATTTAAATATTAAATGTACTCAAGACAATTGTAATTGCAACAATAATTGTACGCTATATATATTATTATTAAAGTGGAAAATGTAAACATTGAGCCATGCAGCTGAGAAATGTAATTGCGATTTTGAATTTGGAATTTCAAAGAATGCACTTTTCAAAACACAACGCGAATATAATGGATGCAAACATTTTGAAGTGCTGAAAGTGAATGAAAAATTGCAAAATGGGAAAGAAAACACAAAAGCCATGACAAATTATGCATAACAAATGTAAAATGTTTCACAAAAAAAAAACCAAAATGCAAAAACCAAACATAAAACGTAAGCGAACAAAACCAAATAAAAAAAAAAAACTAAATGGCAAACAAAACAATTTTCATTGTATAATCATATAATTTAATTTAAAATTTTTGTGTTCTTTTCGAAATATTTTGCATAAATAAAATAAAATAACAGAAAAACAAAATTTCATATGCGTGACTCACTGCCCACATCTCTCTCACTGCCACACTTTCTCAATATCTCTCTCAATTTCTATCTCTCATTCTATCTCAATATCACTCTGTCTCCCTCCAACTCTCTCACTCCCTCTCTCTCTCTCTCTGTCTCTCTCTTGGTCTCTGTCTTGTTCTATCTGGCACTTTGCTGCAGATCACACCTTTACTCCATATTGTATAGCCGTTATAATGTCTGTTGCTCAACAGATTAAATTGATTTATTTAATGAACACTTTTATATTTCCTCCATAAATCATAGTCAATTCTGATAATTACCACTACAGAGAGCGAACTTTTAGTTTTGAATAAAAACGTGGCAGCTTTAATTGGTGAGACTTGTGGTTGCTCACTCGATTATTTATTTGAAAACCACTTTGATAAAGTGTCGCCCAGTGGAGTAATTAGACGGCAACCTTATAAATCAAAATCATTTTGCAATCGTTTTCTTGATTATGCGATAGACTCATCGCTTCTATATCAATTACCCAATTTTGAACTTGCACATTTATGTATTTCGTCAACAAAATTCACGATTCACTTTTAGAAACATAGAATAATGGGTTTCTAGTACATATATCTTATATCATATTTAGAAAGCCAGCTGAGCTATGATGATGACAAAATCTATTACATAAATTGATTTAAGATTAGATTACCAATTCAAGAGTGGAGTTAAAAAAAGTTTACTTATGATATGAATTTAGCAATTTATATATACATCAATTTGGCTATAAAGTCCTTTTGTGAGTCCGTTGCAAATGCATATATATGCAATCAATGCAATATTTGTGGCTTAGGGTTATTTCTAATCAACTTCTCTCATTTGAAATTGCCGCTCCAATAATCATTTGATGTTGGGTTATCTTTTTGAGACTTTGCACTTGGAATGTAGCTGGCTATACAATTGGAATGTTTCAAGTGGCCCTCGAACGTACTTGAGCGTCCTTCAAAGCTGTCCGGCACTGCCCGGGCAGACCACAAGGCAATACTGAAATTGGCGTAACTACTATCTGGCTAGAGCGGAAGGGATTAGAAGGAAGAGGGAGTAGGAGAGCAAGAGTGAGTGATATATAGAAAGAGAGGGAGAGAGAGTGAGAGAGAGAGAGAGAGAGTTGAAGATGGAGATGGATGTGGATGTGTGCTGTCCACTTAGTAATTTGATTTGTATGTCGCAGTGCTTACGTTTATTATGATGTGTGCTCATTATGAGTTTCAACTTTGAGTGCACGAACAAGCCGTTACAATAAATCACTTGAAAGTGTATGGGTAAACGTGAAATCAATGTAAAGCACTTCACTCTATCAAGTGTCCAAAGCATGAAAATTGACGTACATTTTGATATATGAGTCAAGCGACAAACGGAGTCAAGCGCAGCAACCATTGGGTGTTTAGATGGTTGGGTAGTTGTTTGGCCCGCCTACTAGAGGTAAACACACAAATGATCGATGTCTGGCAACAATGTGGAACACGGCACAGCCACAGATAAAAATCACGCCTTTGAGTTGAAAGTGCAGCGTGATAATTGATTTATTTCTATACAATTGCAAAGGGTATTCTCCACCAAATCGCCACATTTGTAACATACCATGCAACATGCTGATTTCCTGATCAAGACACACACACATATTTTGCAAGCTTTCGCACGAGCTTTCACATGTACACAAAGTGAACTTTTTTTTTGCTTTCGCATGCTATGATGGTAAAAATAATGCAGAGCTTTCCATTGCCCAACACACACGTAATAGTTATCGATGTGTATGTGGCCGGCATATATTATGCATGTGGTTTTTAGTAAATCTCCTCCGATTGACACGAAGTTTACTGTCATAGTTATATCTGAATCTTATCTTATTAGCCATGTGTTTCACATTATTCGGCATATTCACTACGTTCCTAGTAAACTTACTTGATGCAGCTGGCTACTATTGTCTTATTATTAGGCTGCTTATATTAATACATCCTTATTTCTTTAAATCATTGCAAAATTATTTATTTTGTATCTGATATAACATTTTCAAATGCAAAATCAATATAGGGACTAATCATGGTATACAAATGGTATCGATTTAATAAATAATTCGTTTAAAAAAATTTAATTAAATTCATTCTTTATTTATATATTTTTTTTAACTTAAAAGGTTGAAGTTAATGCAGTTTCTTCGGCGTCAGATCGGAGGAATTCGAATATCTACAGCTGAAATAACAGTTGGACAATACATTTATTAAAAACTTTAATTTGTCAGGACTAGCAGGGAATCTGTTAGTCAAGCAAACTCGATTTGTTATTAATTTTTTGTTTTCTTTTGTTGATTGGTTGGTCTACAAACTTTCCAAAGTGCATTTCGTGTTCGAAGTGGCCACCGTCGTCTACATGACAACTAACAAATAATGCACTTACAGAATGTGCACACAATGTACTAACACAAAAAGAAACAGAAACAGAAACTGATACAGGTACTATGGTATACAGATAGTAGATAGTAGTTCTGGCAGAACAACTTTGAAATGCACTTGAAGTTCTGCTCAAAATTATTGAACACTGAGCAGGCTGAGCTGATAAGTCGCGCAAAGCGAATCGAACTCCAACAACCAACTTTTGCATATTACAACCGAAGTCAACTCGAGTTGCTGAGGGGTCATTCATTCATTTCTATTCAGGAGTCGTATGAATAGACGAGTAGGTGTGAACTAGCAATTTGAAAAGAAGCTAGAAGCTGGCCAAGAACGTACGAATGGGCCAGCCATAGGCAGTTTGGCGATAAGTGGCCAAAGTATTGAATTGGCATCAGATAAGCGCAATGCCACAATACAAATACTGGTTGCAGTGCGACAGGGATGACAAGAGTGAGCACTCTTTGGTATGACAGTTGCCTGCTTTTGGGGGCCGAACAATCTACATATGTATATAGACATCTGTATGTATATATATCTGTGTGTGTGTGTGTGTGTGTGTGAGAGAGTGTGCAGTGGGCGATAACAAGCAGAGATTGTGTTTGTATTGCTGCAGCGCTAACTGAATATGAAATATGAAAACAGGGCTACC
The DNA here is from genome assembly GCA_035043785.1 of Drosophila planitibia. Lineage (NCBI taxonomy): Eukaryota > Metazoa > Arthropoda > Insecta > Diptera > Drosophilidae > Drosophila > Drosophila planitibia. Next base: position 349,569 of record JAWNMS010000033.1, read on the forward strand.
GTTGATTGGGCCCGATAAGCTGCACAACAAACCGAACTGCAGCCGAGACCAGGCATAACTAACTTAGTTGTTGGTTTCCGTGGAGCTAAATCATAATCAACTGCTGATCGTCAGCACATACATATCAAAATACATTTAATGCCCACCGATATGACAGCAAAACAACAGAGAGGCAAACAACTGCGACTACCACATGGCACCTCATTGCTGCTTACTGTGTTCCAGTCGAGTCCGGGGCCCATATGTAGGTTGTTTCAGCTTGTATGGAGCACTATCACAGCGGCCGTATCACAACTGATATCGCGACGAGTCGTGTACAAATAAAGTTGTTGTAAGTGTGACACTGTAGTAGAGCAGCAGCAGCAGCAGCAGCAACCCTTCAGCAGTGGCAATTGCAGTCCGGTACGGACTACGGCCGTCGGCCTGCCGGGAATTTTAGTAGCATATAGATATATTTATATATATGTAGCACGGCTCGGGCATCGCGAGTTCTTGTTTGTCAATAAACATATGCGCCACATAATCGTCATCATAATAATATTGTTTGGCATTATTATTATTATTTTTTTTTCATTGCATTCGATTGGGGCAAATCTGACCGTGTACAGGCACCGGGGAGGGCTACTGACGGATTGATTTTACGCTTACAGTGGTATATGAAGCCATACAAAAAGATTAAATATATGATAGTATATACACTTAGAAAATCGCCCTGCTAACTAGAAACATTTTCTGATTTTTAAATTTCTATTTCTTTATAACAGGAAATATTTCTATAAAGTCGTAATATAAACCCTTATTTTTAGAAAAATCCTGACAATAAAACAACATTCCGTTGTAGGAATATTCTTTCTGAATAATAAGGTGAGTTAACTTTGGCGTTTTTTTTGTAGGTGTACATTTGTATAATAATAAAAAAAATAGCAGACCAACAGCAATCAAAAATATTTAAAATTGTTTACTTTTAATAGGAGTATTACTTAATTACGACAATATTATTTAATATTATTATTTATTTCCCGTGAGGCAAGTGTTGTTATTGTTCTATTTGAATAAATAAAGGCAATCAAATTATAATTTATGGACAAACTATTTAATATATTTAGATATTAATTAATAAATGGACACTTTCATGTCACTGTGACAAAGCAGCGGCGGCTGCAACTACAAATGGAGACCAGCCAATGGGTAAAAAGGGTACAAGAACAAATATAAGCAAAAACCATGATTTGGAATCAACAGCAATCGTTGCTGGTATCTTTGCCTGTGTCTGCTGAACGTGTGTCTGTGTCTATACTATATACTATATGTATCTGTGACAGTGCGTCCACATATTCATAAGCACGAGTATATTCGAATTCGTATTCATATATTCAAGCCAGCGATATCTGCACCACACACACACACACACACACGCACACGCAGTCACACACAGTGATATATTATCGACATGCGCTGGTCGTCGATGTTCTTGTGTACCTTATTTATATTTGTTTAACTCAGTTTTCTTTTTTTTACATTTTTGTTTAATACCTATTTGACTTTAATAAGTGATTGTTGTAGCATTTAAAGTGTCGAGCGTTGCGCCACTTCAGCGCTCTCTGCAAGCTCTGTCTGTCCCTGTCCGTGTGTTTCTGTGTGTGTGTATGTGTGTGTGAGTGAGTGTGTGTATTTGGGCTCGACTGTGGATCAACGTCAAGTGAGGCGCAGGCAACGTGTCTGGCCCCCAGTTTGTCAGTGTCAGTTGATTCCATTTGACGCAGAGCCTCGAAACGCATCGCCGAAATCGTTGCATTTCCATTCATTTACTCGCCCTTTGCTAATCGCCAATTGCTGATCGCCGATCGCCGATCGCTGATCGCTGATTGCTGATAACAATTCGCCTATCGTTGTAATCGCCAAAGTTGCTGCAGCGCATGACCGAGAGCGAGAGCGAGAGCAAGAGAACGAGTGAGATACAGAGATAAGCAAAACAAGCGAGAGAGAGAGAGAGAACAAGAGCGAGAGAGAGAGAGAGAGATAAATGAGAGCGCATGCGCCTATGCATTTGGTGGCTTGTTTTAGCCTAGTTAGTCACCGTTGTCGCCATATCAGCGAGTGCGTAAATGTGGACCGCAGCCGCTCGCTTGATCGCCGATGGCATTTTTATGGCTTACTGAAATCGCAAACGACAGTCAAAGGCGCGCGCACCGCTCGATACAACCAATAACACTCCGGCACCACTTTGGAAAATGTAACGAGCCCCACCGCGAACAACCGTCGCTACCTTTAACCGTTAACCGGTAACCGTTAAGTGGAGCCAATAGAGCCATCAGAACGAAATAATAATCCCAAATTGCATGCATTGGCAATAAAAGCAGTTGCCATAAATGAATTAGTATTTGAATTAAATACAATAATAAATCAAAGAAGTTGTGACGGGCCGCGACGGGCCTAAATCGTGACCAATTAATTGTTGTTCGCTGTTCGTTATTTGTTATTATTAGTTATTATATTTGTACACAAATTATAAAGCGATCGCGCATTAAAAATCGATCCAGCAACAACGAATCGTGCAAATAATTGCAGCTAGCTTTTTACTTAAAATTAATTGAATCCAATGTGCTACTGAGCAACCACCGCCCACAACTCACCCGTCCAGTGCCAAGTGTCAAGTGTCAAGTGCCAAGTGCCAAGAATATACATATATATATATATATATATATATATAGGACGAGCCTATATATATTTTAACAGATACAAACATACATATAATTTTATTATTATTTTTTTTTTTTTTTGTTTCATAATTATTTCGGTTGATTGTTGTTTTGGCTTTCTCGGTCCTTTGGCCAACTTGCACAACACGCAAACAGCAACCGAGTGAACAGTTTTAATTATGAGCAATTATAATCCGAATTGCGGTTACTTTGAGGATTGCAGCTATTATACAAATAATGTATATCAACAGGATTATTGCATGCAGCCGGATTATGAATACAAGCAACACGTCTACGAGTGAGTACCTAAACAAATTGGCTCAGCGCCATTTCAACTCCCAGTTCTATTCATAACGTCATGTAATGAATGGATAATAGTAATAATAATAAAAATATAAGCTACGTCTTACGACTCGAGGGTCAATAAGTGCTCGCCATGTAATGCTCTCACCCAAAATAAACTACCGACGGCAATACATTTGAGACCCCTTTTAAACCCTTCATTTCAAAAGAATCGATCAACTATCGTAATGCAATTCCTGTCAAGCTATTGATCGATTCTAGGCTAAACGACAAAATTAACTGACTGTTTAATGCTAAAAGTGTCACATTTAAGTTTACCACAGCTATCTTAAATAATTGATATGAAAAAGAAGTATATATAAATATATTAGAAAAATACATAAAAAAGTATTTAGCTAAAGACTGTAAAAACTGTCAAAACATTTCTAAGAAATCGTAGCAACAATTAAAAACAATTTGATTTTAAATCAGTAAAGAAAACAAGAAAATCTTTCAAAAAGGGCCCAAAAAGAGCCAAGAAAGAGAGACATAGAGAGAGAGGGAGAGAGAGAGTCGAGGCACACGTATTACTATGGATTGGCACAACATAATGAAATTGTGCTGCTGCCCAGTGTCGTCTGCGACTCAACTGCACAGATCGCATATCGGTCCGTCTTAAGCCCCGTGATTGTCGTTGGGCTAAGCCAATGTTACGGCATTGTGACGATTGCAGCGATCGAAATACTCAATGGTACTGGCCAGGACTGACTACGACCACTGACTGGCATAGACTGGCATAGACTGGTCGGCTGACTGGCTGGCTGGCTGGCTGGCTTGGCTAGTTGGGCATGTGTGATAAGTCCATGGCAAAAGGTGTCTCAGCCGCAGTGAGGGCTGCTCTTAACAATGAGCATTATTTCCACTTTGTCACCTTTTGCATTTTTGGCACGGCGATGCGTCGGGGTGACGGGCTGACGTGGCAGGGTTTTTACGGCTGCAATTTGAAAACCAAAACACATGTTTAGTGAAATCGTGTGGAAAATCACACACACACACACGCAGCCAACAGCTAGTGCGAATGGGTGAGAGTTTCACAAATTTTACTTTAATTGGGTTTGCCCATAATCGTTGCATCGAACCCTCGGCTAATCTCGGATAATACTGTTTGGCAAATAAAAGCAATTCTATTTTTATTTTACGCCTTTTGTTGTTGTTGTGTTGCAACTTCGCTTTCATTGATGTTTTGGTTAAGCTGAACCTGGTCGGTAGTTTATTTGGGATTTTCCCCAGCCACAGGTTGCATTTAGCATGTTTGTATTTTAGTTTTCTTCACTCTATTTTTTGTCTCAGGACACAGGTTGTTCGGCAGGATCTTTCGCAATTTTGTGCCATTGTGCACCTTTAAATCCAAAGGTAATCTTAATTAAGAAAGTGTCTTTTAAGAAACTGTTGCATTGTGTAACATGAAATAATTTGTATATTTGTATTGAGGCTAACTTCATGCTTAACCACAAATTGTTTGCTTAACTGGAGTTTGTTGCTTGCACAAGCAAAACACAAGCAAATTTAAACACTTTAGAGAATTTGCAGATCGCGTTTGCCTAATGTAAATAGTTCTCACACTGCTCAGTCAAACATATCTCCGAATACAAAAAAAAAGAAGAAAATAAATAAATAAATATAAAACCAGTTAGCCTTTTTTTTTGCCCCTTTGGCATTCTGCGCACTTGTCTTCTGGAGTATAACAGGACACGCTATGCACTTGTCTGGCGCCCTGAAATATGAAGTTCGAAAACATAATTTTATTTGATGATACTATTTTTATTAATAAAACAAAAATACGAAAAAAAAAGAAAAGGCAAAAAAGCACACCCATAACAAAAAACAAAAAAAAAGGAAAAAGTCAAAGAGAAGCGTTACTAAACGCAATTCGGAAACGCAGCCAGTCAAGTTGAACGTACTCAAAAAATCGTAAGCTTCAAATGCCTGGGAATGTGTGCACATGTTGATGTCGTCGTTGTTGCCGTCGGATGAGCCAGGAAGTAAACAAAACACACACGAATAGTCAGCCAGTATTTAAAACGTTGCCTGACAGGCTGCCATGAACTTTGAATGCTCTAAATATCAATCGCATATTAGCGCAAATCATTTCAAAAAAATTGTCATGGCCAATAACAGCATTGATTCGAATCGCGATTTCTCGCAAGAGCATTCAGGATTCTATTGGAGTATCCTTAGGCAGTATTATAAAAATGTTTCAATTCTAACATTCTGAAAAATTAGACATATTAAATTACTTTTCTATTGGGGATTAATGATTTGAGAAATTATAAAAGTTAGAAATACTTGGGTACATCTTAAGGAAGGAGGAAGAGATATTTCAGAGCTTGGAGCTGAGTATGCAATTCTGATACATGACAGCATATCATATTTAATGTATACATTTTATATAACCATTTCTGTTATTAAATGTGGTAAAATACAAAGCAAGCCCGTTTGGATTGTAGGGTACGCAAGTGTGGCATGTGGCATGTTGCATGTTTTCGATGCGTTTAATACGCCCCTTACGCGGGATAATTTGTGTTTCTTTTTTTTACGCTTTTCATTTTTTCTTTTGGAGGTAAATATTAACGTTAAGTCGCGCTTCTTTGCTGCATATTTGATTATTTTGGCAAGCAGAGCAGAGTTGTCGAGAGTTAAACAAAAAAAGCGTGCAAAACTAATGCACTTAAGACAAACTTTTTGATGATTTAGCTTAAGATAAGAGTTGTGAAACAGCGCGCAATTTGGATTTAATAATAAAGACACACACTGATATCAGTTGGATGCACTCGACAGCCCTGGTCGCGCTTGCTTTTAGCCAACTCTTTGTTGTTGCCTGAACTGTCACCCGCGAACCATTTTATTTCAGTGCTATTTCTTTTTTTTTGTTTTTTTGTTGTTTCTGTTTCTTTCGTCAAAGCGTCCACTTGCCGGAGCTGTCTGTCATTGTTGTTACCGTTCTGTTGTTGTCTGTGCCACATGTCATTGTGGGGGGTTGGGGGTGGGTGGGGGTGGAGCGAGTCAAAGTAAAAAAATGTTGGCAGTAAGTTGGTCTCAAACGGCGACAGTTTGCGACAAATCAGAAATTGATACATTTAACAAAATGTTGCCCAGCTTTCGAGTTGACTCGACACGACGCGACGCGTGACTTTCTGACATTTAATGCCCGTTTGTCAGACAGCCAGTCAGCCCGCCAGTCCGTCTGTCAGTCAGTCAGTCAGTCAGCCAGGCAGCCAGTTTCCAGAATGGGCAACATCGCATGCGCCATACGAATGTGAAAATAACACAATGAAATTTGCATCTACTAGCAACTCGGGCATATATCGTTTCGCAGGTCGGAGGTCGCCAGCTCTACCCAGTTTTCATTTTCGATTTGATGGGCCTATAATGAAGCATGTGATTGGCTGAAGTGTCACGGGCGCTCCAACATGCAACTGGGGAGCAACCGCCCCCAAAAAAAGATACTCTCTTCTCCCCCACAGTTGGGAGTTGTGCTCTAATGTTTCACAAATCAAAGACTGACAAAACGCGGCAATTAAACGCACAAAGGATGCCCAGATACACAACTAGATACACCGACATTTACAACTAAAAACAATACCACAAAAATGGGCAAGGTGTGTGTAAATGCGTGTGTTAGTGTGTGTGTGCGAGTGTGCGTGTGAAAGGGGCCGCTGTGCCATTCATGAAAATATTGCAATTGAAATTGTTTGGCATTTGAAATAAATTGCAAATGTGTGTCTGGCGAATGTTTCAAGCTGTGAAGGAAGTAGGAAGTGCGCAGAGGAAGTTGGCCAGCAATATGCATGACTGACAAACTGGCTAACCAGCTAGCTGGCAATCTGACAAACTGACAAACTGACAGACTGACCCAACTGGCACTGGCACAGTGGGACACACAGCACAAACCCATTTGTCAAGTTCGGGTTTATTTTATGGCTGTGGAACTCACAATTAGATGCTCATAGCTGGCTCTTGCAGCTGTAGATACACACACATACAAATGCACACAGTATGTAGCTTGTTATTGTTGTTGCCTTTTTTTTTTTGTTTTTTTTTATATTCTTTTTTTATTAGTCAATGAGCTTGTCCCGCCCTTTGTGTGACGCTGCCTGCCTTCAATCGTTTAGCGATCCATTGACTCGAAATCGAAGTGAGGCTCTTGCTTGGAGTACACAACATCCGCTTCTCAATTTAGAGTCAGATTTCGAATTCAATTCCGATTCCGATTCGTATGTCCTGTCAATAAAACCCATGAAATGGCATTAGCCGTGCACTGTGCGGAAGGGGCAATCTGAAAGTAGGAAGTAATTTATCTAAATTCTGTAAGCCGAACGCATCAAATCGCTTTGCATTTCGAATGGAACATTTCTTTTTTTTTTACTTACAATAATGACAATTGTGTGAAAGTCTCCTAAGCTGATTAATGTCGTTTGCCAAACAGCTACACCAACAGATATTTAATTAAAACTGAAGAGATTCCTCATGAAAGGGAAGAGCACAATTTGTAAAATAAACATACTTCGATATCGCATATAAACGATATATTAACAGTGTATTTAGTTCAACTGAATCGAGGAATTCTTAGAAGATCAAGTAATCGTTATCACTGCAACAAGTCGGGTTTATATTGCAGTTAATGTCATTTATCAGCAGAACTAATGTGTCCAAAAATACTACTGCAAATACGGTTTCTACTTTAACTAGCAAACTGATATATACTCGTAAATTATATATGTATTCACATGCATTACACTACACTCAATTTATTTTTAAAAAAATATGTAATTTTATATAAATTGTTTTATGCATGTAAGTTCCAAAGCAATTTTCTTAAGAAAGTTAATAGTTGCAGATCCATTTGAAGTTTGGGAGTTGGAGTATCTTCCAGATGCTGGGGGAACATTGAGTCGTGCAGCTGTATTTACTCAGTTAGAGCATGAAAATTAGAGCAAGAGCCTTAAGAATGAGTAGATGAAAAGCAGCAATAGCAACGCCCATCCTAAACTGGCAATTACGACAGATAGCCCAGTATGAATGAAATGCAACAAAGGGAATGCTGGCGACAAAGATCACGCCAGCAACTGACCGTGTTAGGGAACGGGGCTTGTTAAACAAACCCGAGATCAATCAATATCAAATGGGCCGAGTTCGGGTGTGCCAACTAGAACTGGGTAGACGATTGCGCAAAAAAGGTGAGCACTGAATGAGGCACTTCCGTCCATTCGAAACTCCTTGGAACAAAGTCAGTTTTTGGGTAAATCACTTCCGCGCAACGAATCTGGAACCCAAATTGTCATGGCCGTCAATTGACAACACGAGCTGAGTCCGAGTCAAAGCCGAAGTGGAGGGTACGAAAAAAAAGAAGAAGAAGAGAGACAGAACGAAATGAAAGGAAAACCGGAAGGTAAATTAAAATGGATGACAATGGATGAGACGAGCTGCTGCTGCTGCTGCTGCTATGTTATAAACGAGCATTGAATGAATGGCTGCGCTCATCGAGACTGAGTGCCACTGCGAGTGTGTATGTCTGTGTGAGTGTGTGTGTGTGTGTGTGTGTGTAAAGGTGTGCATAGCATGCCACTCTGCTGTCATGGCTGCAAAGTATCTAGTTGTTAGCATGCTCTGCAGCTAAGCAAACACCTTTTGCAAAAAAAAAAAAAAACAACTCTTCGGTCACAGGCACGCCATGACCCCTGCTACATCTATTTAGCAAGCTAACTGCATGATGTATATATACATATACATACATATGATGCTGATGCAGCAGCAGCCGCCGCATATTGATGCCAACGAAGCGTTTAATTGGGGTTGTTAGCCCGCCCGCCCCTAAATGCCGAATAACGAATGTCGAAAAACTGTCGCGCGGTTTTTGCCTGCCCAACATTCTGACAGTGAACATATTTTATTGGGATTGCATTTGTATGCCGATGCCGATGCGTGTCGATGTCGATCCGCTGCATCGGCAACAACATTAGCAGTCACCATGTCGAGTTATTGTTGTTAATTGTATCTCTAGGACACGGCATGTTTGAGTGGCCTACGCATTGTCACACTTCAGTTTGAGTTGGCAATCGAGAAACGAGTTGCTCGTGGGGCAGCTGCAAACTGCAAACAGGATGCCTGTAAATATCATTTAATTTAAGTCACCAAAAACATACATAAATTAGTACTTTAATAGCTTACACACATGTCTTGATACAAATAGTAATTATGATTTGTCTTCTTTTTTTTAAATTATTTTGAAAGTCTAGTCTTCGTTAAGACGTTGAGCAATAGCGACAGCAACAAAAAACAACATAGAAATTGTCATGTGTCATGGTAAAATGATTGGCACTTCTAAAGTATAAATCAAAGCGTACTAGAAGATATTGGTAATTAGATCTAGATTACCAAAGTATGTACTTAGCAGAAGAACACGCAATTTCCTGACACCCATTGTCACCCTCACAAAGTGCTTTGATTTTTTTAACAATTTACCAGAAGATTAAAAATAATCAATTGAAAAAAAGAAGAAGAAAAAACTTGCATGAGCCTTCAGACTATTTGTTAAACTATTTCAACAGCGCAACCTGTTTAAGTTAAGTACGCAATGTGCTTGTCTTTTTTGATGTAATTTATTTTAAATTACGAGATCACATTTATTAATATTAAATTGCCCACAAATTATCGAAAATGTGAAGAATTGGCTTAAGAATATTTGACCGACAGCATTGGCAAATAAAACATTTTGAATATATATGGCAGATCTGGTACAGTTTTTACAATTTAATTTTGGAAATCCCTCGAGTAAGCAAAACGTTAAGCTCATCTTCCAATTTACTATCAATCTAATGTGATAATTGGTAAATTAAAATTATTTTCATGATTTGTATTAAGTCTGTTAATCATCATAAGGCACCTCTGCCTTTTATTATTGGCGAATTTTCTGCAATGAAACAGAGCTCGTTTTCGTACAACTATGGTCTACTTATGTAAATCAAAGATCAGAAATCCTTTGGCTAACAAAATAAAAAAAGGGACAACGAAAACATGAGGCTATTCAATTGAGCTACTTAACCCTAAATAAAAACACAAATAGGCAAGAGCCAACCAAAACATCAGCAATAACACTAACAAGAAGTGTAACAACAATACTAACAACAACAACAACAACAACTACAAAGACAACAACCAGTTAAAGTAGTTTGAAGTGTTGGGAAAAAATAAATAAATAAATATATAGGTGATGTGAAGTGAAATGAACGCAACTGAACAGAGTCGAAACTGCAGTGAAACTGCAACAAAACGAGTTTTATGCGCGAAATTCAATTGAATTTGTTTGTAATTTGAATGCCACAATACAGATACAAAATCAAATTGAAATTCAAATGCAAATACAAGATACAAAATATGTACATGAGCCAAAG